>JASPKZ010006814.1:600000-1182500 GCA_030220185.1 Diploptera punctata | reverse complement strand
CATGGATGCATGGATGCATGGATCATGGATGCATGGATGCATGGATGCATGGATGCATGGATGCATGGATGCATGGATGCATGGATGCATGGATGCATGGATGCATGGATGCATGGATGCATGGATGCATGGATGCATGGATGCATGGATGCATGGATGCATGGATGCATGGATGCATGGATGCATGGATGCATGGATGCATGGATGCATGGATGCATGGATGCATGGATGCATGGATGCATGGATGCATGGATGCATGGATGCATGGATGCATGGATGCATGGATGCATGGATGCATGCATGGATGCATGGATGCATGGATGCATGGATGCATGCATGCATGGATGCATGGATGCATGCATGCATGCATGGATGCATGGATGCATGCATGCATGCATGGATGCATGGATGCATGCATGCATGCATGGATGCATGCATACATGCATAGATGCATACATGCATAGATGCATACATGCATAGATGCATACATGCATAGATGCATACATGCATAGATGCATACATGCATAGATGCATACATGCATACATGCATAGATGCATACATGCATAGATGCATACATGCATAGATGCATACATGCATAGATGCATACATGCATAGATGCATACATGCATACATGCATACATGCATACATGCATACATGCATACATGCATACATGCATACATGACTTTATTAAACTAAAAGTAAGATACGTACAATGTTATTTACAAATATGGATCGCACGGGCAGTAAGCCGTACGTGCTGTTGACAGTCCGTTACAATAAGTTGACGTTAAAAAAAAAAAAGGAAAACAATATATTACAATTAGATATCAATACAATTACATTATTCATTAACTCAGTTATGTAGAATTATCAAGAATTAATGACATTGCAATTTGCTAACATATTTATTTATTCCTGAATAAGTGTTCTTATTTTCCGCGTTTTGTCCAGAAATCTACCCAGGTTTATCCAATTTTCTGGGTTTACCAGTAACTCGTAGCATGCCAATCTTCCACGATTTGAATTTAGAAATCTTTCCGGTAATAACTGATGCCTCCAATATTCTAAATCGTTACATTTTCCTAGTATATGTATCTCGTCTTCAAAGTTCCCGCACATTGGACATATTCGCATATCGTGACCGTCGCTAATTTTTAAAAATTTCCATGCCCCTAATCTGAACCAAGCAAGCCCTGATCTCTCTTTAAATCCTAGATTGAGTATATAAGATTCTTTTCCCCAAAATTGTTTTAGGTCTCTTTGTAAAAATAGTGATCGTTTTCCCGTACATTCGGCTAAAATATTTTGTCGGTTTATATATAAGTATCTCCTAATTTTTCTCCACACATTCTTGCGATTTTCAGTCCCATTTTCCCATACCCAACCCATCCCAATGTTTAGGAGTTCTCTCTTAACCTCGTCTGCCCAGAATTTCCCATTTGCGTTCCTAATTTGGTGGTCGTAACAAATTGCTCTGAGCATTGTTTGTTCACCTTGGATTAGCCGCAACCAGTACTTGTGTACACGAATTTTGCAATTTATGTCGTCTTGAAATGACCCAAATTCATATAAAATTCCACAGTTAGAAACGGTCTTACTAAGTCCTGTAATATATTTTAGAAAATGCGTATATACATTATTTAGTATTTACGTTCTTTGAAAACCCCAAATCTCACTACCATAGTGCATTACTGGCCTAACCATCGCTCCATACATTTTTTCTAACGTACTAAATGGAATATCAGGCACTCTACCCAGAATACTGAGAATACTATTAAGTTGTCCCCTCCCTTTGAATAATGCTATATCAATATGTTTCTTCCACTTTCTTTTCATTTTCAACGTCGTACCAAGATATTCAAAATGTTTCACGTTTTGAAGTGTTTGATCTCCGTATTTCCATTCCTCTGCTCTACCATAAACCGTCCCATTTTTTAACGTCATTGTTTTTGTCTTACTAATATTTACTGTCAATCCCCAATTTCCATTGTATATTTCCAGTAGGTCAAGACCTCTTTGCAATCCCTTGGTTGTGTTTGAACAGATAGCATGAAAATAACGTGTATATATATATATATATATATATATATATATATATATATATATATATACTTTTAGTGTAATAAAGTCCTACTACTAACATACTTACTTGATGTTTCTGCCATGTACTGATGTGTGGTTAATAACACTTGCCACACAAAATTACAATTATGAGGTTATGATGAATTATTTTGGTTAGTAGTTTAAGTTTAAAGCTGATATGGGCCACTGTTATAGTTCTTGGCGCATTTCCGTAAGTTGTCTGTCGTGTTTAGGCCTACTCATAATTTATACCCATCTTTTTCATAAACCAAGAATTCCTGCAGGTTGTACGGAAAAAAGGTTCACTATGCTCAGAAAAAAAACCTAAAACAGATTTGGGGAAAAGAACCATACAGTCCAAGATTGAAAGAGATATCAGTGCTCGAATGGTTTTTAGGTAGAGGAATGGAGATTTCTCGAACTTACCCGCAATTACGATATGCGATTATGTCCAATGTGCGGGTTCTTTGAAGAAGCTATTGTTGCCGGAAATGTCTAAATTTAAATCGTGTTAGATTGGAATGCTACGAGTTAATGGTAAACCCAGAAAATGGATAAACGTGGGAAAATTTCTGCGCGAGACGCTGAAATTAACACTCATTCGTGAATAAATAAATACTGTTAACAAAATGTAATTATTAAGACCTAATAATTGTACGAATTAACTTAATTGTTTATTTTAAATTGTTATCTATTGTTTAGTTTTTATATTGTTACTGGACATTGATTTTTGATACGGATTGTCAAAAGCACGTGTATGGCTTGTTACGAATGCAATCTGCGCTTGTTTCATAAAATCTATGCCCCTCTTTCATTCCCCATTCGTGCTACATGTCCTGTCCATTGCAGTCTACGAGATTTACCTATTCTCATTATATCTGGTTTCCTATAAATATCGTGTAGCTCACTGTTACTTAGTCTTCTCCATTCGCCTGTCCATGTATCTTTGGTAAAAAAAAAATGTTTCGCATCCATGTAACTGGGAGAATAACAGTTTTGTATATTTTCAGTTTAACATTTTTAGAGAAGTTGGGATGATAAGAGTCTGTGTATTGCATAATATCATGCACTTCCAGCATTGAGTTTGTTTAATTTCTTTGTGCACCTCATTCCATTTTGTAATTATATTGTTCCTAGGTATTTGAATTCAGCCACTTCTTCAAAATTTCCCCGCAATTGTCATTAATTGTCAATTTTCTTTATATGATGTATTTCTATGTGTAACCATTAAGTTTTTTTATGTTTACATTCAGCCCCAGTTTCTTAGCGTTACTCAGTAGAGTGTGTATCTCCTCGGTATCGTCTAATAATACATCATTGGCATCGTAATACACATATGGCTACAATAGTTATAATTTGTCTGTTTTTATACAGAGTGGAAGTAATATAAGTGCGCAGATTTCAGGCACGAACTCCTTGTGGTAAAAATAATCAAAATTCCTTAATACATTTTGTGCTGCAAATGGTTAGTTTTCACAGAAAAATAATTAATACAGAAATGTATTGGTGATTTACTTTATAATGATGTGCGAGTGTACATAGAAGACATGAAACGAAACTTTTTCTTTTGGTGTTTTTTCATCTCGAGATCTGTTTTAGCACGAATTAAATTAAAAGGAAATAAATTATATAAACATTTTTATTTGTATTACACAAGGGTAAAATGGCAACATTTTAGTGGCGTATAATATATTTTGTTAAAAATACTAAAGTAAAAAGTTGTTCTATTATTTTTGGACCAGAGAGATGGGAGAAATAAATGAATGGGAAAGACTACATAACAGTGAGCTACATGATCTTTATAGGAAACCAGATATAATAAAAACAGTTAAGTCTCGTAGACTGCAATGGGTAGGACATATGGCACGAATGGTGAATGAAATAGGGATATGGAAGCTTCTTGTATGAAAACCAGAAGACCCAGTTGGTAGACCAAGAATGAGGTGGGAGAATAACATTAACCATGATTTGAGGGGAAGTCTATTATAATGGGATGATTGGAAAGCATTAGCTCATGATAGGGATGCGTGGAATCTACCGGTTCGATAGTGTCAGTAAATATATTACTTGCTTTCTTCTTCTTCTTCTTCATCGTATGTTTAACCTATTACCTTACTGGGCATTTACAATCCCACATCAACACTTTTGAAATTCGTATTAAAGCACCGTTGAGGTTATGTAATAAGATGTTAATTATAAAATTGGTACCTGGTAAGTCAGTCGTCCTCAACTAAATTATTAAACTTCATCAAGTTATTCCAATATGGATGCCTTTCAAAACAATGTTTCATCTTCTGCATTTTAACTGATACTGATGGTGGTGTATAGGTTATATAACGGATTTATGTCTGCGGGTATGTCCTCATACAAACTGGCACGGATGGTGTTTTCATACGGAAACATACCCGCAGACATAAATCCGTTGTACAACCTATACACTACCATTAGTACCAGTTAAAATGCTGAAGATGAAATGTTGTTTCTTGATAGGCCTCCATATTGGAATAACTTGATGAAGTTTAATAATTTAGTAGAGGACGACTGACTTGCCAGGTAGAAATTTTATATTTAACATCTTTATCCCGTATCACTCGGACCTTACATTTGCACGGCCTGTCGGGGGAGAGATTTTAAACTTTGGATTATACACATTTTGACCACACAAGGATATGGAGGTCTTCCCGAATGAGTGATCAGCTCAGTCCAGAACATCCTTCGAAACAATACGAATATTTAAGATGAAATGCACCATTCATACTAAAAATGGCGAATATGATAATGATTATGGTGACCACATTATGTTCGGGGATGTTAGTTTATAATCGTCGCTCCAAGGATTAGGCAATTGCCCGTTCCGACTTCATAATGCATTAGCCCAACTTTTCTAGGTCTTTCGAGATCAATCTTGCTTGGGTTCGTTACTTTTATGACAATCTGACTGATTTCTATGAAGCTTTTCTGTAAGATATTATCTCCTGGAAGCGTTGACGGGCGCTTCTCAGAACAAGGATGATGTAAGGGCTGTCTCCTCTGAGCCTCCAAACATGCTCCTCTGGGTATCCACCCCCGAGAGAAGGCTGCTTCTCCCGCTCTTCATGTCTTGCAAGTTTATCTCTGCTTATTACTTGCCGCCTTGTTGACCATTGAAGACTTGACAAAGATGTGGCCGCCTAATCTGGGTACAGACGCCATTCCCTCGTTATGAGCTATTCATAGTTCCCCTCATCTCTTACTCACTAGCCAGCTTAACCTAATCAAGCTTTCCCAGTAGAATCGTCTTCTCATCGGATACTAAGCCTCCCCCTACCACCATGCCAAGATGGGAATCGTTTGTTCCTATTAAAAATACATTTTACTTACTTACTCACTGGCACTATCGAACCCATAGGTTCATGGCCGCACGGACATAAGCTCTCCATACATCCCTATCCTGAGCTAATGCTTTCCAATCATTCCCTGTATAATATACTTCCATCAAATCATAGTTAATGTTATTCTCCCACCTCATTCTTGGTCTACCAACTGGGCGTTTTCCTTCTGGCTTTCCTACAAGAAGCTTCCATGCAAGTCTTTCATTTCCCATACGTGCAATATGTCCTGCCCAACGCAGTCTACGAGACTTAACTGTTCTTATTATATCTGGCTTCCTATAAAGACCATATAGTTCATTGTTATGTAGTCTTCTCCATTCACCTGCCTGTTCATCTCTCTTTGGTCCAAAAATTTTCCTAAGTAAGTTACTTTATTCTCAAATACTTGTAATCTCCTTTCCTCTCTTAAAGTAAGAGTCCATGTTTCGCACCCATATAATATAACTGGTAGAATAATAGTTTTATATATTTTCCGTTTAACATTTTTTGAAAGGAGTTGGGACATCAAGAGTCTCTGCAATGCATAATAGCATGCATTTCCAGAATTGAGCCTATGTTTAATTTCTTTGTGCATCTCATTCCTAATTGTGATCATTGTTCCTAGGTATTTGAATTCAGCCACTTCCTCAAAATTTCCCTCACTTGTCATTAGCTGTCCATTTCCATTATATAATGAATTTCTTCGTGTGACCATATATTTAGTTTTATTGATATTTACTTCCAGTCCTAATTTCTTAGTATTACTCAATAGTGTGTGCGTGTTGTTCTTTAGTATCTCCTCGCTATCGGCCAATAATACTACATCATCAGCATAAACTTATTAATACCATTCAGTTGTAATCCTTCCTCATTCTCTAAAGATTTAATGGCATGCTCTACTACAAAATTAAATAGTAGAGGAGATAGTGCATCTCCTTGCTTCAACCCATTCTGGATTTCAAAAGTGTCCGAAAACTGTTTGCCTACACGCACCCTACTCTTTGTGCCATTTAGACACATTCCGAACTCCAGCAGGATACTATATAACTTCTCCCACTTAATTGAATCATATGCTTTTTTGAAGTCTACATACAGTTGATGTACAGTACCATTATATTCCCATTTCTTTTCTAAAATCTGTCTTATACTAAAACTCTGATCTGTTGTAGACCTATTTCTTCTAAATGCACATTGATGATCTCCTAGAATGTCATCAATATAGGGAGTAAGCCTGCTTACTAATACATTTGTTAGAATTTTGTACGAAGTTGAAAGTAATGAGACGCCCCTGTAGTTGTTGCAATCAGTTTTATCTCCTTTCTTATAAATTGGTACGATAATTGATTCCTTCCATTCATCTGGAAGAGCTTCTTTTTCACAAATCATACTAAGTAACCAGTGTATCTTGTCCATCAATTTTTCTTCCCCTGATTTTATCAGTTCTGCTGGGATCTCATCTGAACCTGATGCTTTATACATCTTCAATTTTTCAATCGCCATTTCAACCTCTAATGCACTTGGCTCTGCGACTAGCATTTCTGCCGTCTGTAAATTATCCTCCACAATGTCCTGTTCTGTATGTACATTTAATAGCTGATTAAAGTAACTTTTACATCTATTTAATATACTCTGGAATCTGCAATCATATCCCCATTTTCATTCCGAATTATGTTTGTTCTAACCTGAAATCCTTTCTTCTCTATACTAATTCCCTGATATAATTCTCTAATGTTCCTATTTTTTGCATTCATTTCCAGATCATTAATCTTCTCTCTCAAATATTCCCTCTTTTTACTCTTTAGTAGCTTGGTGGTTTCCCGTCTAATACTACCCAATTGCTCTAAATTTACCTCATTTGGCTCATGTAACCATTTCATTTTTGCTAGCTTTCTTTTCTTTACAATGTCGGCACATTCCTTATCAAACCATTTCTTGTTTTGCCTCTTTTTTAAACTACCAATGCTTTCTGATGCTGACAATTTAATAGTATCTCTTATAGCCTCCCATTCTTTATTTACATCAGTTTCTTCTTCGTTTGCCACATTGTCATCGGAAGATTCCAGTACTCAAATCTATTAGCAATTTTGATTTGGTATTCTTGCCTCATTTCATCATTTTTCAAGTTTTTTAATTCAAATTTTACAGAATCATCTTTAGCGTTTGTTCCTCTCATAAGCGATAGCCGTTGTCTGATTTTCACTCTGACGAGATGATGATCTTTGTAATGTAAATTTATTTACTTTCATTTGGCCTTTTAATTGAATTAATTCTGATACAATAAACTACTTCTATTGATTGACCCTATTTGTTTACTTGTAAACGTGTTAATTAAGTTTGTCAAAGTTTATTTATGTTGCGAAAGTTGTACTCGTTTTTGTGGATATTAGAGTAGGTCTACATGTTATTGTATTGTTCCATTTTCCAGTCTTTTTGTAAATACTTAATGCACTGAAATGATACATGTTATGAAACAAGAATAGTTTGTTTACTCCTATACTAATTAATAGCATAATTATTCTGTTTTTAGGGAAGTAAGTTGAATTTATCAGAGAGGCCTTGGTATCCATTGACAATGACATCTAATTGCTTAACTTACTTCCCTAGGAAAGAAAATTGACTTAATTAATTATGTAAAAATGTTACCTACTAAAATATACTCTAGGTCTATACTTTTTCATATCTATTTTTCGACTTTGCTGGTAATAGAAGATGAAGCGTAGCATTCGCCGCTTCCTCTACATCACAATCATATTTGTAATTAATACGCAGTCTGAAACTGTTATTTAAAACGTCTGCCAATAATTCAGACAACAATAAACAATTGCAGTTGTTTTATCAACATTCCCTTGCTAACAAACAATTGAACTCTTCAAACCAAGATATAAATTCACACGAAATATAAAAATTAAACATAATTATTAGTATAGGAGTGAACAAAATATACACAATTCGGGAAGTAAGTACATTACTAGTCTCTAACTTATTTGCTAGACCTCGCTAAAGCTCGGGCTCAAACACGTCCTCGACTAACAATGTACTACTTACTTCCCATGTTGCAAACATAACTATTGTACTCCAGTGTTATGACTAGATGATTTGGTAATAAGATATTTATTTCATGGTTTAGTTTATGAAGTGATAGCGTGGAGATACAAAGGCCCAACGCGCCCAATTTATTGAGTAACACTAAGGAATTGTGGCTGGAAGTAAACATCAATAAAACTAAATATAGGCTATGGTCACACATACAAAATATACTAGGCCTATATTGCCTAATAGAAATGGACAGTTGATGACAAATGAAGGAAATTTCGAAAACGTGGCTGAATATATTTTTCTATTCAATGCCGCCACGTTGTCATTTCGACATTCTGGTATACTCTCCTGGTATGGCGTTATTGTAACCCACTTTTGAAGTTGGGGCGCCGGGAAGACGAAGTTACGCTGCTAAGATACAGGTGATGGTAATGTGAGCCAAGAGAAGCCTTAATCCTAAACTTAATATGTTTATAATATACGGAGGGTTGTTTCCGATATCTGATAACGAATTGCCAAGTAGATTGTGACGTTGGAGTGTGAGTCATCAGGACAGGAGTGGGCGAGGTGATCAAACCAGTCAGTGGGCTGCTTCTGTTACACTCGCACGCTTGTTGCTCTCATAATGCCTAATAAGATAGACCTGTTTTGGGAAGGGTACATTACTGCCATTTCCGACGCTAATTATAGTTATTCCGCGATTATTGAGGCTTACAAAAACGTAATTTTATGGTGTCAAAGTGTGGAATTAGCTCAGTGCTTAATAAAAAGGGAAAGGGTCGCTTGGGATTAATTCCAAAAGGAAAAAAAAAAACGGCAAATCCACGACCTGCTACTACCCGCACCCCAGATGTAATCAGAAAGGTCAAGGTCCTTATCTCTGGTGGTAACCCTGCCACACAAAGGGTGATTGCGAACAGATTGAGAATATTCCTTAAAACTGTAAACACCATAATAAACAAAGATTTAAACATGGAGAAGCGCCACAAAAGCAGGGTTCATAAATTGTTGCCACGTCACATTGCCGAATGCCGCACCAACAGCAGGAAACTATGAAAAGCACCTGGCAGGAGAAAAATGGAAATTTTTGGTCACATTTGATGAAGCACATGTTTATCTAGGAGACTGCAACAACCCCCGGGCAATTTACTATAGAGAAAGAGGTGAAAAAAAATTTCAAAAGTGGTATGCCGAATGCAGAGAAAGTTTCTCCAATGGATTTATGGTCATCGCGGGATATTGCTACAATGAAAAACTGACTATTCGTAGAGTAGCTAAAATGCCAAAATCAACTCCTAGTACTACCAGGAAGAAGTTCTCACCCCAATTTACCCGACTGAAATCCCAGCTCTCAATGTACAGACAAAAACCAAGTCTGGGTGCACCAAGACAAGGCCTCCAGTCACACTTCGGGTTCAACCTTGGCGTTCCTGGAGAAATGGAGCAGAAAACTGGAATACATGCTATCAAAAACATCCCAGTGAAGTCTCCTCATGCATCACCGATGGACTTTGTGTCTTTGGACTCTTCAAAAGGGCACTGGGAAACAGGCGTCCTCGAACAATAGACGGTCTCTGGAAAGCATATAAAGAGGAGTGGGAACTTCTAGACATGGCTGTGCTGCGTAAGAGTCTTCTGCAGCGGAAACTCCGATGCCGAACCATAGCTCGGGTGAAGAGCCATCAATTAGAGCATGCTCGATGGTGGAGACACGGTTTTTCTTAAGGTAAAACTTAAAAATAATTTGTTATCAGAGATCAGAAACAACCCTCCGTAGGCCATAGGATGCTCGGAGACCGTTTGGGCCTTAAAGTTTCCCGACATTTGTCTTACGTACATGTGAGAAAAATCCCGAAAAAACCTTACATAGGAAACTTGTCCTGTGCGGTATCAAACCTTGGCACGCTGCGTGACAAGGCAGCACGCTACGAGACCACAACGGTGGACAAGTGACTGAATATAAAATGCTTAGAAACAATAATTACTAAAGTCCGGATTTTTATGCGAAATGCATGTTTTGTTTTACGCATTAAAACATATGGGGGAAAAATTACATGTTACGTGGTCCCTTCATAGACAATTTGAGCGGTATTTGATATTGCATAGAAATGCATACTCGAGGGGAATATGCTTATTTTAGATTTTTAATGAGTAAATGCATATTTTACTCCTAAATGTGGTATTAAATTATAATTTCCCTTTCAGCTAATTACTAGTAATTAATTATTAATTTATGTTTTTAAATTAATAAAGTCTCTGTAATTAATTGCATATATACGTAATGTATATATTTACATCTGTGTAAGAGGGGGAATACCCTTGGACCTTGAGAAATAATATTACAGTGTTGCTAAAATCACATTTGATAAGCTTAATGAACTATTAAATAAAAATCCTGGCTTCAATAGAATTTGTCAAATTAACTAAATGCTCTCTGGTGTTAATGAAAGAACTGTAACCGAAGAGGAATTCACTGAAGAACTGTGGTGTTTTTACACGCTTTATATTAGCTTGATCTGTATCTGTATGTGTATATATATATATATATATATATATATATATATATGTGTGTGTGTGTGTGTGTGTGACGGAATCTTTCAACGCGATTTTCGCCCACTAAAACATCATTGGATCGACTTGAAACTTTATACTTGTAAAGGACCTGTGCCAATACAATAATTTCATTTTTTTTCTAAAACTCTGGCCAGAATCATCAGAAAATAAAAAAAAGTGTCTTTGTATCTATGTAACAGAATCTTTGAACACGGTTTTCGCCGAATTAGAAACATTGAATCGACTTGGAACTTTGTATACTTGTAAATGGCCCGTGACAATACAATAATTTCATATTTTGTTTCTAAAATCTTGGCCAGAATCATCAGAAAATCAAACAAATGAAAACTGGTATAATAGGTTGCGGACTTGTCGACCTTTTAGTCAATCGTTGTAAGAGCTCAGTTGGTAGAGCGGTGAACTATAGTGGTATATAATTTCAGTAATCCGTAGGTCGCTGGTTCAAACCCGGCTGGGAGGATTTTTTTAGAAGAGTATTACTTTTAGCTTATACTAGAATAGTATCGAATTTAAAGATATTTACATTTTTATCTTATTCTGTAAAATATTAAAACTAAAAAATAAAAAAATAAATAATAGTTTTAAAAAACTAAAACAACACGCTTTATTAGAAAACCGAACTAAAAAATGAAAAATAAATTAATTTCAAACACGCTTGGGATAAAATTAAAGTGGTCAACAAAAAATTCATCTCTAACACATGTAGAATAAAACTAGAGTTATCAACAGAAAGAAAAGTATTTTACTATCAAAAGCGTGGGGTGCTCTATATCAATTAATATATTTGATAATATACAGATATTGATGAAAATAAAGTCTCTAAGGAGAAAATTTAAAAATCATAAAAAGAAACCCACGTTTTTGATGGTAAAATTATTATTATTTTTTTGTTGACAACTGTAGTTTTATTCTAGATGTGTTGGAGATGAGTTTTTTGATGACCACTTTAATTTTATCCCAAACGTGTTGGAAATTAAAATTATTTTTCATTTTTTAGTTCGGTTTTCTAATAAAGTGTGTTCGTTTTGGTTTTTTAAAACTATTATTTATTTTCACATGCACCCGGTGACATCATGTGATGTAGAAAGGACATTTTAATTGTATAAAACCATCTTCACTGACAGACGAGGGAGCTTTACACAAGAAAACCTCATGAAAACCTTTCTTATCTACTCTAACGACCAGGAATAAGCTAAGATTACCCAAAAAGCAAATAATTTATTTGATTTTATTACAATATGTTTTTGCATATTTAGTGTGCATATTTTCTACATTTTTCATGCATAATTGCATGCATATTTAGTACTTTATTTTGCATACAAATCCAGGCTCTAATAATTACAAACAAGAATGAGTTGCAGGAAAATAATAAACATAGGCTCAATTTTGGAAACGCATGCTATTACACATTACAGAGATTCTTGTCACCCCAACTTCTCTAAAAAAACGCCAAACTATATATATATATATATATATATATATGTATATATAAATCGGTTATTCTTCCAGTAATATGGATGTAGTGCATGGCCTTCTACTTTGAGGGGAGAGAAAACATTACGTGTGCTTGAAAATAAAGTTCGTAGGAAAATTTTTGGACCAGAGACAAACAGACAAGTGAATATAGAAGACTAGACCTATACATATCAGTGTGCTTTATAGGAAATCAGATGTAATAAGAACATTTGTCTCCTAAACTATGATGGGCAGAATGTGTGGCATGAATAGGGAATGAAAGAGATACATGAAAATTTCTATTAGGAAAACTAGAGGGAAAGCGCTCAATAGGCAGGCCAAGAATGAGGTGGGAGAATAATATTATCCCTAATTTGGAGGAAGTAAATTACACAGGAGATGGTGGGAAAATATTAGCTGTGTATATGGAAGTATGGACAGCTTTAGACGCACGGCCACGCACCTCCGAATTCGATAGTGTCTAGTTAGTTAGTTAGTTAGCTTGTTATCTCAGGTGTGAGGTAGGTTTTATCTTACAGAATGAGATGTTTTCTCTTTGGGGCCTAATAGCCAACACCCCACTAAAAATAAATCTAAATATTTAATTTTTAGAATTAAAAAAAAATGTAATGTAACTTAAGACGAGAAGGTAGTGAAAAGAGTTAAAAATTATTTCAAAACTACTATATCTCTGGTGCTAATTGCCTAACATTGTTACTTTTTTGTATTAATGATTATTTTGCTTTAAAAAGTATTATGTAAATTTAGAGATCTTAATTAAACTGAAAATATATAAAACTACTAGCAGATCCGGCAGACGTTATCCTACCCGAACGTTCTGTTCTCGTGTCATGACCGGACGATAAAAATGTTACTTTTTTACTATAAAATTCACTAATTAATAAGTTCGCAGAAAAAAAACTCCTCACTGCCATCTGTTGTGTGCTTGACGACACATTGTTGTGTCGATATTGCAGATGACTACACATCTGATATAAGAAAAAATATCCTATAATCAGATCGCCGGGTCCAATTGTGAATATAAACCATCTAGGGACCCACTCAAACACACACAACATTTTTCATCAAAATCGGTACAATTGTTTAGGCAGTTTTTAATTTTGAATTTCAAGTAAAACTCTATTTCTAATTGTCGAATTTCGCTCATTTTTGGATAATTGCTACCTCGGTTTATTTTAATAGGACATGAAGAGTTTCGTTGTGAAAGATCGAAAATTGTGACCGCTAGAGCGATTTTTCAATTTTCACTTGAGATGTTCTTCTACACTTAATGGTTTCACAGGGTCCGATTGTGAATATAAACCATCTAGGGACCCACTCAAACACACACAACATTTTCATCAAAATCGGCACAGTCGTTTAGGAGGAGTTTAATGACAGACACATGTACATATTATTACATGGATGCGAAACATGAACTCTTACTTTAAGGGAGGGGAACAGATTACGGATGTTTGAGAATTAAGTTCTTAGAAAAAAAAGTCCCGCGCCGTAGCCGAGCGGTTAAGGTAGGAAGCCTTGGCGCAGAGCTACGGGACTTGCGCTGGTTCGAGTCTCCATGGGAGAAGAAATTTTCTCATGGTATTTCGGCCAGTATGGGACCGGTGCCCACCCAGCATCGTGAGGCAATTGGGTAGCTACAATAAGTAGCGGCTCCAGGTTGAGGAACCAGCTATAACGGCTGGGGGACTCGACATGCTAACCACATGTCACCCCTACACTGGCTGTTGATCATCTACCTCTGTGATTGACACATGTGGATGTGAAGGGCCAGCAGCCGGCTGGTAAAAGGGCAACCGCTGAAAAAGTGGAAAGACCCTCAATCGGAGAAAAAAAAATTGGACCAAAGAGAGACGAATGGAGGAGTCTACGTAATAGTGAGCTATATGATATTTATGGGAAAACATATATAATAACAGTTAAGTCTCGTAGACTCCGATGAGCAGGACATGTGACACGAGGAAAAGAAATATAGGCTTGGAAAATCGGAGGGAAAGCGTTCAGTAGGTGAGAGAATAATGAGATGAAGTGGGAGAATAATATTAACCATGATTTGAGGGAAGTAGATTATATTATCGCCTCACTGTGATGGTTGTCCGTTTATACAAAAGCGGGTGCCGCGCGACAATGCTTGACAATGATTAACATGCGGAATTATTAAAGTGGCGGTAGTCGGCATCTTTGTATTTAATTATGTATAATAGCTGCGGGGAAACAAAGCGAGCCGCTGGACAACCATCATAGTGAGGTGATAATAATAATATAAATTAAAAAATACAATAATATTACAATTAGATAACAATACAATTACATTATGCATTAACTAGATTATGTAGACTTAGTATTAATGATATTACATTTCGCTGAAATATTTATTCACGAATGAGTGTTGTTCTTATTTTCCGCGTTTTGTCCATAAATTTACCCACGTTTATCCAATTTTCTGGGTTTACCATTAACACGTAACATGCCAATTTTTCACGATTTGAATTTAGAAATCCTCAAGTATATGCCTGTTTTAAAGTTAAATATAGCCTGAATACTTTTTCTTAAATGCCAATTAATTAAAACAATTAACTCACTGGCGCTATCGAATCTGTAAGTTCATGGCCACGCGAACATAAGCTATTCTGAGCTAATACTTCCCAATCATCCCCTGTAAATCCACATTTCCTGGTTAAGGTTATTCTCCCGCCTCATTATTGGTTTTCCAACCGGGAGTTTTCCCTCTGGTTTTCCTACAAGAAGTTTCCATGACCTTATTTCATTCCCCATTCGTGCCACATGTTCTACCTATCGCAGTCTAGACACTCAACTGTTCTTATTATATCTGGTTTCCATTAAGATCATGTAGCTCATTATCTTCTTCATTTGGTCCAATAATTAACCTAAGTACCTTATTCTTAAATACTCATAATATTTTTCTTCCCTTAAAGTAAGAATTTGGAGAATAACAGTTTTATACAGTTTTTTTTCTTTGTCCACAAGAGTCGTAATGTATAATAGCATTCATTTCCAGAATTGAACCTATGTTTAATTCCGTTGTGCATCTCATTCCGATTTTTAATTATTGTTCATAGATTACTAGAATCATTACATGTATTATCGTTCAAAACTCAATCACCAAACAAAAGTTTAAATCGTAGACGTATTTCTATAGCTAAGCCATTATTATTGAGACTGAATAAAGACAAGCTAAATTGTATAAAAATAAAAAAAAAACAGGCATTTCCAGATTACGTCAACTCATGTGCGCTGCTACACGTAAATAAATGATGTTTTTGCATTTAGTTGAATAAGTAAAAGGAAAAATAAATATAAATTTATATCGTTATTATTTTTAGATACCTCGTGCTAATTACCCGGCGTTGCCAAGTACGCATCACGATGTACTTGGCATAAATGAGCTGAAAGACAAAATTCGTTATTTTGAGTTACCCATAAAAGAATACTCGCCGTGTACTGCTATGCTTGCCCGGAAATCTACTTATCCCGATTTTCTTGTCATCAATGAAAGACAAAAATGGTTATTGTTAGTTATCCTTAAAAGATAAACATATGCTGTCGCGGACTTTTCTGTAGAGATTTCTGAGATATTCAATTCTGTATACAATAATTTTGTGTATTTGTTATGGTTTAGGCACAGTAAGCCATTAAAGCTTACAAAAATAGACACTATTTCACGTTTTTTTCACTACAGAAGATGATTTTTAAGGGTGAAGGGCTTGAGCATTAAAACTCTCCTATAACCTTCCCGGGAAAATCCTGAACATTTTGCAAAAAGCCCCATGACAATCGGATGAATCGTTTGGCAGCACATGTTTGCCCGGAAATCTACTTATCCCGATGTCCTTGGCATCAATGATAGACAAAAATGGCTATTGTGTGTTGTCTGTAAAAGATAAACATATGCTGCCGCGAACTTTTTTGTAGAGTTTTTTGAGATATTCAATTCTGTGTACATTATGTGTATTTGTTATGGTTTAGGCAGCGTAAGCCATTTAAGGGTATAAAAAAGGGATTTTTTTTCACGATTTTCACTACAAAGGGCGTTTCTAAGGGTGTAGAAGTTCAGTATCTCAACTCTCTTATAGCCTATGTTCATCCCGGGAATCTCTTGAACATTTTGCAAAAAGCCCCATCACAATCGTATCAACGGTATGGCCGCGCATAAAGTACGAACAAATAAATAAACAAACATTCATTTTTATATATTTGATTTATTAGGCCTACTGTACTAATCCCGAGCTAAGTTCCATTTGTACTGTAAACAAACTCGCATAAGCTATTACTCTACAGAGTCATGTATTGGGGGACCATGGTGATACTTTAACCCGCCATGTGACTGAATTATATAAGGAACTGTCATCGATAGAAACATTGTTCTTAGTCAACATCGTATTTCACGAGAATTAAGACTGAATGCAAGGTACGATGGTACCAATAATTAGGAATTTCCTCCATTTCTGATTTATTTATGACAAAAAATTAAATGTGGGCCTACATAAACAAATATTTACGCTTTTTACATGATGTTGATAGATATCCTTTATTTACAATTTCATTATGAGCTCAATTTATGTTCCGTGCTGACTCATCTGTAAATTCTGCCGTTATTTTCACCGCATCCTCAATGGCTAATGTGGGATAATTTTCAGTAAACTGTTTGAAAAAAATTCAAAATAATTTGTTTCTCTCTGCTTTCCAAATACTTTCCTTTGCAATGTCTTATAAATATACAGAAGAGATAATTAAAAAAAAAAAAAACTAAAACTCCTAAGTATTCTGCATTGCGCATGCGTGGGTATAAAGCAATGCTTATTAATCTATTAAATTGTAATTATACATTTTTAAAGTTCTCCCATATAATTTATGTAGACACGTGCTAGTTAATTATTATTTTTATTTACCTTATTTCCAATGTTAGAGAGCGAACTACATTTTCTTATTGTCCAAAGACAATACAGTCATACATCTGGTTTGTTTACATTACAACTGGAAGTAATAGGTACATATGTAGTGTGTTCGGAAATTCATATTACAAACTTCTAGGCCTAATAGAGGGGACTGAGTAGACAATATTTTGAATAGGAACCCATGTCCGGAAACGTACCGTTTCCTTGCTACATCCATTAAAATGTGTCAGATTTGCCGGTGTTGTTTTGTAACCGAATAGGCAGCACATGAAGAGCACTATGTCAAATGATTCCATCACACCTGGTGTCCTGTTAATCTCTTGCATAGCGACCATATCTTGTGATGTCATGTACTGCCTATCCAGTTGCAAAACAACACCGTGAAACCTGATACATTTTAATGGCTGTAGTATGTAATCGGTACGTTTCCAGACATGAGATGATATTCAAAATATTGTCTGCTCTGTCCCCTCTATTAGCCCTACAAGTTTGTAATATGAATTTCTGTATAATATTTATTTATTTTATTTATTTAGCCTGGTGGAGTTAAGGCCATGTGGCCTTCTCTTCCACTCACCAGAACAAGCATATGTTACATATGAATACAAAAAAAAATACAATAATAGTCATATAAAACAGGACAAACATATGTTACACATGAATACAAAAAAATTACAATAGTAGTCATATTAGACAGGACAAACCTGTTACATATGAATACAGAAAAAAGTTACAATAATAGTTATTGAACAATTCATTATCTGTCATATTGAATAATAATGAAATTAATGTCTAATAATAGAATGAAACTAAATACAATTAAAATTAAATTAATGATACAATGAATAAAAAAGGAATAACAGCTCGAATCTACTATGCATAAAAAGAAGAGAGAGAGAGAAAAAAAAAAACACTACAATGAATTAATCTACGCTTTTTATACAAGGCATTAGGTAAATATATTAACAAATCCTAAGTCTATTTTTATTAAATAATGCAAAAACGCATTATTAATTCTTAAAAAGTAGTATTAGTGAGTTGTTTCTGTTAGTGATTTTATTTTCAATTTATTTCTGAAAGATGGTAAAGTTTTGGCAGTCTCTGACATAGGGTGGAAGTGAATTCCATGTTCTGGCAAGAGAAACTGTAAAAGATTTCGAATAATAGGTAGTATGATGAGGAGGGATATAAAGGACACTGTGCTCAAGGGATCGGGTATCTAAGTTATGTGTATCAGAGAGTTTAGTGAAGCGGTGTGATAAATAATAAGGTAAAGATGTGTGTAATATGTTATAGAGTAGGCATAGGGAATGGATGGTTCTACGATCTTGAAGACGAAACCATGACAATTGTTCCAGGGATGGTGTAACGTGATCAAATCTACGTATACCACAAATAAAACGTATGCAAGAATTGTGAACACGTTGAAGTCTTTGGGTAAGAACAGTATTAGGTCAGTAAAAAGAGTATCACAATAATCAAAATGGGGCATTGCGAGTGTTTCTACTAGCATTTTTCTTAGAGAAAACGGTAAACAATTTCTTATACGATTTAATGAGTGTATTATTGAGAAGATAGTTTTTGCAAATGTTATTTATTTGTTTATTCCAAATTAAATGTTTATCCATAAACACTCCTAGATTTTTTACTGTCTCACTATAAGGGATCTGAACCCCATTAAGTGACACATGTAATACTGCATTTGTGTTAATTGAGGATAATAGTCTCTGATGGCCCATAATGATTGCTTGTGTCTTTCTAGGATTTAATTCAAGTCCATATTTCTCTGTCCACGCCGTTAGCGAGTCAAGGTCCTCGTTAATTTTGGTTACCGCGTCATTTAAAGAATATTTGTCTGAGTGAAGGTAGATCTGCATGTCGTCCGCAAATAAATGATGTTTGCAATGTTTTAGGGAGTCAGATATGTCGTTTATATAGATTGAAAAAAGCAATGGGCCGAGCACCGAGCCCTGTGGAACTCCAGCTTTACGGTAGGTCCAAGAAGAGCGTAATGTAGAATTTCCTACAACATATTGCTGGCGCTCACGAAGGTAGGAGTTGAACCATTGCGTGACACTGTCAGAAAGTGAGAGGTTTTTTAGTTTAAGCAACAATAAGTCCAAGTCTACCGTGTCAAATGCTTTACTAAAGTCAAGTAGTGTAAGAATAGTAAGTTTTCGATTATCAGATGCTTCGCGTATGTCTTCACATATATTTAGTAGAGCAGTATTTGTATTGTGTCCTGTCCTAAAGCCTGATTGGTATTGATGTAAAAGGTCGTGTTCAGTTAGGTAGTCAGTCAGTTGTTTGTGGACTAATCGTTCCAAAGCTTTTGAAAGGGTAGGTAAAATACTAATGGGTCGAAAATCATTAGGAGTTAAGGGAGTTTTTACTTTCGGGAGTGGGCGTACAATTGCTTGCTTCCATAATGTGGGATATATAGAGGTTTGTATAATACGTAGCGAGCGGAATTTCTTCCACGATGCCGATGACTTGTACTGACTGGTATTGACTATACTGGAGCGATCTGGAGGGGCGGGATGTCTGCATACCTATCGGGCGATTCTTCTCTATAACTATAACTGGAATTGAATTTATTGCCCTTTTTTCAAAAGAAAAGAAATACATTTGCATTTATATTGTGCACGGACCTGCTTGGCCGTACCTGCATTATTTTTCCCGTGAATAAAAAAGAAAAATAATAAAAATAATATAAACAAATACCTACATGGATACACATCTACATAAAAATGCATAAAACAATGAATATATCAATCATAGTAATTCTGCCCGAGGGCAGGTCTTTCACTGTAATCATAGCATTTTCATGCTATACTTTACAGCTTTACTAGGGAATTATAGGTGTGGTAACTTCCCGTTACCTTGCACACCGGTAAAGGATGATGATAATGATAAGGATGATGATGATGGCCGGATGATTTTCGGGGACCGTTGCGCCCTAAGCTTTTTGATATTTGTCTTACAGGTGAGGAAAAACCCCCAATAAATCCTCACCCAGGAGCCTGTCCCGACCGTGAATCAAACCCGGGCCCCCTGCGTGACAAGGCAGCACGCTACCTCGAGACCCCAGCGGTGGACTATATGTATATGTGTAAAATCTATGTCTACACTATATACACAATAATACACATCTACACTCATCCATGAAGAGACCATGTGTATAGATATAAAAAGGTCTCATTTGTATATTAATAATTTAAAAAATGCTAGAAAACAAATTAAAAAAAGAGAAAAAAAACACCCACATACACCCCCACACACTTACATGCGCGCTCATGACCCCACCCGACCCTGCAGACACCAAATGCTCTATTAGGCTACTCATTATTGTTAAATATTATATAATATAATTGAAGATCGAAAACAGACCATATTGAGATTCTTATTATTGATAATACATATATCCTATTGATATTTTTTATATCTCCATTTCCTTATTGTACCCAAAAATTTGCATGTTTTCACTTCACTCACGATCCGTCCTAAAAGATCCCAGCACGTCACTCTCCCATGATCCGACCTGAGAAATCTCTCCGGCAGCAACTGTAATCTAAATATTTGCTTCTTACTCTCTAAACTCTTCATACATACTCTTACAGGGAGCACTATAAGGTGCATAATACAATAAATTGTACTTAGGTTATGCATTGCTTATAAGATAATGAAACTTTTTAAGACAAAGATTACCCTATCGCATGCACTGTTTTTTGTGGTATTTTACCACTAATGTAATAGTGTGATCAGGTACGCGCAGCAATATCACCTACCGGACGTAATCTACAATAACTCCAAAAACTTTACATACATACTAAAATGAAACGTTGTTTACACCGTCTGTCGTTCTGCATGACAGGAAATCTCTTCATAGCCCGCCCGTAAGATATGCAAGCTGTATGATACACCCCATCCCACCCCATCGCGGGACGTGTAGCACACAAAATAACCTCACACTACCTGCATTCGGAACTGAAACTTTCCTGGGGAAGAGAGAAGTATATTGACTCCTTTGGATGGGGATGGGAGAAGTGGTATTGCATGGTTTAATTTGAGGGGGTAGGATTGACACATAATTTAACAAGTGAGGAAGGCATTAAACTGTGCCCGCTATGCGCTATAGCCACATGAAAACTGGCAAACATATTAACAGCATCTTGTAGAGAGACATAGGGACTTACATGACAGTTGCCTGCCGGAGAAATTTTCATCAGGTCTGATCTTGAGGAGATTTGGCGTGCTGTGATCTTTTAGGACGGGTCGAGAGTGAAGTGAAAAACAATGCAATTTTTTCAGATACAGATAAAGGACACACACTTGAGGTGTAGCAAAATTGGAGATCAATAAGGATATATTTACATTACATTAATACAATAGGACTCTCAATTAGATGATTTTAATAGTTTTTTCGATCTTCAATTATATTATAATAATATGTAGTCTTGATAAGTTGTAAATACAGCCTGATAGAGCATATTGCATTCTTATCACAGGGAGGGGTACTTCACATTGACTTTTTTATAGGATGGAATGTGATAGAGGTAGTGTAGACATGGATTTTATTTATATATATTCATTGTTTTGATACAGGTGTGTAGCCATGTAGGTATTTCTTTATATTATGATTATTTTTATTTATTTATGGAAAATAATGCACGTACGGCCAAGCAGGCCCGTGCGCAATGATGCTTATGTATTTATTTCTTTTGAAAAAGGCAATAGATTCCATTACTGTCTCTCTCTCTCCCCCCCCTTGTTGTATAGTCTATACCAATGCTAGTAAACCTTCGACATTATGGAACAGATACCGCTCCCTGATAAGTAATTTAATAATTGTCAATCACATGTTGTGACGTAACTTGGAACTGTAATTATTTTGTTTTTGTACATTTTTAGCTTTGCTTTTGTTGAGTCTTGATAATGATAGCCTAGCTATTGAAACGCGTTGATGGCTTTTAAATATTTGTTTGGTGATTGAATTTTGAGTGTTAATATATATAACAATTTTCACCAAACATATCCTGCGTATTAATATTGTTACTAGAATCAAGTATATGTTTCTGTTTAGTTTAAGGGATACGTTTTACTTCCCTTCACAATAATTTCCGCTAAAGGTATTTTTATCTATATACTTCTCCAAGAAAATAACGATATGCAGTAGATCGTAACCTATGGTCCGCTGTTATATACATTGTCATTTGCGCTAGTAGGCCTATAACAATTTTTTTGGTGACTATTTAACTCATGCCACAAATGGGAGTCAATGAGCAATCACATTTCAATGAATTTTGATTTATAACCAATCAGTCTTTTTCACCTCTATTTTATCAATTTAATTTTATCACTTTAAAATCAGGCTCCTCCTTTTTAATATTCTGAATAGGTCAGACTATTATTTTGCAGTGACTGACTCTCTAAAAAATATGTTGAATATAACAATTTATATATTTAGATGTAAGAACTCTAGAATACATGTGGCTATCAGATTGTATATGTAGTGCACGAATGTATCGAAATAGCGCTTGCGGGATATAATATAAAAATATTTGTAGCAATTGATTATACCTCAAAAAAAGAAACCACTGTTTGCACTTTCTTAAACGTATTATTTCCCAGGTAATAACGTTCCAGAAAAATATAATTGACATTTACATCATTGCGCATCAGAAATTAATTAATACACAGTTTGATGTGTTTCATTTTTTCTCCACTAGGATGCATTCTTACAATATTGCAATCCTTTGGCAATAAACAAAATGATCTGGTTGCAGTGATGAACAAGTGAAACATAACAAACGTTTCTCATTTGATTTCAAACATCGCCGTTTATA
Organism: Diploptera punctata; assembly: GCA_030220185.1. Classification (NCBI taxonomy): domain Eukaryota; kingdom Metazoa; phylum Arthropoda; class Insecta; order Blattodea; family Blaberidae; genus Diploptera; species Diploptera punctata. The sequence continues at coordinate 1,159,218 of JASPKZ010006814.1, read as the reverse complement.
TTAATTATATAAGTATTTTAAAATAATTGTATTTAAATACTGATTTATCAGTAAACAGCTTAATTTTATTTGTCAAATAGTCCTAACAAATGCCACTCTTGATTTCCAAATTATCTAGATAAATTCACTCCTCCTTTCGTGAGTCAAGAATTTATCGATACTTTGAAAATCACTCGTGGCATTACTTATGATACAATAATATCGACTTACACGGTGTGTTTATTTGTTTCAGATTTCATCGAATGATGTAACGTATTTAATCTCGACTGTGTGATTTCTGTGACGTGAAAGTAATTTAAGTGCGTTTTTAACTTAAACTAATTTCCATACCGGAAATAATCAAGTCGGTAGAGACCGGATTTTAAAGGGAATTCCTTTTAATGTTCCATTACAGCACAAGAGATAATACATATAATTTATGACTTTTTAAATTGTTAAGAATACGTGATTTTCATTTTCCGTTTTTCACAAATAGGGTTATTCTCTTTTACAGCCACCTCGATCTTTGTATTTTCCCTTTTTTATGGTAATTTATACGAATTTCGATAATTATGTTATTTTATTATGTTCCAATCCCACCCCTCTACATTTTCCGTGCTTAGGGTCGTTATTTTATTGAAGAAAACATAATAATTACAAACTTAAACAAAGTTAAAATTATTCACAATTTGGAAAACCACTAAGTGCAGTGATTCAAAGTTCAGAGTCAAAACGAAGCATTAATTTATACAATGCAACCATTTCTCATTTCTCATTCTGGTATTCTCTCCAGGCATTAGCGTATTGAACCCACGAAGCATTATTTTATACAATGCAACCATTTCTCATTTCTCATTCTGGTATTCTCTCCAGGCATTAGCGTATTGTAACCCACTTCTGAGGTTGGGGCACTGGGAAGCGGGGTTACGCTGCCTCTATGATATGGTGATGATGCGCCAGGAGAGACCTTGATCCTAAACTAAATCTAATGAAGAGCATATTATAATGATGGCCCGATGACGTTGGAGGGCCGTTTGTGCCTTAAAGTTTCCTGACATTTGTCTTACAGGTGACGAAGAACTCCGATAAACATCCTTACCTAGGAAACTTGTGCCGAGCGGGATCAAATCCTGGCCCGCTGCGTGACAAGTGACAAGGCAGCACGCTACCTCGAGACCACAGCGGTGGACTCAAAACGAAGTCTTCACCGCTGGTTTCTGTTAGAGCTATCATCTTCCATGTTAAAGAATTTCTGGATTCAAAGACAAATAATCTAATCGTTAAAAATAATCAAATCTTAAATACTATTGAGTTTAATTCTTTCTTAATACAGTAAAATTATTTTATGTATTCTTTCTTATTTGCTTATGCCCATTTTTAAGACATTTAAAAAATCATTATTTCCCTTTTTGATGAACATTTTTCGCATTATAATCCGGTTTCTAGCGATGATTAACCGCGCCGCAGTAAGATTCCCGCCGCGGTAAGCCGCACTAAGATTCGCGCCACAGTACGGAAAAACGGAACAAATGTGTGAAGGCAGTGTGAGGAAGAGAGAAGACGACTGGAATATAGAAAAAAGGTGAGTGGAATAACAAAAGAGCCCAATCGAAAATTAAGTGCAGAATTACATAATATAGGCCTACTTGCATGTTTTTTGCATATCCCGTAATGTAATAGGCCTACCTAATACGGTATATCATGAATATAGCCTAATATATTTTAAAAATATTTAATTAGAAAATATTTTAAAAAATTATAATGAAGTATAATGTAAAGCTTTTATATTTGTGAAGTTAATATTCGTTAGTTTGATCTCACCAAAAATAAACATATTTGTATCTCAATTGTTCTAGGATACAGTTTCCTTTGGAAGGATAGTTACAAGCGTTGTTCCTCTGTTGCGAATAGATGCTATAAATTAAGGAACCCTCGCATTTGAAAATCATATCGCTCGGAAAATTATTGTGACACGCGTCATGATTATATATGTGGCTTGAAATTAATTTTGTGAAATATTTAAACATAATGTTTAGTTCGCATAAGAAAATTTGGCGATTGTAGCGAAAGCGACTTGATACGTGATTGAAAAACAGCAAAAAGCGGAGGAATTAATATTGGATAATGTGAATTGCGCTACGATTAGAGTGATTTATTAGAGATTATGTATAATCGCTAGTCATCGTAATGATTAGGACTAATTATCACGTCAAGTTCAGTAGCTGTTGTAGGCCTACATAACGGCTAAATATTATTCATAATGCCTTGATTAATTTTATTTTACAATGGCATAACAGCTCATTGTTGGGCCTTATCATCTCCTTTGTTAGGAGTTACTTGACAAGGTTAATTTAGTTATGCTTGTTTCCCTACAAATGTCATGAATGGTATGCGATCAAATGAGACATCTGGTAGACAACTAAGGTATTACTAAGATGGAGGAGGTTGGCAATTTTTTCTAAAGGCGTCTTTATTAAGGTTAAGATTGTTTTACAACTCCAAGGGGCGCTACAGACCTAGAAGGCCCTTGGTCTATCAGTCGGTTGTGGCCTACACGTGTTTTTCACTGGGGTAGACAATCATCCTGTCAGTATAGGTGTAACATGTGAACAGCATGTCGGGTCCTCCAGGCGTTATAGCTGGTTTTCTCAACCTGGAGTCGCTACATATTGTAGCTACGCAAATACCTCACAATGCTGGATGAGAACCGATCCCATACTGGCCGGCGTCATGAGAAGATTTCTTCTCCCATAGAAACTCGAACCAGCACAAGTCCCGTAGCTCTGTACCAAGGCATCTTGCCTTAATCACTTTGCTACGGCGCGGGACTTTTGTTCTTTTACGAGCCTGAAAATCTTCAGACTCAGGACTCGCGGCTTAATGTCACTCCCGGAGGACTTGCTCCTTGGAGAACGATTACTTTGGCTATAATATATACAATAGTCTTAACCAGATCAAAATACGAAACAATAGACAATAAATAAATTAGCAATAACCTAAAAACCGTACATGGAAACATAGCTATGAATTATATATAGAAGAAGATTGCAAACTTGAAGGAATATTAAGTTCACATCTTCCGGTTATGGTGTCTCGGTATTGTCATGAATTTCACCTAGACAGAGTATATGAAACTTAAAACAACTTTCGTATTGTTAAGAAAGCTAACCTACGGTAACACAGACATGCTAATGATATTAATTGATGAAACAATGTTTAAAAATTACGTGACTCTATGATGTACCTAGACATAATACGAAATTTGTGGGTAGATGTGGCAAAAGAACGATAAACATGTCTAAACTGGGCGTTAATATACAAAGATAGGTAGGCCTATTTCTGTTTTACATGTTAAGTAGCTAACGTTCGGCGCACTTCTACACCTAATGGTTTTAAAGCAAAGTAGCAGTAAACACTCACCATAACCGTGAATCTATACATACAACGTTATACATTGTGACGAACCAAACATGGCGGTTGCCAGTCAATTTTTTATTTCAGATTTTAAATAAACCCCCACTTCTAACGACAGGATTTCGTTGAGTTTGGACAATACCTACCTTGGTTTATGTTAATAACATATACTGAGTTTAATAATAATAATAATAATAATAATAATAATAATAATAATAATAATACTTTATTTATTCTGGCAGAGTTAAGGCCATAAGGCCCTCTCTTCCACTCAACCAGCACAAATACAAATAAATATTCGACAAATATAGATATACACTGTACTAATTATAAACAGTTAAAGATACAAGAAATGTAGCAATGTAAATGTCATGTACAAACAACATTTCATAGGGTAATAACAATAATGATACGATAATAATAAAATAATAGTAATAATAATAATAATAATAATAATAATAATAATAATAATAATAATAATATAAATATCATACATTATACGCGAAACACCAATTAATATATATATATCTTACACTGGATAATAATGAAGTCGAGTTTAGAGCAAATATAAATTTAGATTTCTTTTAAAAGATGCCAACGTCCGGCAGCCCCTTATTTCTTGTGGTAGGGAATTCCAGTTGCGAGAAGTGGAGATGGTATATGACATGGAGTGATGTGATGTCCTATGTTGCGGTATATTAAGTAAGAGACTATGTTGTGATCTTGTGTTTAAGTTATGGTTTGAGGATAGATACTGGAAACGGGAGTTTCGTTGTGAAACATCGAAAACTGCGACCGCTAGAGCCATTTTTATATTTTCGTTTCAGGTGAACTCCTACACCCAATGATTTAAGAATATAATAGCGGATAAACACCCGTCATACCTGAAAACCTGTGTGTACAAATTTTCATGAAGATCGGTTCAGCTGATTTAGAAGTCTATAAAGCATAAACATGCACAAGTTGAATATATATATATATATATATATATATATATATATATATATATATATGTTTTTAATTTCAATTGTGACATTAATATTAATATTGAAAATTTTGAAGCTATTGGTTTTATTTTAAATAAATTCACAGTTAATTCATGCACTTAGTTCTCGATATGGGCGTCATTTACAGTTTTTTCACTCTCCTATTTTATGTTGTTTATAGTCGATTATAAAAATTAATAATAATAATAATAATAAAGTAGACCTTTGGTTTAATAGGTAGTTAAGACTTCCACCTTTCTAGTCGGCCGGCACGGACTGTCAGCAGGGTTTTCTTTCAGCCCTGCGTGGCTATCGCCATTATCTCCATAATACGTCTGGTATGACTTCAGTTAGAGGCTGAGACGATCTAAGGTCTATAGTGTCTCCAAAAGGTTTAAGACCAGTTTAAAAACGAATTCACGATCTTCTGGCCTATAGCATATTGTCTTAACCAACTACGCTTTGGAGTGCCCCAACATCAATAATATTACATTTATTTAATATAAAGCTAGAAATAAATAGCACTCTGGGCCACCGTCTTGAAACTTACCTCAAAACTTGTGATTTTTTTATTATAAACACGTTCTTTACATAATTTGAAGTAGCTAAATTTATTTTCTTTAATATTTAATAATATACAATAGATATAGATATTAACGGAATATAAAAAAGAATCTTTAAAATGTAAAATCATTTATATGGATAATGTTTCTAAAATACAGTATATTTTAAAGAAAAAATCTTATTAACCGATCGAACGAATTGGGTTAGATGTTAGCATTTTATTCGCAAGATCCTGGGTTTAAATCCCAGGGTAGACAAATCTGACAGTTTTTTTCGTGGTTTTTTCTCAGTTGTGAAGGCAAATTTTGGGTTGAAATTTAATTTCCGCTATAAATTTCACCCGGTTCATGATTAATTTAATATTCATTGAATTTACCCAAAAAATAAATGCATAGCAGTAAAAGCCTACATAGTCTATCGAAGTTCATAGACGCGATATTACCAAATATGTTGAAACATTTCAAATAATAATACTGAAGTTAAAAAAAACATAAAAATAATTAAACCAAAGGAAAAATTAATTTGAAATAAATATGGGAGTGAAAGAACTGTACATAATGTTTTTATTTAGTTAGTTTGTGTGGTAGGTGGTGGTTGTAATGTGTGTTAGATGAATACACGGTCCACTAGATAACAATCACGTTCACCATGTGAATCTAAGGGTATCTAGTGGGCCGTGATTCATGTAAAAATCAATATTATACTCAAGATGTTTTAACAATAAATGGAGATAAACAAATACAACAATTATATTAATTTATTTCAGTTGTTTTTATTATTAAATGTTGGTAAATAATTTTTTATTTATCTCAGCCTTTTAGGTAGAACTTCTTGAGAATAATAATTGTGTAAATTTACTAGAAGATATCGCTCCATTTATGGCTAGTATAAATATGACCTAGGACTAATATAAAGATCGGGTGAGTCATTTATATCCTTTTAAGGTTAGGACTGATCGATATTACTGTTCTCAGTTGGCTTAAGGAAATGAGGGTTAAACAGCATAAAGAGCAACATCTTCTAGCAAATTAACAATTTGTTCTAATTATAACTTTTTAAAATGGCTTCTATGTGTAATAAATCTACGTTAGGCCTCTATGGACGCCATATAGCGTCATTGTAATATTTTAAGATGCAAGTTGTTAACGGAATTAAATATCAAATTTCTTTTAATTAGGGGGTTGTAGCATTGGAATTTGATTACTCTAATTAAATAAACTGAAGAAGTTACTTTTGTGGAATGTCAACAGAGAACTGATGTATGTAGGCGTGAGTGTAGGCATACTTCTTGGTCAAAAAAGTGCGAAAAATAAGGGGGAAAATTAACTTATAGTGGAGATAGAAATAAAATATTAAACATTACGGATTTTACTAGGCGACATTTATTAAAATTCATTTATTTGAAGGCACTTTTTCCCCGTTTCTATTTTCGTTTAATACGACTTAAAAATGTTAATTTAGCATTCAGTATAACACAGTGTTAAAATAACACACGTAAATGAAACGAAATTTTTGTTAAATTATAGAAATTATTTGTTAAACCGTGCCAATTGTTAGTTAAATCTTGCTAGGAGTGTTCAGGTTGAATAGATATACCTTATTCCTTATTCGCGGGGGATATGTCCCGTAAATATGCTACGAGTATAGAAACCGTGAATATGGGCTGGTAATTTGTATATATATATATATATATATTTATTAAACACAATGTGTACATCAATTAAACACAATGTGTACATCAAATTAAATTTAGCTTTTTACCAGTCTTTAATTAAATTGTTTAGAGGCAGAGTCCTGTTTTTACACTTCGCTAGATGATATTTTGGACATGGATAGTTGCATAATTTACAGATGCAGTCCTCCTTGGGTTCATGGTACATGTTGTTCAGGCATATATTCCCATGAAATCCATGGGCTGCGAAACGTGTGTACAGGTGCCGAAGTTCGAAATTCGGTTGCTTCCAGGTTTCTGTTTTCATTGCGTCTGTTTCCATAATTTCTGTCGGTATCTGGGCGGCTTTGTTCTGTCTCTCTTCGATGACGATTCTGTATGCTTGCGTTTCCGGTAGTCTGAAACAGTGTCTGCTATCTTCGATGAAGAAGGATTCCTGGGCTATTTTATAGGCATAACTATTTCTTGTATATTTTGAAATTGACAGTGCTCTTTTGAGAAACCTTGATTTAACGTTCTCCAGTTTCTTAAGATTTTTCACTGTCAAGTAATTCCATATAAGCTGGATTCCGTATGTTGCGGCCGGCATTACTTTAAGGTTGAAGAGTTTCATTGCAGTTGAGAGGGATAGTCTTTGGAGTTTTGGGACATCGTACATGGCTTTCCTTGCAGCTGTTGCTCGATCCTGTATATGAAGTGAGAAAGCGGTTCCAGTTGTTTGTAAGGTGACCCCCAAGTATTTGTAGCTTGATACGAATTCTAGGGTTTCACTTCCGCATATAAGATGGTCCTTATTAGCCAGCCTTCCTCCTTTCCTGAATTTCATTGCCTTTGTCTTGGCGCTGTTTATTTCCATCGAGTTTTCAAGTGCCCATATCCTAATGTTCTCCATGGCTGTTTGGAGAGCTCCTTGATTCCTAGAGAGGATGATCATGTCGTCTGCGTACATGAGTAGCTTAACATTTCTTGTGTCTATAGTCTCTCCGATGTCTGACGTCATTACATGTATGGGTATATAGGGGATACGTTCCAAGGTTCCAAAATAAATTTGATTAAAGATTTTGAACAATTTCTATTAATTACTATTGTCAGGCTTAGGTATAAGGGCTTAAAGAACTTTGTAATTTTTTTCTGTTTCACCGCTTTTAAAAAGGTATCTCAATTCAAATAGATATTTTGCTGTGAATTCAGCGATAGAATTTATTATATCTTCAGATTTCTTGATGAATCGTACAGTTAATTCATTAACGTTGAACAACGTGACATGGATGCAAACGACTCGCCAACGCTTAAACGGTCAAGCATTTCTATTTTTACTTTAAGCGGCAACACTATTTTTTTTCCGCTTTGGAACTAATTTTCTTTCCTTTTACTCGACATTATAAACTGGGAACAAAACAGAAGTCACGTGCTATTCAATAAATATTATTGCACCAAATGAAAAGTTGAAACAATAAAACACCGATCGTGGCGAGGGCGGCATTTATAAACGGACATAGCGGCACCAGGTACACGGCGGCGGCTTTTGACAACAAACTTTAGGCTTAGGGTGACAATAAGGTTTGTTTTACTTTGATTCAAACCGAATGGACAAGTAAATATCAGTCTTTGTAAAAGCCTCTTGGCACATGCCTGCAGTAAAGAAAAAGTTGTCGATGCGTTAATAAAGGATATTACTTAATCCTTCTAATACACCGACTGGATCCGCGAATGAAGAATTTTTAGCCGCGAATATAGGAACTCTGTCACAATTTTTAATCCGCGAATATAGGAAACTCTGTCACAATTTTTAATCCGCGAATAACGGAACCGTCAATAAGGGGCTTTTACTGTATAATATTTATATAGTTTATAGGAAGATACTTGTTACGATCGTAGTGCTAACCCTGTCTACATTAATTGGTCAGAATAAACCGGCTGCGGATGTAAAGGATTATCCCTGGGATAATGACGTAAACATAATAGATAATTACCGTTAATAGTATCGAATCCATCATTTTTGTGGTTTCAAAGAAAATGGTAACTGTCTCGATGGGATTGAAGGCGCTTTTTAATTAAGGAAATGCACTACAGGCTGAAAAGTATAGGGTTAGTCCACATGGGATTCCATGCGGCACTATGACCATGGGTCTACTCAGCCTCTAATAATCAAATGGGTACCAGATACAGTTCACAGATGAAGGGAATGAAAGCAACACGTTACGTCATGAAGGATTGTACTATTACTTATCTTACGTTAGGAAGATCGCCTCCTCGCGGTGCACCCTGGGTAATGCAAAATGATCTTCATACATGTGGTGATGAGTCTTGTAAATAAACACTCCGGAGTAATAGTCCCACAATCGGATCTCCGGGTTGGAACATTTACAAGAAACATCTCTCTACTCTCCAACACTCTGAAGATTCTCCAATGGAACGCTGGTGGACTTTCTCAAGAGAAGAAATCAGAATTATCTAAAATACTTGAGGAAAATAATATTGATATATTTATAATCCAGGAGTCGAACATAGCACCAGAACAATTACATTACTTTTCTATACCAAAATACTATTTGCACATATTACCAAAAGCAAGACAAATTGCCAGTGGCATTTTGGTTGGTATCAAAACTTCACTCACTTCAAAATTCCAAGTTGTAAACGAAATGCAAGAACAGGACAAATTGGAAGCAGTAAAACTTGATGTCTGGAAGAACAACCAACACTTCATACTATATGGCTGTTACAATCCTCCCAAAAACATACCTGACCTCAACTTCATAATGACAACGTCAAAAGCCATACTTATAGGTGATTGTAATGCACACTATCCTTTATGGGGATATAGAGATGTTAATGTTACAGGTAGAACTTTTGAAGATTTGGTCTACTTAACTTCAATGGAAGTAATGTACAACCAAAATGACACTCCTACATTCATCCATCATACAGGATCATGCACTAATCCCGATATTCTCTTGGTATCCCCAGACATAAAAGATAAGACTACAAGGGAAATACTGGACGACCCTGGATCAGGACACACAATCATTGTTGCTATAATAGATTTAAACAATACAGCTCAAATAATTCAACAAATTCGCAATTCCTGGAATTTTAAGAAAGCCAAATGGGCAGACTACACACAGACAATGAAAAATTAATATGGAACAATTTGAAATAAAACATTACTTCTCCTGACAAATTAAATAAACTGTTTGGCTCTACAATATTAAAAACAGCACATAAACTAATACCAAAGGGAAGTGTCAGAAAGTATAGACATTTTTAGTCAAATGAACTTAAAAAAAATAAAATTTGACAGAAATTCAGCAAGACGAAAAGCTGAAAAAAGCAAGAACCGGGAAGATGTAGTTGCATGGGGAAGGAAAGCAGCACAGTTCAAGTAAGAATTGCTTAAACCTAAACGAATATCGTATAACAAATTCGTAGAGAACATGCACTATAGAAAAGATGGCATAAAGATTTATAGCTATGTTGACAAATTAATTGCAGATAACACTACTACCAAAGAACCCATCATGTACAATGGAAAACTACTAACTTCTGAAAAAGCTGTTTCAACAGCATTTAATACATCTTATGTTACCAAACACCAAATTCCAAAAGATGAAAAGAAAACAAAAAAAGAAATAAAAAAAAGAAGAACAATGATAAATTTGTTGGAAATACACTATCAATGTTCACCGATCCCTATACAATGAATTAACTTAATGTAGCCCTAGGAGCACTGAGAAACAAAAAATCTCCATTTCCAGACAAAGTCCATCAAGAATTTCTGAAACTTCTGGGAATGAAAGGCAAAAGTACAATACTACAAATTTCCAACCTCTCTTCGACTTCCTCGATTCCCAGCTGAATGGAAGCAAGCCGTTACAGTCCCTATTCTGAAGAAAAACAAACCACCGAATGACATCAATAGCTTCCGCCCAATATCTCTCACCAGTGTCATCAGTAAAGTCATGGAGCGAATGGTATCGGCTAGATTAACTTGGTACTTGGAAACCCACAACCTTATAACACCCGAACAAGCTGGCTTCAGAAAACACCATTCTACAGATGAACAAGTTATAACCATTAGCCAGAATATTAAAGAAGCATCCAATCGACATGAAGACACGGTTGCAATCTATGTTGACTTACAAAGTGCTTACGATTCAGTATGGAGGTGCAAGCTGTTAGAGAAACTACAACAAATTGGTATACAAGCTCAAATGCTTCAGTGGATTTCACAATTTATATCACAAAGATATTGTGCAACTAGATATAACAACACACTCTCAAAATTCAAACATACATATTGTGGGCTCCCCCAGTGTACAGTCCTGAGCACTAGCCTATTCAACATCCACACCAACGATTTGCCTGACTCATTAAAAACATCAGGAATTAAGACACCAATTTTTGCCAGACGATATTATTATCTGGTCTTCAGGCACACACAACCAGTACAAACGCCTGAATAACAACCAACAAAATTCCCTGAAAAACTGCAAAGATGGGCTGAAAATAACCTAATGAACATCAACCCTGAGAAAACTGTCTACCAAATTTTCTCACTTGGCTGGAAAGAGAGAAAAATGGATCTAAACTACAAGAACCCCCCACTCTTACAGACTGATTGCAATACATACCATCACATAGTGATCTGAATTTATATCCTCACCACTGTATAGATGCACATTCTGGATGCAGGGTGCTGTTTTCTTGTTTGCAATACTATATTCTATATATAATCGTGTGCTTGTAGCTGACCATGTGTATTTATTAATATCCTTTTTAGGAAAGAAAGTATTCATGATTTTCAATTCATTATATGATGATAATTCAATCAATTTCTTATCATTATTGTTAAACTGTCGACCGTGGTTATGTTACTTGTCTCTGGTTCTGAGAGTCTCGCGTTCAAAACCGGTCGTGGTCGATGAATTTTTTTAGGATGGAAAAATCCAAGGAGTAAGTTCGCCGGGAGGGACTTTAAGCCGTGATTCCCGAGTCTCAAGATTTTCAGGTCATAAAAGATATTTAATCTGAATAAAGAGGTCTTTAAGAAAATCTCTACCTACCTATTTTATCCAACTAATACCTTAGTTGCCTACTAGATGTCTCATTGGGTCGATATGTTGACCGCACAACATTCATGACATGTTTCGGAAATAAGATTAACTAAATTAACTGGTCTAGTAACTCCTAACAAAAGGACAGGCTAAGGCCCAACGTAGGATTTTTACGTCATTATAGATAGATTCTTGTTAAGCGTTTGTTCTCCGTATGTTCCAACAACCCTAGGGTTAGGCTGTATTCCTACACAGGCATTAAGATCTCCTGTAACTATTAATATAGTTCTCGTAGTTTTGTTAATAGAATTATACGCTGTTTGTAGAGCAGCATAATAATCATTGGTATCAATTTTTATGCCTTCTTCTGAAGCATATCTTCCCATAATACCCACGTTCCCATGTGGTACTTTCAATTGTACAATTTAATATTCTATTATTTACAAACGTATAAATCTTTATACAATTTTATTTATTTTTATGTAATAAAATTGCTATTCTACTACTCCGCTCCATAACATGACCATATTATTAATACATGTTGTCCCTCTAGGCTTCTTCTTTGTTTAATGAATTACTTCAATATCTTATCTTATATAAAATACAATAATTTACCCTAGTTGTAATTCCGCTAAAAGAGTCGACAATCAATCTGGGGAAGAAAATCTGTCCAATTAAAACCACAGATACCAGTAAAAGTTATAAAATATGACAATAAACATGCCATGATTGATCCCAATATGTGTTTCGTCCTTGAACAAGGATCATCAGGGTGATCACATCGAAGTAAAAACACTGTTTTGTTCACCCTGATGATGCCCGTACAACCGCTAAACACGTGTCGGGATCAGTTTGAATATGTTTTGTCTTGTTTTGTTACTTTTACTAGTATCAGTGGTTTTAATTGGACAGATGTGCATCCCAAATTGATTGCTGACTTGAAGCGGAATTGCTAAGATATATTTTTTATTTTATATATAATGAATTTCCGCAAAGTTATAACAAATTAATTCACTGGCACTATCCAACCCGTAGGTTGATGGTCGCGCGGACATAAGTTCTCCATACATACCCATCCTCAGCTAATATTTTCCAATCATTCCTTGTATAATCTACATCAAGGTTTAGGCCATCTGGCCAGTTCCGACTTCAGGACATTTGGTATCTCCATCTAGCAAATGGTCTTCCCTGAGTTCTATATCCTGTAGTTCTATAGTTTAAAATAATTTTAGGAGGTCTATCATCTGGCATTCCAAGTAGATGCTTGTACCAATTTTGTCTTTGTTTGTCAATTGCATCCTTCAATTTAAAAATATTAATTGATCTCTTATCTCTGTTCTTATTTTCTGGTTCTTAAGAGCGTAACCCGCCGTTGGCTTTAAAAATCTCATCTCCGCTGCGTCTATGTTTCGCCATTTTAACCTCTAATGAACTTGGATCCGCGACTAGCATTTCTGCTGCCTATAAATTATCCTCTTCAATATCACGTTCTGCATGTACATTTAATAGTTGATTAAAGTAACTTTTCAATCTGTTTAATATACTCCTGGAATCTGCAATCATATCCTCATTTTTCATTCCAAATTATGTTTGTTCTAGCCTGCAAACCTTTCTTCTCTTTCCTGATACCCTGATTTAATTATCTAATGTTCCTATTTTTTGTATTAATTTCAAGATCATTAATCTTCTCTCTCAAATATTCCGTCTTTTTACTCTTTTCTAGCCTGGTGGTTTCCCGTCTAATACTGCACAATCGCTCTAAATTTACCGGATTTGGCTCGTGTAACCATTTCATTTTTGCTAGTTTTCTGTTCTTTATAATGTCAAAATATTCCTCATCAAACGGTTTCTTGTTTTGCCTCTTTTTTTAATAACCAATCCCTTCTGATGCTGACAGTTTAATAATGTCTGTTATAGCCTCCCACTCTTTATTTATATCAGTTTCTTCTTCGTTTGCCATATTGTTATCTGAAGATTCCAGTACTTGAAATCAGTTAGCAATTTTGATTTGGTATTCTTGCCGCATTTCATCATTTTTCAAGTTTTTTATTCAAATTTTTCAGAATAATCTTTAGCATTTGTTCCTCTCATAAGCGATAGCCGTTGTCTGATTTTCACTCTGACCAGATGATGATCCGAATTGCAGTATGTCCCTCTAACTGATTTAACATCGATGATGCTACTGTGCCAGCGTTTGTCCACTAATACATGATCTATCTGATTCCGAGTTTCGCCATCTGGAGACGTCCAGGTGTATTTATGAATATCCTTATGCTGGAATATTTCGCTCTTAACAATGAGATTATTTGATATGGCAAATGTGACTAATCTAACTCCATTGTCGTTACTATCTTCATGAAGACTTAATGTTTCTATTGTTGGTTTGAATATATCTTCCCGCCCCACTTTTGCATTAAAATCACCTAAGACAATTTTCATATGATACTTTAAAGACTACCTATCAAATGTGCATTCTAATTCTTCATAAAACTCATCCATGATCTTGTCATTTTTATTTCTGTGAAATCATGTACATTTACGATTACAAAATCATGTCATTTACTCTTTAGAATTATGTATGATATCCTATCACTGACAAAATTAATATATCGGATAGCGGGCAGGATCCTCCTTCGGACTAAAAAAATCCGTTCCAAATTCAGGTCTTTCTGCACCCCCCGTTTTATAATACAAAGCTTCTTGATTCCTGACTATCTTCTCCTGGCCATCTAACTTTCTGTAAAGCGACTTTATCCAAGGCCGATCAATTTAATTAAGAGCGTTTATACCTCTAGTGCCCCGCTATTGTATAAAGTCCTAACATTCCATGTTCCTAGAAACATGTCGCTGTATTTGAGCCTTTGGCATGGATTCCCTGAAATAGTCCCCGCCTGGAGAACCGAATGGGAACTATTTTACCTCCGGAAAATTGTACCCCAGTTGTACCCATGTCCGCGTTTCTTGACGGTTGTAATTTAACGATAAAAGATCGTCACTCTTTCGCCCAAGGTACTTTTTTGTCTGGCTCATCACCTTCGACCAGTCCGGCAGCAATGCTACCGCCGGCATAGCTCTCGGGATCATTTAAGCACGCAAGCCACTCCACAATATAAGGTAAAGATGCCATAGAGGGTCCGCTAAGTTATACTTGACTCAATTACATCTAATATTTTTCTTTCCATTATTTATATTATTTCATGCTCCTTTGTGTTACAATCTGTTTACATTCAATGCCATAACGTTTCTGCTGTTCGTTATACCCTTTCGTTTGTCGTTATTCTTTGCAACATTTCCTTTAGGCGGTTTCTTTTTAACTTTGGAGTAATAGGGTAGTCCTCCCACGACTCTACTAACGTTTGGAGGAACAGGTCATCAGGTAGAGCTGCTATAGCCTACACTCCCATCCCCCTTTAGCCGTTAGGAACTTTGTTCTTGTTACCCCGAGCGTTGGTTATAACTTCTAGACCGGCTCATAGTTTTTAGTGACACTCCAGATCGGTAATCACTATGGCTCGGAAGTTGGGGACGTATAAAATGCCTAAAAAAGAACCTTAAAAAGATTTAAAGATATCTAAAAAAACTACAACTGAAAGAAGAGACGTAAAAGACAAATAAAATAAAATAATTTTGTTTTCAACTGCATTTTAATGAATGTAATAAAAGTTTTTAAAAAGTACGAAATTCTAGTAAAAGAGTTGCGAAAAACATTGACAAAAAATACTTCTCCTTTCATACATTATTTTTCTTCATTTCAACTTAGTTTGAAAAGGGGATGGGTTCATTAAAAATGAAGTTCTTGGAGAATTTATAATGAACGATTTTTCCCACCTAGAATAATAAAGAGAGAAGACGCGCCTGAATAGACATTAAGAGTATTTCAGCTTTTTGATCTTACTCAGTTCGGAGATAGATTTTTCTCTTTTTCCATATTTTAGGATGTGGTATTATATCTTTCACATTGTTCCTTGCACAGTTCACATATACAGCTTTCACAAGGCTCGTGACATTTTTTTTGTTTTCGCACAATTCGTGATAGAAACAATGGGTCGCTAATTTTATGATAATATGTCTCTGGGGTTGACTTTCCTTGACCCAGAATCTGTCCAGCATCGCGCTTGAGCTATAAAAATCCTCGTGGATCGCCCTCCTCTTTGTCATCCTTTCTTCAATCAGTTAGTTGTGTGGACCGGAGGATGGCAGCAGAGATTACAGTCTTATGTCTTCCAAGAAGAGATCTCTTTGGCGAGTTTATAAACTAGCCGGGATTTGGTGCTTGTCCCTATGACCAGAATGTTCTTGAGATATCTTCCTTTTATTTGTTCTAGCCTGTTGAGGTATTTTCTTCAGTCTCTCACATATTAATTCTAGTCCATATATTGCAATCGGTACTATTTTCGCTTGAAATAGAGCCATTGCTGTATCAGTGCTCGTAGTTGTATGTTCTTTGTCATACAGCAGCAGCCACCCTGTCTTATACGTGTATCCTGAATGATGAGATTGTCGGTTGTAATGTAACTCCCAGATATTTGAAGTTATTTACTGTTATTAACGTGGGTTCTATTTAGCATTAGGCCATCATTATGTGGTAATCTTCCTCCTTCGTGGAAAACTATCAGCATAGTTTTTGTTTCGTTGACGTCAAATTTGTTGCCATCTGCCCAATTTTCCAATCTTTTGAGGCTACCTGTAACTCGTCCTTGTCCGGAGATTCCAATACTATGTCGTCCGCGTACGTAATCATATTTGTTTATGATAGATCCATTACTATTTTAGTTATGTCTGTGATGTTGGATAGTAGGGGCTGATAGGATCCCCGTAGTACCCCGTTTGTCTGCGTTATGTACACCGATTAAGTTATTCCGTTTTCGATTTGGACCAGGCTATATGAAATAATGCTTGAGATTCCTCCGTTAATCTGGGGGGTTTCGGTGTTTGCGTTTTCAAGTTTTTCCATTAATATTTTTACATGCCCTCTATCACCACTTCTATTTAATGTATACATTAATGCTATCATCAGACACTGGAGATTGACAGTTCATGGTAATATTCCTCTCTCAAGACACACAATTTTAGACACACTCTTATATGCAAATGATCATGCTCTTTTCGGCAATAATGAAGATGAATTACAATATTCCACTCATCATCTTAATATAATAGCCCAACGATTTAACATGGAAATATCAACAACAAAATCTATGTATGGCCTTTCAAGGGAAATTCCCAGTAAGAAGTAAAATTTGTATTCAGAATTCAATATTAGAGCAAGTTAATTCATTTAAATACGGGTACTTAGGATATAATCTAACTTATAATGAGGAATGTGATATATCCTTTAAAATACAAAACTATAATAAAGCTTTAAGAATTATCAACCAAGTTTTTAAACCATCAAAAGTGCAGAGACACACAAGAATGAAAATCTATAAAATTCTCGCTAGACCCATAATCTGTTATGGCAGTGAAGCTTGGGCCATCAGAACTCAGGATGACCGTCATATTACAGCCAAGGAGATGAAATTTCTGCGACGAACTGCAGGTTATAGCCTTCTAGACCACCAAAGAAATTCAACAATAGCTAGAGAGTTAAACATCGTACCTATATCTGAATACCTCCAAGAATATAGAAACAATTGGCTAGCCCATATTCAGCGCATGGATCGTCACAGAATACCAAAACAAATTCTTCACTACATTCCTCGAGGCAGAAGATCTGTGGGTCGACCTTTTCGCAGATGGCGGGAGACCGTAACGGGCCACTGGGTCTAATACTTGAAAGGACGATGATGATGAAAAGTTTTCCTGTAGTCCATGAAGACTGCATAGCATTTTCCTTTATGTTTTCGCATAGTGGCTTTAATGTACGTTAACAGATTTTCTACCGCTTGGATCGTGTTTCTTCCTTGACGGAAGCCAAATTGGCTTCCGGAATCAGGTTTTCAGTGATTTTCGTTAATTTTATTGTTAGTAATTTTGTAAAAAAATTGAATATATTAATCTCCAGTGCTATACACATATACATATTTGGGTCGTTCCCACCTAGAATGAATTATTTTAACTCGCAGTGGATATCGGGCGGCGGTTAGGAGGTTGGTTAAAAATAACGGGATATTTTGTGAGGGTTCAATAGTCTCTCGCGAAACAAAAAAAAATGTTTGTAATGTGATATAACTTTAGAAAGTAAAACTAGATAACAGATAATGTTTTTAAAAGAAGTTGGAATTGAGACTAGACTGCGGATTCTTGAAGTATACAAATGGTGTAAATGTACTCAAAATAAGGTAAAGTTGAAAAAAAAGTCATTAAGACCTAACAAATGAAAAAAAAAGACCAATAAGCCAAACAATTCGAAAAGTTACAAATAAAACCCACAATTTTTTCCGCAAGTTCCGAGCCCTATTTATCACTCCGTCTCTCGCCTGTTCGGGTACCTGTGACGAGATAGGGGTTGTCATCAGATAGCTTGACTTGACAGGTTCACCACGAATAGTTGAGGTTAGAGAGATCCGCTTTCAGGACCCCTTATGGCATTACATTCCCTTAAACCCCGCGATTAATACATTAGATAATGCCCGGTGTGTGTTGCTACGCCTGAATAAATGACATGATTTTTAAATTTTTATCTCAGATGAACTCCTACACCTAATATTTTTAGAGCATAATAGTAGCTAAACACTTGCCGTACTTCAAGATGTGTCTACACAAAGTTACACATTGCGACGGACCAAACGTGGGAGTTTGCTAGAGTCAATTCTTATTTTAGGATTTCAGGTAAACGCCCACTTATAATGGTAGGATTTCTCTGCGTTTTGTATAATACCTACCTGGTTTATTTTAATAGCATATACTGATGACCGTCCTTCACCGGTGTGGAAAGCAACTGGAAGTTACCACACCTATACAGTAATTCCCTAGTAGAGCTGCAAAGCATAGCATGAAAATGCTATGATTGCAGTGAATGACTTGCCCTCGGGCAGAATTACTATGGATGGATGGAGTTTCGATGTGAAAATTAGAAAATTGCGACCGCTAGAGCGACTTTTAATTTTCGTTTCAGGTGAACTCCTACTCCTAATGGCTTTAGAGTGTAATAGATAGTGACTTAACACTGGGCGTACATGCATATATGAAGACCGGTTGAGTGGTTCAGAAGTCTATAAATCAAAAACGGCTGAATTTTTATGCATCAACAATTCGTGATTTATCAAGTAACTTATACAGACGTTCAAGCATTTATTTTGACACTAAACATGTAAGAAATAGTAGTGCCTATTCAGCCTTTACATGTTTACGTGATCTGAGTTCAAACTAGCGTGAGCCAGATTGGTTTCTATATATAAAATATCATAATAATTTAAACGAAAGGTTCAATTATTAAAAATATATTTTTTACTGCTAGTAAAACGAAACATTTTGGCAGAAAAATGTATGGGATTTAGAATTTGAATATATAATTATTTATTGCAAGTAGTATTGAATTATATTTTTTAATCTAATTTTATTGATTTGTATTAATGGGAGCTTTTTCTAAACTTAGTGTAAGATATTAGGTTATATTCATTTTCGGTATCTGCTAGATGGGATTGTGAAGATGGTAACAATTTTCAAGAATATTTTATTGAGAATAACCTGAATAGCTTCATTAGTTCGACTAAAATACACTTGAATTCCAAATAGGCACCAGGAGTCAAGAAGGGCAAAAAGAAAAAGAAAAATTGATCTTAACGTTCTCAAATGTACGGGGACATGTTTACATATATTATTCTTCTATATTGCCACTCTGATAAAGAAAAATAATTTTGCTTAAATCCCGGAGTATCTCGATTTATTTTAATAGAATAGAATAGAATAGAATAGGATATGGCCTACTGAGTTCATTGCGAAACATCAAAAGTTGCGACCGCTGGAGAGATTTTTAGATTTTCTTATCAGGTGAATTCCTACTCTTGATGGTCCAATTTTGCTGGTTAACGAACTCTACCTTACTTTTATTGATTGAATTTGCCAATTTTTGTTCTGATAAAATAAAAATGTCGGCTGCTAGAGCGGTAACAGACACACATAACTTACATGTATGCTCTCGAAGACAGCGATGGACAGGGAATATGGCACGAATGGGGTATGGAAGAGGATCATGGAACCTTCTTGTAGGAAAAAAACACAGGGAAAACGGCTAGTTGGTAGACCAAAAATGAGATGGGAGAATAATTAATCATGATTTGAGGGAAATAAATTACATACGGAATGATTAGAAAACATTAGCTCAGGATAACGATGTATGGAGAGCTTATGTCCGCGCAGCCGTGAATCTGCGGATTCGATAGCACCATTGAGTTTTATATATTTTTCTCATGGTCATTTTTAGTGTCTGATAAATTGAATCGGTGAAGATCTTTAAACTTTTCAAAAATATATATTCTTGAGTACAACCTTAATAGCTTCATTGCTTGGAATTTCGCTAAAAATGGATTTATTACTCAGGAAGCCAGAAATCTAACTTTAATTAGATTATAAGTAGTGAGAATATGTTTTATGCGCTAAAATTTAAAGTTGTAACATAGCATAACAATGAACACTTTTGAAATTCATATTAAAGCACCGTTGAGGTTATGTAATAAGATGTTAATTATAAAATCGGTACCTGGTAAGTCAGTCGTCCTCAACCTAATTATTAAATTTCATCAAGTTATTTCAATATGGAGGCCTTTCAAAAAAATGTTTCATCTTCTGCATTTTAACTAGTACTGATGGTGTTGTATAGGTTGCGGGTATACCCGCAGACATAAATCCGTTATACAACACCATCAGTACAAGTTAAAATGCAGAAGATGAAACATTGTTTTTGAAAAACCTCCATATTGGAATAACTTGATGAAGTTTAATAATTTAGTTGAGGACGATTGACTTACCAGGTACCAATTTTATAATTAACATCTTATAGCATAATAAGCAAGAATTTGACAATATTTTATGTTGGTTGCACATACATAATGTAGCTACTGTTTGTGTTCAAATCCTAACTTTTAGTGCATAAAAATCATTTCCCCAATAATACTTAAGCAATATAGCGAAATCTGTTCCGAATAAAAATTCATATTTCTATTAAAATTTGGATAGGAGATGAAATGAAATTATTTTGGGCATCACGTGTTTTTAAATGGAATTTTGCACTTTTTAAAAAAAAGCAAATCTAATATTTGTACAAATTGCAGCATGGAATTTATTTTACTTTCAAGATAATTTATAATTTTATTAACTTTCTTGATAAATAAAATTATAAACGCTATAAAGGATGTGGGTCAAGAAATGTTTTCCCTACTGAGGAGCGTATCACATACTTCAGCAGATAAAAATTTCAAAATTGGAGAATAACATTATATAGACATTTTTTCCTTTAAACGAAAAATATTCTTTGCTGGAATTTATAGCTTGTAAGTTAAAGTAAAAATATTGTAAAGTGAGGAAGTCCATTTAAGCTATAAACATCTTGACACCCAAATGCTAGTTTAGTCCAAATTTATGTAAATTTAGTGAGGAGACAAAGTAGGCTATATGTTGTTATATGTATAGTATACTTGTCTCTCAATTCAGCGCAGATTTCTATATATTTAATATAGTTACACTGAAGATGCTCTAACTAAAATGTGCTACAATTTAACAGTCTCCCAACCTTGTGGTTGTAACCCTGTATTTTTTTTAGTTGGATTTTTACATGGAGAAAGGTCCCATGTGTCATTATAAAAACTATTTCACATGTACTCTCGAATTGAAAAAAAAATAGGGCTACGGTTTTTTAGGAAGCTATTAAATTAGTTTATTGCATTGTTTTTTATTATTAAAATTTAGTAAACAATTGCTGCATTTGTTTATTTTCACTTTTTTGTTAGAGCTTCCTCAATATAGAGGCTTTTGTATTTTAAAAAGCGTAGTTCTATCAATTTATAAACGAAATAATGGAATCTACGAAAAACTGGTTTCCAAATAACAGAAATTGGAAAAGTCTAAAGACGCAAGGATCGCAAATTAATTTGTGCTTTATTTAATTATTGATTTAATTTAACATGTACAATATATATAGGTAAAATTTAAAAGTCGTAAATCCAATAATGAAAGCGACTTAAGAATGGGTAAAATGGCGCTACGAAGTAAATCCAATTAAAAAAGAGGAATAATATAATTAAAATATGTTCTAAAGAGGAAGATCTAGCCATCCTTGACATATATTTATATGAAATGGAATAAGAGAAAATGAAACGAATATGGACGAAATGGTTAATCGTTTTGATGTTTGCTCGAATAAATAAGGCAATTGATAAATGACCGAAGTGACGAAAGTACAAGAAACGTATTAAATTAAAATTCGATGTATTAAAATTGCGCATTGTTTTAGATTTTTAAATCTGTAGTTAAAGTAAATCCAGATCATTAACGTAATGGCACGTATTGGCAGCTCAAGTTAAGTAGCTCAGGCTGTTAGAGCGTTATGCTAGTAATCTGAAGTTACGGTGTTCAAACCCAGTTTTAACTTTATTTTTTATGTATGTTAAATTATTTATATACATAATTTTAATGTTTACACGTCTTTCTGTGCCTAAAGTTCTATTTTTCTTCTCCACTCGTCTCTCTCCTTCCAATCCATGTCCTCCAGTCCTCTTGCTCTCATTCCAGTTCTTATTTCCTGCATCCACGAGTTTCGAGGTCTTCCTGTCCTCCTTATTCCAGGTGGACACCATTCCAATGTTTCCTGGGTAATCTTTCTTCTTGCATTCGTTATACGTGCCCATAACAATTTAATTGCTTATACCGTATATAATCTACTATTGAATAACCAATATTCATTTTTTCTCTTATGACAGTATTTCTTATTTTGTCTAATTTCGAACATCTTGCTCTCTTCTAAAAAAAATCCATTTCCATCGACATAAGTTTTTGTTCTAAAGTTTTTGTTCAATTTCCAAACTTCAGCTCCGTATGTGACAGTACTTCTCACTATGTTAATTATTTTTTATTTTATTTTTTATTTATTTTAATAATTTTTTTTTGTTATAATTATTTTTATTTATTTTAATTACTGTTTATTTATTTAAATTGTTCTATTTATTTTTAATCTCTAATGTAGATGATATATTAAGAATTTCGTTATTTATTTATTTATTTATTTATTTATTTATTTTTAATGTCTAATTTTATTCCCACGATATTAAACTATATTACGAAATTTCTAATCCACTATTTGATGAGAGTTTATAAATATTATTTCATGACAATTTATCGATTTTACTACATGTAATTTCATAATTCGTTCGAAATTGTATTTCAACAGTTGAACAAGTAGTGCATTGAGCGATCTGGTTCGGGAGGTAGTATTTCATACTCGTATGCTCGGGGATCTGCGTTCAAAGCTCGGTAGAATCAACTCTCTCTATTTTTTTTTTATTTTCATAATTTATCCACAATAGATTCTTTTTCCTTCGTCCTCAAGTAAAGCGTCTAATACATTTGTAGAGGTCTTAAACATCCTCATCTGTTCCAGTTCACTAATACTTCTTCTCACGCCGTCCATCCAATCTTGGTTAGGTCTTCGCCCCCTTTTTTTCCCATTTATTCTGCACTCCAAGATTTTCTTGGGATTCTGTCAGATGTGTCCTCTTCTTTATTTGATTGTCTGTAAACTCATTTCTTTCAACTTTCATAATTTTCCTGATTTTAACGTTTTTTTTTTCTACTCTGGATTTCTGCGATGATCTTCTCTAGTAATACGTCTCTGTTGTTAATAACTTGTTAGTTTGGTACATTTTTTAATTGTTCAAGTGTCTGATATCAGACTATGATCGGATAAATTGAAAATTTTAATTTATTTAAATTTATTTTTATTTTCTAAAGTAAATGTTCGCGCGGTCATGAACCTCCGAGTTCCATAGTGACAGCGAGTGAATTAGTTAATGCATATGGTAGATTACAAATTACGTTACCTTTTTTACATGAATAAAAATAACAACATAGTTTTCATTACCACTTTTTAATACATAAAATGTAATAACTCGTTTGCATTTAAAACCCGGTGCTGAAAATACTTTTTATTTACTTGTTTAGTTGGAATTTGATCACAAGTAATCATCTGTTTATGACTCGCGTTTAGAAAACAAAAGACAGACATTCAACTAGATCCAGTTAATTATCATAGACACGATATGTCTTTACTTGTTAAAGCGTCCATAAATATGAAAAAAATGGAAATTCATTATCATATTCCAAACAAGTTTAAGGCTCAAATCCTCTTACGGTTTCAATTAAACATCCTCGGTCCATCTTTTTCTAGTAAATCTCTTGCCTTGAGAAACGGTATTCAAGCGTGACTTTTGAAAGTATATTACGATTCATTCGTTGTACATTAGTTTTTCACAGTAGAAAATGGAAATTATAGGTTATATATATATATTTATATATAAAACTAGGTACTATATGACCAAATAAATCTGCTAAAATATGTTGAAGCGTCTGAAATAAGACTAAAAAAAACACATTTCGGACGCCATTTGATGCTAGCTGTTAAGCGTCTTTGAATCAAAATAAGAGAAGCAGATATGCAAGTCTCAACACTACATGAGCAAATGTGATGAAACGTCTGAAAATAGCATAGAAAAGAAAAAAAAAACTTTTTGTAGAAATTATTACACGGATAAATGGAAAATGCAGCCCTCTGGGTACAACACATTTCGCAGGCTATTGCGTAATAGATGTCATAGCGTCTAATTGTAATAATGGTAAATAAAAGAATATCTATGCAAAACATAAAATATTCTTTACTTTGCAAGTACGAAGGAAGAAAAAGTAATAGAGAAGTATGAAGAATTGATTTGTGGATTAGAATTAACGAAACGAAGATTAATCAGAGGAGTTTGAAGATACATTAAGGTTGAAATTTGATTTAAAAGTCGTAAGTATTTGATAGGACTACGCTTTTATGTTCTTCCCAAATACATCAGGAATCAATGAAAAAAACAATAATTTATTCATATAGATGCATTTTTTTAGTTCTATGTTACTGTTTGGTGCGTAAATTACTCAAAATTTATTTTTAATTGCAGTACAAAATAAAGATGTTAAAGTTACTTCGATAAAAATAGAAACATTTGATTCCTGATTATGATTGTATACTGAATTAGGGATGCTCAGAGAGTGGATGCATTCTAAGGCAGGAAGTGTTGCCCAAATTGTAGGGAAGAGAGAATACGTTGGCTCAAGCAATAGGGTTAGATACCGGTACTCATATTCTGGAGTTGTCTAGCGCGTACCAGCCTCCGTTATTATTTTTATTTTTTATCGTTCCTTTTCAGTCAGTTGCCAAAACAAACGGTGGGGTTGTATTCCATTACGTGGTCCCATTTCACTTTTTCATAGTATCGTAAAAAATAGACGCGATATGATCACAGATTATAAAATATCTATAAGCATAGAATTTAAAAAAAAAAGTCTGTAAAAATAGAATGATGAAATACGAGTAATTTCAAATCTGGAGTGTAAAACCAACTTTTGCTTTCAAAATTAGTAATACTTTGTGCAAAAAAAGTTAGAAAATGCGGATGTTCTTTTAATTTAAGGGAGAAAAAAAATAGAGTATTTTAGAATAAAATTCTTAGAAAAATGTTTGGTACCAAAGAGAAACGAATTAAATAGGCGAATGAAGAGACTATATAACAGTACAGTGATCTACATGATCGTTTTAAGAAATCAGATGTAATAAGAACAGTTAAATCTCGTAGACTGCGATGGCAGGACATGTGGCACGAATGGACAGTGAAAAAGGGGTATGAATACTCCCTGTAGGAAAACCAGTAGAAAGTGCCTTCTCGGTAATCCAAGAAAGAGATGGGAGAATAATAATAATAATAATAATAATAATAATAATAATAATAATAATAATAATGATTTGAGGGAGGTGAAATATATAGTGGTTGATTGGAAAATATTATGTCAGAACAGATATACACGGGGAATGCGGCCATGAACCTTCGGGTTCGATGATGCCAGTGAGTTAGTTACATATGAGGGTATGTGTTGTGGTAACTAGTGGTTGCCCATTCGAGGGTTGAAATCCGTCTGGGGTTGATGTATTTTTTAAAACAAGCCTTGGGCCTCATGTCGTAGATTTATGAAACATGAAAGAACATGAAGCCTGAAATAAAAGGCCTCTGTGCAAAATTGTTCGATACTGCGGCGTCCAGATTTGCATTGGAATGATAAGGTCTTGAAATGTTAACGAGCGTAGTTAAATAAATCAACAATATATTCCAGATGATAGTTAGTATGTCCTAGGGATAAAGGGTTCGATTTCCGGCTATGTTATAGTAATATATCTTTACATATAGGTCATTTAACTGAGTTCACCCAGCCTCGTAATGAGAACTGAGTAGTACGGAATCCGGAATCCGGTTAAGAAAACTGAAAATAAGATCCGAGTAATAACTCACTCTAACGATATGACTCTGCTTGCAATAACAATTCAGTTGATATTAGCTCTTCGTATACCGGTATTTAGTGTCATGGACTTGTTCATTTATTTCTTGTGTTTTAGGATATAATTTAACAACATGTGTTGAATTTGAATTTTCCGTTTGTGTAGTTTGTATGATTTTTAGATTTCTTGTGTATAGTTATTTGTATCTTTATTTTTTAGTATAAGGTGTTTAAAAACAGTAGGCACTACATGAAACAGTTAAAAATGACAATAAACATACAGTAAACATACATTACCCTCGGTGGTGCAGGATTTAAATTTCTTGTATGTAGTCTCAAGGGTAGCGGTTGCGAACTCTTCCAGACTCGACAATATTTTTAGTATTGAAAATACTTGTCTCAATTGATTTTAATCCGTGGGTCCCGAGTCTGAAGATTTTCGGATCCGTTAAATAACCTAAGCCTAAATTAGAGCCCCTATCCAAAATTTAGCAGGTATTACCATCCAAGTGTTGCCTTGGTTGCCTACTTGGTGTCTATTTGAGGAGATGGGCTAACCACTTGTTATTCGCTGAAGGAAAGAGCGTAACTATTTCAGCTTCAATGGTTGAAAAATACGAAATATGTACCTGAAATCTGTCATCTTAACTAGTTAACAATTTCAGTAATAAACACCTAGTAGACCTTTCGGAAGATGTACATATTAGGCCTATCATCAGTAGGGTTAGGGTTTTTATGGCCTAAAGTCGTCAAAATATTCACACAAAATTACAGGTTCCATGTTGGAATTACGGATATAGATATCAATAAATAAATAAATAAATAAATAAATAAATAAATAAATAAATAAATAAATAAATAAATAAATAAATAAATAAATAAATTAATTAATTAATTAATTAATTAAAATACGTTAATAAATTGATGAAGCTTACTAGATTTGTAGGTCGCCAAAGCTGACAAACCAGCAACTAACTTATAGCCAAGGGCCTTCTAAGCCTCTGTTGCGTCATAGATTTCATCGCTGATAAAAAGTACCAAATTGCATTGCTTCAATTACATAATACTTATTGCCTACACATTTTTAAACACCTATTTGTTTTTATTTGTGCGTCCATATGTGTTTGTGTGTGTGTGTGTGTGTGTGTGTGTATGTATGTATGTATGTATGTATGTATGTATGTATGTATGTGTGTATGTGTGTGTGTGTGTGTGTGTGTGTGTGTGTATGTATGCGATTGATTGATTTTACAAACGGAAATACTGTTTTTTAAGACAAACGAAATTATGTTACTGATAGTATAAAATATTGATGAATACTATTTGGGCAACATGTTTGAAAAAGAATATAACGAAACATATTTCTATTCAATTTTCTTTTAATATCTAAAGATGGTTTAAATGTATATTTTGACGAGTATACATTAAGTCTGATACAAACGACAAATTTTAATATATTAAGACGTATTTGCTGATTGTTAACATACATTTTAAAATAAAAGGCCTTGGTGCATCCACTATCCCAATTTACCCATTTTCTCTGAGGGTCCCTAAATATCTTATGGCTCCGGTGTTTCAGCGTGTACTTTTTTGTTTTTTTCAGGTTGAGTGCAAGAGTTCTTCAGATGAGCGAGTAGGAGGTAAGTTCTTTTCTAAACCAATTTTACTTACATTTAAAGAGAATTAATTAAAGTTATTTCAATAATTTTAATAGTAGGCCTTATAATTAACGATTATTTCAGTTGTATGGATGCGAAACATGGTCCTTACTTTCCATCCATCCATAGTAATTCTGCCCGAAGGCAGGTCCTTCACTGCAATCATAGCATTTTCATGCTATGCTTGCAGCTTTACCAGGGAATTATAGGTGTGGTAGCTTCTCGTTGCTTTCCACACCGGCGAAGGATGATGCTGCTGATGATAATGATAAGAATCATGATGATGATGGCCATATGATTTCGGGGACCATTTGGGCCTTAGTTTCCTGACAGTTGTCTTACAGGTGAGGAAAAACCCCGATAAAAACCTCACCCAGAAAAACTGCCGCCACCGGGCATCGAACCCGGGCCCGCTGCATGACAAGGTAGCATGCTACCTCGAGACCACAGCCGTAGACATGTCTCTCACTTTAAGGGATGAGAAAAAAATACTACTATTTGAGAATAAAGTGCTTAGGAAAGTTTTTGGAGCAAAGAGACGAACAGACAGGTGAATGGGGAAAACTACATACGTGATTTACTTGAATTTGTGGGGAAACAAAAATTCCGCCACACAGTAACTTAGTAAACTAAGCTAATTTCTCACCAAATCGAACTCATGGTCGGATTTTGCTGGTTTAGGGATTGTATATTTATTTTGTTACCTCTTAAATTGGTGAAACTCGTTACTTTTGGCACCTTATTTAAATGTGTCGGATTGCAGTGAAAACATACCACACACAACAACAAATTATTACTTATCCGTCTATGGACTGCGTGTGTAAGCTCTGTGATAGCTCGTGTGCGAGACATCATTTCGATGTCTGTTTAAAGAGGACAAAATAGTTGCTGGCATTCATCAGAGACGTAATCTAATGCACATTTGTGCGCGCCTCTTCTTATTACTTATTGCGTATTGTTGTATAATTGAATTATGTTCAACAGAATCATTTTTACATTGATTTATTAAAAAAATATTAAGTTAAATCTAGTGCATCTTGTAGGATACATTTTATATTTAAGATTAATTAAATGGAGTAAATATATTGCGACAAAGGAAATATGATGAGAACTTAGAGCTATTTTTGAATTTCTTTTTCAGGCAAACCCCCACTTCTAATGGCCGGGTTTCGCTGATTTTTTTAGAGAATTTGTCCCATGTTTCAATCCAATGGCGTGTACTGAGTTCATTGCGAAAAATAGGAAATTGTGATCGCCAGAGCATTTTTAAATTTTTGTTTCAGGTGAATTCCTACTTCTGATAGCCCGAATTTGTTGGTTAACGAACCAGATCTTACCTTTTCAATTCATTGTTATATACCGAGTTTGATTCCGAAAAAAATATTGCTCCCGCTAGAGCGTTAAGTCACGTACGCACGCGCGCGTGCGCACACACACACACGCACACACACACACACACACACACACACACACACATATATATATATATATATATAGTATGATAAGAAAAAAATAAATGCCTGGACGGGATTCGAACCCGGAACTCTGAGTCTGTACCTCAGCGTGTTATCCATTAAACCACCAGGCGAATCCAATTCAAACACTTATTTTTCTTATATATGTATTACATTCTCCATTATTACTAGATGTCGCGGGAACTCGGTCTTCACTGCCATCTAGTAGCTGACTATAACAAGTAAGCAAATTAAAGAGTAGGCCTATATATATAATTTGTCATGCCCTTTTTTTAAAACTCTTTTCATGAGAACAACCTCAGTAGCTTCCTTCGAAATTCTCTAAAAGTGTGGGAACGATTAAGCTTCTTATATTGCAATAGGCAGATCATAAGGCACGAATGGTAAAAAAAAAAAAGTGTAGCAAAGCGCTCAGTAGGTAGGTAGATATGTAGGTAGGTAGGTAGATAGGTAGGTGAAAATGAAGTGGGAGAATAATATTAATCAGGATTTCAAGAAGACGAATTGAACCATCAGGGGGATGAAGATAAAAAAATGTTAAATTAACTTTTTGTGTTTTAAAGTATCCGCAAAAGCGTATACAAATGAATTGCGCCCTCCCTATAGCCACGAACATTTAATGCAATCAACTATAATTGCAATTTAGATATATTCCAAATCAGGGTCTGTATCTTCCCGGACTAGTTTCTGCTTTTATCATTCCTGTAATAGAGCGAAGTTTGGGGATACTTTAGAGCACAAACAATAACTTTGTTATTGTAATGTTTGTGTTTCAGCCATCCTGCTGGAGTTCGGAATTCCTAAAAAGTTAGTAGTTAGACTTATACGAATGTGTATAAATAGCACAAAGAGTAGGGTGCGTGTAGGCAAACAGTTTTGGACACTTTTGAAATCCAGAATGGGTTGAAGCAAGGAGATACACTATCTCCTCTACTATTTAATTTTGTATTAGATCATGCCATTAAATCGTTAGAGAATGAGAAAGGCTTACAACTCAATGGTATTAATAAGCTGTTAGTTTATGCTGATGATGTAGTATTATTGGCCGATAGCGAGGAGATACTAAAGGACAACACGCACACACTATTGAGTAACACTAAGATATTAGGACTGGAAGTAAATACCAATAAAACTAAATATATGGTCACACGTAGAAATTCCATATATAATGGAAAATGGACAGCTAATGACAAAGGAGGGAAATTTTGAGGAAGTGGCTGAATTCAAATACCTAGGAGCAATAATAACAAATAGAAATGAGATGCACAAAGAAATTAAGCATAGGCTCAATTCTGGAAATGCGTGCTATTATGCATTGCAGAGACTCTTGATGTCCCAACTCCTTTCAAAAAACGTTAAACTGAAAATATGTAAAGCTATTATTCTACCAGTTATATTATATGGGTGCGAAACATGGACTCTTACTTTAAGGGAGGAAAGGAAATTACAAGTATTTGAGAATAAAGTACTTAGGAAAATTTTTGGACCAAAGACAGATGAACAGACAGGTGAACGGAGAAGACTACATAACAATGAACTACATGGTCTTTATAGGAAGCCAGATATAATAAGAACAGTCAAGTCTCGTAGACTGCGATGGGCAGGACAGGTTGCGCGTATGGGGAATGAAAGACTTGCATGGAAGCTTCTTGTAGGACAGCCAGAGGGAAAACGCCCAGTTGGTAGACCAAGAATGAGGTGGGAGAATAACATTAACTATGATTTGAGGGAAATAGATTATACAGGGAATGATTGGAAAGTATTATCTCAGGATAGGGATATATGGAGAGCTTATGTCCGCGCGGCCATGAACCTACGGGTTCGATAGTGCTAGTGAGTTAGTTAATGTTTGAGTATATTGTATAGCGTAGTATACGTATATGGCATTATTAGGTGCATAACTTGAATATTGTTTTACAGTGGAAGGTATTACGAGTATCTGATTGGTGTAAAGTAAAATATGTAGTGCCGGGTAGTTTTAGGAATTTTTCTAAGTTGTAGGGATTTCTTCTTATGTAGGATAGTTTTTTTTAAGGAATACCTAAAAGATAATTTCCCGGAAATAAATATTTCATGAATTAGAACTGAGTCTAGTGTCAGAAGAAATGAGTCGCTAAATCACTTAGACGGCAGATCTGATAAGAAGTAAATTTATTTGACAGATATACCAAGTGTCGTACTAAATATTGGAATTCTGTATGTCTTTGTCCTTTACATCTTTAATATTTATGCAATATTCTCTATACATTATATCAGCGAAATTGGGCCATACTATAATCATGCATAACTATATGAATTCCATTGTAAATTATGTAACAGTTATAACAAAATAAATGGGTAAGTCATCAGATAGTTAGAACTTTACTCCTTCTCTTCAAAACATTTATAATGGGTTTCAATCTCTGTAACAGAAAGTATGGAGTGTCTATCTTTAATATTTGTACTAAAAATAAATTAGTTTTCAAGTTACACATCATTTCTAAAATTTTAACATTCTTATTAAAAATACCAAGATTATAGCCTTGGAAATACAATCAGGAAATATGGAATGTATGCCGAGGTTTTTGTAATATAAGTCCAGGATACATCCTGTACACTAAAGTTATGTAAAGGTAGAATATTTTTGACAATTTAAGTAAAATCACTAATAGTATATATTTGGGTAAAACAATCAGGAAAATTGGGATGTGGGACGGATTTTATGCATTAGCAATCCCGAAATCTTCAAATTTTCAAAATTTTGACAATTTTGACAATTTTTTACAAAAAAAAATGAATATATAATAGGGCAATTTGGGATGTAGGCCGGACGGTTTGCATTAGAAATCTCTAACACTCAATGTAGGGTGAATTTTGAAAGTTTTCAAAATTTAGAAAATTCAAACACATAGGATTGTGTAATATACAATCGGGAAATGTGCGATGTACGTCGGATTTATTTTCTTTGCAAAACCCGACACACACCCTGTAGAATATTTTAAGTTTTTAAAATTGAAAATATATTGACATTTTTATTGAAAACATCTAGATTATAACCTTGGTATATACAACTCGGGGAATTTGGGATGTAGGGCGGATTTTTTGTATTGTAAATCCCGAACACACTCTGTAGAATGATTTATTTCAAGTGTTCGACATTCCAAAAATTTTAACATTTTTACTAAAAACACCAAGACAATTGACTTGAAATATACAACTCGGGAAATTTTGGATATATGCCTGATTTTTGCATTAGAAATCTCGATCACACATTCTAAAGCGAATTTTATAAGTTTCCAAATCTTCGAAAATTATGACTTTTTACTAAAACACCAAGATATATAGCCTTGAAATATGAATAAGGAAATTTGGAATGTAGGGCGCATTTTTTGTGTTGGAATCTCGAACGTACCCTGTAGGCCGAATTTTTTGTTTTCAAAATTCAGAACATTTTCAAATGTTTACTAATAATACCAATATAAAGGATTTGAATATACAATCGGAAAATTCAGAAAGTAGGTCGGATTTTTTGCATTAGAAACCCCGAGCGCACCCTGTATTTAGTTATTAAAATTTAGAAAATTTGACATTTTTACTAGAAACACTTTATACTTAGAATATACAATCAGAAAATTTGGGATGTAGGGCGTTTTCAAAATTTCGAAAATTTTAATACTTTTGCTAAAACACTAAGATTGTAACCTTAAGGAATACCAGCAACGACAAGTGGAAATTGTACGGTAAGATTTACATATACGTAATGCAAATCCTCGTTGAATTTGGTATAATTCCTTCTGAACATACTTTTTTCTCAAAACATCTTGATATGCAGCCGCACAATATAAGAACAATGGTTTAACAGCACCATTATATATAATTTTCAGTGTCTCTGGACTTAATCCCTAAGTTGGCCTGCTTGCCTCTTAGGAATTTGATACTTTTGGCAGATAGGTGTTTTAAATGATGTCTGAATGTAAGTTTTGGATCTAAAATTACACCCAGATAATTTATACTGTTGACAAATTAAATGCTTCTTGTAGTGAGCATTGCTTGAGACTTGTGGGGGGTTGAATTCTAGTTTATTTTCTACTCCCCAATGGAATGGAATATTTAGAGCCATATTGCCAATTTGAATAAGTGTCTGCGCATTAATACTTCTGATACGTAAGAGCGCATCATCTGCATAAGCAATAATCCTACAACCGTTTGGTAACTCTTGTTTTAGTAGCTCATCATGCAGAATATTCCATAATCCTGGGCTGCAGGCAGATTCCTGGAGGCATCCTCGAGATACACCAGTTTTAAGAGATTCATCGCATATAGTAATCTGCACTTTGCGATTTTGAAAATAATTTTGAATAAGTTTATACAGATTTTTGGGATATTTTTTCTGCTTAAGTTGGTACAATATTTTGGGCCACCAGGCATGGTTAAAAGCCCCAGATAATAATAATAATAATAATAATAATAATAATAATAATAATAATAATAATAATAATAATAGCTTTATTTTACCTGGCAGAGTTAAGGCCTTCAGGCCTTGTCTACCACTCAACCAGGTTACATCTACAGAAATAAGAAAACCCAGCATTTTCCTTCGGAATGTTTCCTTCATCCAGTCTACCACATAACAAACAGCATCTTCAGTTGACGTCTGTGGTGTGAACCCAGATTGTTCATTACTCAGTACGTTATTGGAGTATAAATGATACATAATCCTATTAATAATTAGTTTTTTCTAGAATTTTTGCAAGAACAGTTATTAAATTAATTGGTCTAAATTAATTTATATGACTTTTATTTTGTGAAGATGTCTTGGGTATTATCTTAAATCGCAGCTAATTTCCAGCAATCAGGAAAGACCTCCCAATCTCAGGCATTTTATTATAAATTGTCACGAAAAACGTTGGGAGCATGGCGTGAATATGCTTAATTAGCTTAATTATATTGGCAGAAATAGCATCTACGCCTGGAGCTTTTAGATCAACTTGTCTTGAGATCACACGTTCCACTTCTCTCTCGTTAAACTCTATATCGTCTTCAGTATCAGAGGAGTAAGAACATTGTTCCTAATTTTCTTGCTGCTTTGCATTGCCTTCTATATCATTTGAGAATAAATTTTCATGAAAAGCTCGAGCAGTTTCTAGAGCTGTTTTCGCGAAGCCCTGTTCAGTTTCTACAGTTTGAGTAATTGCGTTACAATTTACAGGTTTACGACAAAATGTATACACTACATTCCAGGGATTATGTTAATTTGGATGGAACAGAATTATTTTCAGCTATTTTTATTAGCCTCATATATTTCCTTTTTGTAGATATTCTTAGATATCTTATATTCAACTTCACATATATTTCGAAGGGCGTTACATTTTGATCTTTTTAATCTTCTCTGACATGCAAGACAGCGTTTTTTCTTAGTATTTATAGTTTAGTTGACCATCAGTAGTTCTTGACTTCTTGTTTAGATAATTTAGGCAGATTGTAAATCGGAAATATTTTGTACTGTATCAGTGAGATCGTCATCGGTTCTGTTGAGAGATTCCGATGTATCTGCCTTAGCTATACGATCAGAGTAATGAGGAAGTCTTGACACAACAGCTTTTTCAAAATGGTGCCATTTAACATTATTTGTTTTGTATTTGTGTGTAAGATATAGGTGACGAGGAGGAGAATTGTTTTATATGTTATCAGTTAGCTTATGTTAATTAGTTTATAGCCAGAAAGAGTAGGAGTGTCATTGACCAATCAATCAGCAACGTACGGCAGTAATGAAGCATTACAAACATTGATGTCAAAGTGACTTTGTGAGTTCTTTCGGCTGTATGTTTGGAACATCTCTATTACTGAGAATAGTGAGGTTGTGTGAGCAGTAGAAATCATAAAATTTTGATTCTCGTTCATCATTCACAAGGCTATGCCAAGCACTGTATGTCGCATTTATATCACCAACTAGTAACATAGGTTTTGTTCCCGCTTCAGTATATAATTTATCCAGTGCATAAAGTGCATTTTCAATATTGATGCCTCCATCTGAATATAAAGCACAAAGCCATGCATTAAATATCGCCGTATTTCTTACTGACTATTAAGCAGTCCGAAGAGCAGTATTGAGTTAGTGTTTCAGCATATTTACATTGTTATTGCTAATTACTGCCGATCTTATTGGCGTGTCCGTAAAATGCGAGTAGACGGTATCAGTTCGAAAACAGAGTACCTTATCCCCTCTTATATTAGGTTCTTGTATGTAGATATAATTTTAAGATCATCTAGAGAAGGATTATGATTTGAAGAGGACACCTGCATTTGCTAATATTTCTTGTGTTGGAAGTAATGATTTGTGCAGATTTTGTTGAAAAATTGTAAGGTTAGCCATAATTTATTTTAGATTTTACTTATGTTTAGCATTCTCCTACATGCAGGATAGTCATTTGATGTAGCAGGGTGATCTATATTATATTCATCCATAGTGTTCTGCTCATGAGCAGGTCTTTCACTGCAAACTCAGCATTCTTCACTCTTTCCTTGACTCAGCTTTCCTTTTTGTATCTCCATACAAACCATTTATTTTAATATTGTCTATCATCTGATGTCTTTTTCTGCCTCTAACTTTCTTTCCGTTGACCATTCCTTCTAGAGCATCCTTCAGCAGGCAGTTTCTTCTTAGCCAGTGGCCAATCCAATTTCTTGTCCTCTTCTTTATGAGTTCTAGCATTGTTCTTCTTTCACCCTCTGTCTAGCACATCTTCATTTCTTACTTTGCCTGTCCATTTTATACGTTCCATTCTTCTCCATATCCACATCTCAAAAGCTTCCAGTCGCTTTTCCTCATTCCGTCCTAATGTCCACGTCTCCGCACCATACATTGCTACACTGCACACAAAGCACTTCACTAGCCTCTTTCTTATTTCTCTTGCCAAAGGTCCGCAGAAAATGCTTCTCTTCTTGTTGAAAGCTTCTTTTGCCATTGCTATCCTCTGCTTTATTCTTGACCGCAGTTCATGTTATATTGATAGTACAACCCAAGTATTTGAAGCTCTCCACTTGCTCAATGGCCTCATCTTTAATCTTCATGTTTATCTTCCTTTGTTTCTTTCCTATAATCATGGCTTTCGTCTTATTTATATTTATCTTCATCCCATAATCCTAGCACTTATCATTCAGCTCCATCAGCATGTTCCTTAATGTCATTGCATCTTCTGCTAGCAAAGCCATATCATCAGCAAATCTTATGCACTTTATTCTTCTTCCTCCCATGTTTACGCCTCCCGTATTACTGAAGCAGTTCTTCATTACGTCTTCCAGGTAGATGTTGAAAAGGGTAGGTTATAGAGGACATCCTTGCCTCACCCCTCTTCCAATTTCTCTTCCCTCTGACATTTCTTCTCCTATCTTCACTTTTATTCGCTGTTTCATATAAAGACTACTTATGAGCCTCCTCTCCTTCCAGTTCACGCCAATTTTCTTCAAGATCTTCAGGAGTTTATTCCAATTTACTCTGTCGAAAGTTATTTCTGAAGGTCATACGATGGTTGAATGCCTTACAGTTTACACACTGCAAGCCGGAATTTTTGCATCGTAAATCCTGAAATCACCCTGTAGAGAGAATATATGAAGATTTCAATGTTTCAAAAAAATGACATTTTTATTAAAAACACCATTATTAATGTCTTAGGAATATTCGTAAATTTAGGTTGTAGGCTGGAGTTCTTACATTACAAATTCCGAACTCACGCTGTAGATTGAATTTTTGTGGTTCAATATTTTAAAAAAATATTAAAATCATAAGCACTATATGCCTGGAATATACAACGAGAAAATTTGATATGTAGGCCATTTTTACACGCTTTATATTAGCTTGACCTGTATCTATCTATCTATCTATGTAACTGAATCTTTCAACGGGATTTTCACCCACTTAAAATAATTGGATCGACTTGAAATTTTGTATACTTGTAAAGGACCCCTGACAATACAATACTTTAATATTTATTTTCTAAAATCCTGGCCAGAATCATCAGAAAATCAAAAAAAGTGTCTTTGTATTTATGTAACGGAATCTTTGAACTCGATTTCCACCCACTTAGAGACATTGGATAGACTTGAAACTTTGTATACTTGTAAAGGACCCGTGACAATACAATAGTTTCATATTTTTTCTAAAATCCTGGCCAGAATCATCAGAAAATCAGAAAAAGTGTCTTTGTATTTATGTAACGGAATCTTTGAACACGATTTTTACACACTTAGAGACATTTGATCGACTTGAAACTTTGTATACTTTTAAAGGACCCGTGACACTACAAAAATTTCATATTTTGTTTCTAAAATCCTGGCCAGAATCATCAGAAAATCAAAAAAATTAAAACTGGTATAATAGGTTATGGACTAGTCGACTTTTTAGTCAATCGTTGTAAGAGCTCAGTTGGTAGAGCGGTGAACTAATGGTATATCCGATTGAGGGTCTTTCCACTTTTCAGCGGTTGCCCTTTTACCAGCCGGCTGCTGACCCTTCACATCTACATGTGTCAATCACAGAGGTAGATGATCAACAGCCAGTGTAGGGGTGACATGTGGTTAGCATGTCGAGTCCCCCAGCCGTTATAGCTGGTTCCTCAACCTGGAGCCGCTACTTATTGTAGCTACCCAATTGCCTTACGATGCTGGGTGGGCACCGGTCCCATACTGGCCGAAATACCATGAGAAAATTTCTTCCCCCATGGAGACTCGAACCAGCGCAAGTCCCGTAGCTCTGCGCCAAGGCTTCCTACCTTAACCGCTCGGCTACGGCGCGGGACACTAATGGTATATAATTTCAGTAATCTATAGGTCGCTGGTTCAAATCCGGCTGGGGAGGATTTTTTTAGAAGAGTAATACTTTTAGCTCATACTACAATAGTATCGAATTTAAAGATGTTTACATTTTTATCTTATTATGTAAAATATTAAAACTAAAAAATAAAAAAATAAATAATAAGTAATAGTTTTAAAAAACTAAAACAGCACGCTTTATTAGAAAACCGAACTCAAAAATGAAAAATAATTTTAATTTCCAACACGCTTGGCATAAATTTAAAGTGGTCAACAAAAAAATCATCCCCAACACATCTAGAATAAAACTAGAGTTACCAACAAAAATAAAATAATTTTACCATCAAAAGCGTGGGGTGCTTTTCATGATTTTTACATTTTCTTGTTAGAGACTTTACGTTTACCAATATCTGTTTATTATCAAATATATTAATTGATATAGAACACCCCACGCTTTTCACGGTAAAATTATTTTCTTTTTGTTGATAACTCCAGTTTTATTCTAGATGTGTTGGAGATGATTTTTTTTTGTTGACCACTTTAAATTTATCCCAAGCGTGTTGGAAATTAAAATTATTTTTCATTTTTGAGTTCGGTTTTCCAATGAAGCGTGCTGTTTTAGTTTTTTAAAACTATTATTTATTTATTAGAAATCTCGAACATAACGTGTAGAGTGAATTTTTGTAATTTTCAAAATATTGAAAAAAATTAAAATTTTTATTAAAAACCAAGATTATAGCGTAGGAATATACAATC
Organism: Diploptera punctata; assembly: GCA_030220185.1. Classification (NCBI taxonomy): domain Eukaryota; kingdom Metazoa; phylum Arthropoda; class Insecta; order Blattodea; family Blaberidae; genus Diploptera; species Diploptera punctata. Next base: position 1,120,413 of record JASPKZ010006814.1, on the reverse strand, counting down.
TTAAAATTTGAGTTGTGAGATGGAATTTTTCCGTTAGAAATCCCGAACCCACGTTGTGCACTAAAATTGTACGATTTTGAACATTTAAAAAGGTTTGAATTACAAGCCTATATGCCTGGAATACACAATGGGGAATATTGGGATGTAGGCTCTTTTTCATTATATATCCTGAACAAACCCTGTAGAGCGAATTTTTGAAGATTTCAAAATTCTGAACATTTTGAAATTATTACTAATAGGCCTAATACTAATATAATAGGATTGGAATATATAATCTGGAAATTTGGGATGTAGGTAGGAATTTTTTGCATCTGAAATCCCAAAAAACACCCAGTAGAGTGAATATTAAAATTTTTAACATTTCAAAAATGTGTATTTCTTTACTAAAACACCGATATTATAGTCTTCAGTATGAATCGAAAAATGTTGGAGGCAGGGCCTATCTTTTGCATTGGAAATCCCGAACACACCCTGTAGAGTGGATTTTTACAGTTTGAAAATTCCGAAAGTTTTTGAATTTTTCTTCAAACACCAAGACTAGTATTGTAATATACAATTGGAAATTTGGGATGTAGGCCTGATTGTTTGCTTATAAAATCCCGATGACATTCTGTAGACTGATTTTTGCCATTCTTTGAAAAATGTTGACTTTTTGGTAAAAACATCAGGACTAGAGCCTTGGAATATACAGCGAATCCCAAATCTATAACACATCCTGTAAACTGAATATAGCAATAGCAGACACGGAAGAAGAAGAATCCGTCATAATAGTTGGAGACATCAATTGCAGGATAGACAAGAAGATAACAAAGACAGAAGTGGAACTAGAGACACTGACAGAAGAGGGTTACACTCTAACCAATAAGAAGAAACTTCCAACATATATATAGCACACAATGGTACAAGCGCAATTGATTTATTGCTATACAAAGGGAAGGATCTGAGATTAATAGAACAAAACGGGCTATGGTCATCAAACTTAGCACCCATGAGGAAACATGTACCGATAGCAACAAGGCTGGAAAAGACAAAGGCAAGAAATAGACCAAAGAAGGAAACCCCTAAATACAGGATATCAAGAAAACTAGATGTAGAACAAATACGAAAAAACACGGAGAGTATAGATAAAGCAAGACCGAGAATAAAAGGTGGTCATCACAAACGACCTTATAAAGAACGCCTGTCAACCAACATCAAAAAGAAGAGCACAACCGTGGTTCGACAGGACGTGCTACACAGAACGGAAGACAACACTAAAAGCACTAAACAAAGCAAAGGAATGCAAAAATCAAGAAGACCTGGAACGATATGCCCAGAAAAGAAAACAGTACAAAATCACAATCAAAGACAAGATAAACAATTACACAGAAACGAAAGCCCAACAGCTGGCCGAAGAAGCAGAAAAGGACCCTTTCCTGGTCTTAAGGCTGAAACCCAGAGGAGTTATCAAATAAATACCGACAGAAGATTGGGAAAACCACTTAACCAAAATACTGAATAAAGGAAACAAAACAGAAGCTTACGAAGCCAACACTACCAGGAACCCAAGAACCCCGAATCTGGAAATGGAAATCACTGAGGATGAAATAAATAAATGCGTGAAAGAAGCAAAAACCAGAAAAGCCACAGGACCGGATCAAGTAGCATACGAACACCTGAAGGCATCAGCTGGCGTGCTAATATCAATATGGAAAGAACCGTTTAACAAATGCCTAGAGATGGGAACCGTACCAGAGCAATGGAGAAATGCTGGATAAGGGTAAAGGAAACACGGGGGATATGGACTCCTACAGAGGAGTGGTACTGGAGAACACCCTATTCAACATTTTTATGAAGATACTAACAAACAGATTGATGGACATCACAAAATTAAACATCCCAGAAAACCGTCGGATTTAGGAAAGGAAAATCCAGTCTGCAAGCAGCATTCACATTATTATACGAGATAGAAGCAGCCCTGAACAGGCCGAAAGGGAAAAACTACGTGATCTTTATAGATTGTGAAAAGCCTTCGATTACATAAACAGAAAAAAAAACTACTCACGAAGATGAGGGACATGATTGGAAACGAGCACCCCATTGTCGGAATAATATACGACATAATGAGGCAAAACTGGTTACAAATAACAGATGAGGTTGCGGCATCAGACGAGGTTAAGCAAACTAACGGGATACTATAAGGAGACCCCATCAGCCCGCTACTATTTAGCATAATGACGGCTGACATTGGGAAGGCAACTAACGGGATCATGCTGGTAATGTATGTGGAGGACATGGCCATTGGGACAGAAAACAAAGAAGAATTACAACAAGGCATAGATGCAATACAACGATGGACTACGGAAAATGAGTTCACGATAAACAGCAACAAGACTGTACAAACGGTTTTCAGGAAAGGACGAAGAGCAGCGGCAAGTGATAATCTAAAACTAGGAGAAGAACCGATAAGAATGGTGAACAAATTCAAATACTTAGGCATAACACTGCAGCCAACAACGAAGTCTTTCAGCGCACATGTGCAGGAGAGAGCAGCAGCAGCTATAAGAGCTACGTGCAATATCAAAGACATTACAGCATTAAAATTAGACACAGCCATGAAATTATTCGTATCAAGTGATCACCCTGATTACCACCTATGGGATAGAACTGATATGGGAGAAACTATCGACCAGCGATTTGGAGAGGTTAGAAAAAAGTGAAAGCAAGATACATTAAAAAGGCATTAGATGCAAGCAAATACACACCAAATAGAATGGCCTGCATGATAGCCAGAGAAACCTACTTCCTAGAGGACCTGTGACAAAGGATACTACTGCCAGCAACGGAGCCATATAAGGAAGTCACGGAAAAAAAGAAACAGAAGGGAAAAGAGATTGATGAAGAGTTCTACGCCTCAGACGCCATGGTGAACAGGGAGTGGACCGGAAGCAACCAACCACAAAGGCATGCAATTATAGGCCTGGCAACACATAGATATCACCATAAAATGTGCAAAAATATGAAATTCCACCAACCGAATGACTCGTATGAATGCAAGATATGTGGACAAAAATGCGAGCGATACCATTACAAACAATGCAGAAGATGGACGGGATCGTTGAATCAACTGATAAAAGACAAATCATAAACCTAAAACTTAAAGCTCTTTCGAGTACCACTTACCTACTTATTATTATAAACTGAATTTTTGCAGCTTTTCAGCTTTTCCGCATATTCTGTGAACTGAATTTTTGCAGTTTTTTCCACATTTCGAAAATGTTAACTTTTTTTGTTAATACCAAGCCTATTGCCTTATAATACAAAATGTGAAATTTAGGAATATGGGCCGGATTTTTTCATTAGAATTTCCTTACAAGGTATGTTGACAGAATTCATGTAGGCCTACCTTTTAAAGTTCGAGTAATATTGACTTTTTAATAAAAAGTCCCAGAATATAGTCTTGGAATACACAATTGGGATATTTGGGACGTAAGGCGGATTTTCTAAAATTATAAATCCGGAACACACTCTGTTGACTGAATTTTTTATTTTAAAAATGTATAAAATTTGGACATTTGTGTTGAAACATGAAGACTATACCCCTGGAATACGTAATGGATAATTTGGGATGTATGGAAGATTTTTTGATTTAGAAATTTTGAATTATCCTGTAGACGGAATTTTTGTATTCTTAAAATTTCGAAAATGTTGACATATTTGTTGAAAACAGACTAAAGACGTGGAATAAAGAATTGAAAATTTGGGATGTAAGTCACTTTATTTATATTAGAAACCTCAATACATCACCTGTAGATTTTTTTTCAGTATTCAAAATTTCTAAAATTTCTAAAATAATAAATTTGGGATGTAGGCCGGATATTTTGCATTAGAATTCCCAAACACACCCTGGATATTGAATTTTTGCAGTTTTAAAAATTGCGATAATTTTGACATTTTTGAAAAAAACGCCAAGCCTAAAACCTTGGAAAACACGATAAGAAATTGGGTATGTAGAACGGTTTTTTTGCGTTTGGAAATGCGAAGACACTCTAGAGACTGAATTTTTATAGTTTTCAAAATTACGAAAAAATTGACCATTTATTAAAAACACCAATAGGCCTAATATTGTCTTACAAACAAACAATAGGGAATTTGGGACATAGGCCGAATTGTTTTTGCGTTTGAAATCCCGAAAACACCTTGTAGATTCAATTTTTGTATTTAAAAAAAAATTGAAATGTTTGTACACACTTTGACTATAATCCTAAATAAACTATAGGAAATTTGGTATTAAACGGGATTTTTTAATAGAAATCCCGATCACACCCATAGACTGAATTTATGCATTATATAAAATTTTCAAAATATTTTGAAAGCTTGCTTAAAAACGCCAAGACTCTAAAACTTGGAATACACATTGAGAAAATTGTGATGTCATCCAGATTTTTTGCATTCGAAATCCCGAACGCAGCACGGAGACTAAATTTTTAACAGTTTTAAAAGTTTCGAATTTAAAAAAAAAATAGCCATACAAATAACATGAAAATCAATACAGAGAAAACAAAAGTAATGGATCGGATTTTTCATTAGAAATCCCGAACACACTATAGACTGAATTTTTGTATTTTTAAAAATGTCAAATATTTCGACATTTATAGTAAAACTACCAAGGCTATACTAGTGGAAAATGTAGGATATATGCCGGACGTTTTTGCTTTAGAATTCTAGAACAGCCCTGTAGACTGAATTTTTCAGTTTTTAAATTACGGAAAAAATTCTTAAAAACAGCAAGATTATACAGTGTAGGAATACAAAATGGGGGAAATTTTTATGTAGGACAAATTTTATATTAGAAATGCCCTACAGACTCTGTAGACTGAACTTTTGCAGTTTAATTTTTTTTTCAATTTTTTAAAAATTTTATTAAAAACACTCAAAATATATATAACCTGGAAATACACAATGGGGAATTTGTGATGTAAGCCGGATTTCTCTTTATAAATTTTGAAAACACTCAATAGATTGAATTTTTGCATTTTAAAAATTTCGAAAATTTTGATATATTTGGTAAAAAAAACAAAATTGTGATATTTGTATACACATGGGATATTTGTTATGTAGAGCGGATTTTATTCATTACAAATCTCGATCCCATGCCGTAGTCTCAATTTTTGCAGTTTACAAAATTTCGAAAAGTTTGAAAATGTTTCCTAAAAACATCCAAAATTTTAAACTCGGAATACTCAATGGAAAATTTAGGATGTGCATCAGACTTTTTTTTTTTTTTTTTGCATACGATAATAGAAACACATAATGTAGACTGAAATTTTGAGCTTCCAAAAATTATAAAATGTTTACATTATTGGTACAACCACGTAAACTATTGCCTTGCGCTACACAATAGGTAATTTGATATGTTTGCCGGAATTTTTACATTACAAATCCTAGACTCACCCTATACCGGTAGACGGAATTTTTTCAGTTTTAAAAATATCGAAATGTCGATATTTTTGGTAAAAACACTGAAACCATAGTCTGGGAATACTCAATCGTAACTTATTGATTAGATTTTAGATTATATTTATTTAGCCTGGTGGAGTTAAGGCCATGTGGCCTTCTCTTCCACTCACCAGGACAAACATATATTACATCAGAATATAACAATCCTAATTAATTCTAATATTAAATACGAAATAAAAATTTGATCGAAAAGATAATATCTATTATATTACGAACTACCGGGCTTCCAATATAAAACCGGACCGGCCTCACGAAGTTTCACCCGGCACGCAGTGCTGTCTCTTCCTCCCTCAATTCACCCTGCCCGCCACCCGTCCTTGAACTGTTTGTTACCTTATAGAAAATGCTAGAAATGTTGTCCTCCCGCAGTTAAACAGGCATTATACCGAGTAAACACATTTAGATTGACACGCTGTAGTTCGGGCACTGTCAAGTTTCTGATTTCTTTTCTTATGTTGTTCTTCAGTTCTTCCAATGTGTGCGGATTTGTTTTGTACACTTTGTCTTTCAGGCTACCCCACAAATAAAAATCGCACACTGTTAGATCTGGGGAGCGAGGGGGCCATACACCAGCACTAATCACTCTATCTTCAAACACTTCCCTAATTTTATTCATGGACTCCTCTGCTGTATGATTTTTGTGGTGAACGTTCCAAATTTTCGCCAATTTCGTCTAATTTTTCTTCGGTGAGAACCGTACGCCTTCGCGTGTGTTTCTTATTTTGTACTGAACCAGTGGTCTCAAATTTAGTCACAAGATCGTGGATTGTCGATCTGGAAGGAGGTAATTGTCCAGGGAAGTTCCGAATAAATTCCTCGCGAACGCGACGAGCTGATTCGTATTTATAATAACATTTACACACATAAATGCGCTGCTCTAATGTCAGCTGACGTCTCATCTTGTCGAACGATAGTAAACTGACTAGTTCAAGGACAAGCGGCTGGCAGAGTGAAATGCGGACGAGGAGTGAGCGCTGCCTGACGGGTGCCCGTGAGGCCGGTCCGGGTTTATATTGGAAGCCCGTTATAATGCAACCAGTTAATGTTAGTTAAAATTAAGACTAAAACTAATAATAAATGTATACAAGCAAGTCATATTAAATTGTCCCTGTCTAATGTATATAAAAAACAAAGAAAAATAATGAGATATAGAAAACTAATTTTACGATTATACAATATTTAAAACAAAACAAAATAAAATATTTGTTAATCTTAATATTATTTTCATAAATAATTAAATTAAATAATTATTTAGTTTGTTTTTGAAGGATGTTATAGTTTGACAGTCTCTGATATAGGGCGGAAGGGAATTCCATGTTTTGGTAAGTGAGACCGTAAAATATAATGAATAATATACAGTGTGATGAGGAGGGATATAAAGGACAATGTGCTGATGGGATCGAGTGTCAAGATTATGTGTGTCGGATAGTCTGATGAAGCGGCGTGATAAATAATTAGCTGATGAAGTATTTTATAGAGAAGGGATAAGGAGTGGACAGTTCTACGATCTCTTAGACGAAGCCACTATAATTGTTCCAGGGTCGGTGTAACATGGTCAAATTTGCGAATACCACAAATAAAACGTGCGCAAGAATTATGAACACGTTGAAGTCTTTGAGTGAAAATAATATTTAAGTATGTAAAAAGAGTGTCACAATAATCAAAATGGGGCATTGCAAGTGTTTCTACTAACATTTTCCTAACAGCGAATGGCAGACAATTTCTTACGCGATTTAATGAATGTATTATTGAGAAGACTGTTTTGACGTGTATGGTTTATTTATGTATTCCAATTTAAGTTTTTGTCAATAAATACTCCTAGAATTTTTATTATCTCACTGTAAGGGATTTGAACTCCTTTTAGTGACACATGCGAGACTGTGTTTAGGTTATATGTAGTTAATAGTATCTGGTGAACCATAATGACTAATTGTGACTTTCTAGGTTTTAATTGCAGTCCATATTTAACTGTCCAAGGCATTAGTGAGTCAAGATCCTCGTTAATTTTGGCGACAGCGTCATTTAGAGAATATTTGTCTGTGTGGATGTAGATTTGCATGTCGTCTGCAAATAAATTATGTTTGCAATGCTTTAGGGAGTTAGATATGTCAATTATGTAGATTGAAAGAGCAAAGGTCGAAGCACCGAACTCTGTGGAACCCCACCTTTACAGAAGGACCAAGAAGAACATAATACATTATTTCCTACAACAGATTGCTGGCGCTCATGAAGGTAGGAATTGAACCATTGCGTGACACTATCAGAGAGTAAGATGTTTTTAAGTTTATGCAACAATCAGTCCAAGTCTACCGTGTCGAATGCTTTACTAAAGTCCAGTAATGTAAGAATGGTAAGTTTTCGATTATCAGCAGCTTCGCCTATGTCTTCGCAAATATTTAGTAGAGCAGTATTTGTATTGTGTTCTGTCCTGAAGCCTGACTGAAATTGATCTAGAAGGTTGTATTCATTTAGGTAGTCAGTCAGTTGTTTATGGACTAATCGTTCCAGAGCTTTTGAAAGGGTAGGTAAAATGGTAATGGGTCGAAAGTCGTTCGGAGTTAAGGGCATTTTAACTTTAGGCAGTGGGCGTACGAGGGCTTGTTTCCACAAAGAGGGATATGTAGAAGTTTGTAGTGAGGAGTTAAAAATATGAGTTATAGTAGGTAGTATAGCGTCGATTATTTTATTCAGTAAAGTAATACGTCAGTTCCTTCTGCATTGGTTTTTATTCGCATGATGGCTTTCTTTACGTCGTAATCTGTAACATATGAGAAGTGGAAATGTTCTCTGTCGGGTTGATTTGTCAGTGATAATTCATTTATTGTTTGTTCTTTATCCTTTGAGTAGTAGTTATGCCTGTGAAGTGATTATTGAGCGTGTCCAGGGAAACAGGCAGTTTTTCTACCTGAGTGTCTTTTCTCCCAATTCCCATTCTATTCAAGTTTTTCCAGATTTCTGAAGTATTGGTACGTGCTAGGCTGTCTAATGTCTAAGTTTGGCATTTCTTATAGCTTGATTTGTCTTCAACTTTTATAAGATTCATGATGTGTTCCGTTGAGGTTTATTCAAAATTAATATAAAATTATAGAATATTCAGTGAAACACCAGTTTTGAATCCTGCCGATGATGGGACAAGTCCCGAAAGCGCTACAGTTAAATGATAATTAAGTTGAGGAGACGGACTTTCAGGTGAATATTCTATAATTTTATATTAATTTTGATTTGTCTTGTTACGTAATTGTTTATATTGATTGAGATTTGTGTCTGTTTTGTCGAGTCTATACTTCTTATGTGCTGCGTCTCTATCAGCCATCAATTTACGAATTGAAAGAGTCATGCAGGGTGCAGGGCGTCGTTTGACGAGTTTAGTTTTTAGTGGGGCATGTCTGTTGTATAATTGTTGTATAAAGTCATTTAGTGCCTCAACATTTTCATCTACAGAATGCAGCGTCCATATTGAATGTCATGGCATCTGCATAGCTTCTTCAATTAGGGCTGCATTATCTATAATGGACGTAGTATGGATTTTTTGCATTAGAAATTCCGAACACATTCTGTAGATTGAATTTTTAGAGTTTTAAAATTTAGAAAAGTTTTGACATTTTTGTTAAAAACAATAAGATTGTAACCCTGGAAAACACAATATGAAATTAGGTATTTATATCGGATTTTTTGGATTTGAAATGCCGAACACACTCTGTAGACTGTAATTTTGAAGATTTAAAAATTAAAAAAACTCTAAATTTTTGTTAGAAACATTAACCATGGAATACACAATGGGAAAAATTTTATATAGGCCGGATTTTTACATTAGAAATCCCGAACACACCCTGTAGAGTGAATTTTTGCAGTTTTAAAAATTTGGGAAATGTTGACATTTCTGGTAAGAATTCCAAGACTATAATATTGAAACACACAAAGTCTGGGACAAACCCTGTAGACTGATTTATTGCAGATTAAAAATGTTTGAAAATTTTTACATTAAAAAACACAAAGACCTGGAATACACGATGATAAATTGGGTACGTACACCGGATTGTTTGCATTTAGAAGTGCCGAACATACACTGAATTTATACAGTTTTTTAAAATTTCGAAAATGTTGACTTTTTTATTAATAATACCAATGGGAAATTTTGGATTAGGTCGCATTTATTGCCTTAGAATTCCCAAAATTTTCGGTTTAGAACGGATTTTCTGCATTAGAAATCCCGGACACACCCTCTAGCATCAATTTTTGCAGTTTTCAAAATGTATATATTTTTTTACATTTTTAGTACGAACATCTAGACTATAGCCTCGAAATACTCAATTGGAAAATTTCGTATTTAGACCGGGTTTTCTGCATTAGAAATCCCGTTGACACCCTCTGGACTCAATTCTTGCAGTTTTCAAAATTTAGGAGATTTTGACATTTTTTGTAAATTTTAGGAGATTTTGACATCTTTGTAAATTTGGAATGCTCAATTGAGAAATTTTGTATCTAATCCGGATTTTCTACATTGGAAATTCCGGACACAGCCCCTAGATTCAATTTTTGCATTTTTCAAAATTTCGAAAAAAAAATATTTTTGGTAAAAATGCCAAGACTCGCCTTGGAATAATCGATCGGTTAATTTTCAATTTAGACTGGATTTTATACATTTGAAATTCCGGACACGCCCTGTACACTCAAGTTTATAGATTTCAAAATGGCATACATTTTCGACATTTTTTGTAATAATAATGAGACTATAGCATTAGAATACTCGATCGGTTAATGTTCAATATAGACCAGAATTACTTCATTTGAAATTCCGGACATACCCTCTAGACTCAATTTTTGCAGTTTTCAAAATTTAGATTTGTTTTTTTTTGGTAAAACTCCAAGAATTTATAACCTGGGAATACTTGCTGGCGATTTTTTAAAATTTAGACAGAATTTTCTGTATTAGAAATCCGGGACGAACCCTCCAGACTCAATTTGTACATTTTCAAAAATTTCGAAAATTTTCATAATATCTGGTAAAAACACGAATACTATAGCATTTCGGTTGAGAACGGATTATCTGCATTAGAAATTCCCGACACGTCCACTAGATTAAAATTTTGCAGTTTTCAAAGTTTCCAAAATTGTTGACATTTCCTGTAAAAACACCAAGTCCTTGGAATACTCCATTGGGAAAGTTTGTATTTAGACCGGATTTTCTTCATTTGAAATCCCGGACACACCCTTCAGACTCAAGTTTTGTAGTTTCCGAAATTTTTAATTTTTATACTTTTTTATAATAATAAGACTTTGTATATTCAATCGGGAAATTTTCAATTTAGACCGGATTTTCTGCATCAGGAATCAAAGACTCAACCTCTAGACTCAATTTATGCAATTTTCGAAATGACGAAAATTGTTTTAATTTTTTACTAAAAACACAAAGATCATTTCCTTGGAATAATCGATCGGAAAAATATTTAATTTAAACCGAATTTTCTGCATTCGACATCACAAACACACCCTTTAGACTCAATGTTTGCGGTTTTCAGAATTTCGTAATTTTCGTCATTTTTGGTAGAAACTCTAAACCTTGAAATATTCGATCGGGAAATTGTCGATCTAGACCAGAATCTCTGCATTAGATATCCCTGACACACTCTCTAGACTCAATTCTTGCATTTTTGAAAATTTCGAACATTTTTTACATTTTTGGTAAAAACACCGAGACTATAACCTTGGATCCTCGATCCGGAAATTTTTTTTACACAGCATTTTCTGCTTTATAAATTAAGTACACAGCCTCTAGACTTAATATTTGCTGTTTAAAAAATTTCGAAAATGTTTGATATTATGTTTTTGTAAAACACAAATACTCAACGGAGAAATGTATTTAGAATGGATTTTCTTCATTGAAAATTCCGGACACACTCTCTAGATTCAATTTTTGCACGTTTTAAATTTAGAAAATTCTTGGTATTTTTTGGCAAAAATTCCATGCCTTGGCATACTCGATCAGTTAATTTTCAATCAAGACCAGATTTTCTACACTGAAATTCCAGACATACCCTCTAGACTCAATTATTGAAGTTTTCAAATTTCCAAAATCGTTTGGAAATTTTGGTAATAATACCAAGACTACAGCCTTGAAATACTCGATTCGGAAATGTTCGATTTTGACTGGATTTTCTGCATTAGAAATCCAAGACACAACCTCTAGACTCAATTTTTGCAGATTTCAAAATTTCGAAAATGTTTGTCATTTTTTATAGAAACGCTAAGAATACTTGATGGAGAATTTTTTTATTTAGGCTGGATTTTCTGCATTAGAAATCCCGGACGAACCCTCTAAACTCAATTTTTGCGGTTTTCAAGATTTCGAAAATGTTCATCGTTTTTGGTAAAAACTCCAAGTTTCGATTTAGGTCGGTATTTCTGCATTAGAAATCACGGACACTCCCACTACACCTTATGCGCTCTTGAGTGATCCAAACATGAACAATTGTCAATTGAATCCTTACGCCATTCGCGCAACAATTACTGTTACATTGACAGGGGACACACGTGAGTATATAAAACATGGATCGTTGAATGGGGTAGATTACAAGAAAGCTGGTGAGATTTTTCACTGAACTTGTGAAATACAATTAAAATAAGTGTTTTTTTACTAGCTAGTCAAAGGTTTGCCAGACTTGTGTTTTAAACATTTAGCTGGCGACACAACAACAGAACACGCGACATCTTCAGCAATTATGTTGCATCAGAATCGACTGAAGCATTTCTAAAATGCATCATCCATAAAATAACGAACTATTTTAAGTTGCAATTATTGTATAGACATATTTTATAATATTTTCTGTTTTGAATACTATTATTTTCATTCACGAAGGATAACAACTATATTCAAAGGATATATTTTTAATTGAATGATGGGAACTACTTTTTCGCTTACTTACTAGCTTCTGCATCGTATATCGGTGCCCATAGCACGGAAAAGCGACAAGGTCACATGGTTTTATTTTGATGAGGACCACTTTAAGAGCGGATAGCCTTTAGACTCAAATTTTGCAGTTTTCGAAGTTTCGAAAATTGTTGGCATTCCTGGTAAACACCAGGACTATAGATTTGGAATACTCTAACGGGAAATTATGTATGTAGACCGGAGGATTATCTGGATTAAAAATCCCGTACACACCCTCCAGACTCAATTTTCGAATATTTTTTCGACATTTTTGGTAGAAACATCAAGGCTATGTCCTTGGAATACTCGATCGGTAAATAATCGGATTTTCTACATTTGAAATCCCAGACACATCCTCTAGACTCTTTTTTTTTGTAGTTTTCAATTTTTTGAAAATTTTTGACATTTTTGTAATAATGAGACTATTGCTTTGGAATACTTGATGGGTGGGGAAATTTTGTTTGTACTGTAGACAGCATTTTCTACATTAGAAGCCCAGGACAACCGCTAGACTCATTTTAAGTTTTCAACATTTCGTTTTTTTTTTATTTCTGGTAAAAACACGAAGTTTTTGAATACACGATCGGGAAATTGTTGATTTAGGTGGGATTTTATGCATTAGAAATCCAGGATACAACCTCTAGACTTAATTATTACAGTTTTCAAATTTAAGATTTTTTTAAAGATTTTTAGTAAAAACTCCAAAACTATAACCTTGGAAAACTCCATTGGGAAATTTTCTATTTAAAGTGGATTTTCTGCATTAGAAATCCCGGAACGCTCTCTACTATTAATTTTTGCACTTTTCAAAATATTAATTTTTTTTACATTTTTGGTATAAACAGCAATACTGGAAGGAGAAATTTTAGATTTACACCGGATTTTCTGCATTAGAAATTCCGAATACACCATCTAGATTCAATGTTTGCAGCTTTCAAAATTACGAATTGTTTTTCATTTTTGCTAAAAACACTAAGACTACAGCCAAGGAATACTCGATCGGGAAATGTTCTATTTAGACAGAATTTTCTGCATTAGAAATCCCGGACACACACTCTAGACCCAAATTTTGCACTTTTCAAAATTTCGAGAATGTTTGACATTTTTTGTAAAGGTAACAATATTCGAAGGGGAAAATTTCGATCTAAACCGGATTCTCTACATTAGAAATCCCGGACATACCCTCTAGACTCAATTTTTGCACTAATCAAAATTTCGTAAATTTTTTACATTGTTAGTAAAAACACCAGGACTATAGCCTTGGAATACTGGATCGGGAATTTTTTTATTCAGACCGGATTTCTTCCATTGGAAATCCCGAACCCACCCTGTAGACTCAATTTTTGCAGTTTTGCGAATTATGTTGTTATATTTAGTAAAAAACGTCAGAATACTCGATCGGGAAATTTTGTTTTTAGACAAGATTCTCTACATTAGAAATCCCGTACACACCCGTTTGCCGTTTACAAAATTGCGAAAACTTTTTTGTAAAAACAGCGAGACTATAGCCTTGGAATACTCGATCGGGAAATTTTGTTTTTAGACCTATGCTCGTAATTAGAATCCTGGACAAAGCCGCTATACGCATGTTTTGCAGTTTTCTAAATAAATAAATAAATAAATAAATAATAGTTTTAAAAAACTAAAACAACACGCTTTATTAGAAAAGCTAACTAAAGAAATGAAAAATAATTTTAAATTCCAACACGCTTGGGATAAAATTGAAGTGGTCAACAAAAAAATCATCTCCAACACATATAGAATAAAAATAGAGTTATCAACAAAAAGAAAATAATTTTACCTCAAAAGCGTGGAGTGCTCTATATCAATTAATATATTTGATAATAAATAGATATTGGTAAAAGTAAAGTCTCTAAGAAGAAAATGTAAAATCATAAAAAGCAACCCGCGCTTTTGATGGTAAAATTATTTTCTTTTTGTTGATAACTTTAGTTTTATTCTATATGTGTTGGAGATGATTTTTTTGTTGACCACTTTAATTTTATCCCAAGCGTGTTGGAATTTAAAATTATTTTTCATTTCTTTAGTTCGGTTTTCTAATAAAGCGTGTTGTTTTAGTTTTTTAAAACTATTATTTATTTTTTATTTTTTAGTTTAATATTTTACAGAATAAGATAAAAATAAAAATATCTTAAAGTTCGATACTATTGTAGTATGAACTAAAAGTAATACTCTTCTAAAACCGGGCCGGATTTGAACCAGCGTCCTAAGGATTACTGAAATTATATACCACTAGAGTTCACCACTCTACGAACTGAGCTCTTCCAACGATTGACTAAAAAGTCGACAAGTCCGCAACCTATTATACAAGTTTTCATTTTTTTTATTTTCTGATGATTCTAGCCAGGATTTTAGAAACAAAATATGAAATTATTGTATTGTCACGGGTCCCTTACAAGTATACAAAGTTTCAAGTCGATCCAATGTTTCTAAGTGGGTGAAAATCGTGTTCAAAGATTCCGTTACATAAATACAAAGACAATTTTTTATATTCTGATGATTCTGGCCAGGATTTCAGAAAAAAATATGAAAATATTATTGTCATGGGTCCTTTAGAAGTATTACAAAGTTTCAAGTCGATCCAATGTTTCTAAGTGTTCAAAGATTCCGTTACATAGACACATACTCTTTTTTTTGATTTTCTGATGATTCTGACCAGTATTTTAGGAAAAAATGAAATTATTGTATTGTCACGGGTCATTTACAATTATACAAAGTTTCATGTCAATCCAATGTTTCTAAGTGGGTGAAAATCGTGTTCAAAAATTCCGTTACATAGATACAAAGACACTTTTTTTTATTTTCTGATAATTCTGGCCAGGATTTTAGAAAAAAAAGATATGAAATTATTGTATTGTCGCGGGTCCTTTACGAGTATACAAAGTTTCAAGTCGATCCAATGATTTTAAGTGGGTGAAAATAGCGTTGAAAGATTCCGTTACATAGATAGATAGATAGATATGTCAAGCTAATATAAAGCGTGTAAATAAATAATAGTTTTAAAAAACTAAAACAACACGCTCTATTAGAAAACCGGGACTAAAAAAAAGAAAAATAATTGTAATTTCCAACACGCTTGGGATAAAATTAAAGTGGTCAACAAAAAAAATCATCTCCAACACATATAGAATAAAAATAGTTATCAATAAAAAGAAAATAATTTTACCTCAAAAGCGTGGGGTGCTCTATATAAATTAATACATTTGATAATAAACAGATATCGGTAAAAGTAAAGTCTCTAAGAAGAAAATGTAAAAATCATAAAAACACCCCGCGCTTTTGATGGTAAAATTATTTTATTTTTGTTGATAACTTTAGTTTTATTCTATATGTGTTGGAGATGATTTTTTTGTTGACCACTTTAATTTTATCCCAAGCGTATTGGAAATTAAAATTAGTATTCATTTTTTAGTTCGGTTTTCTAATAAAGCGTGTTGTTTTAGTTTTTTGAAACTATTATTTATTTTTTACTTTTTGGTTTTAATATTTTACAGAATAAGATAAAAATATAAATATCTTTAAATTCGATACTATTGTAGTATGAGCTAATAGTAATACTCTTCTAAAAAAAATCCTCCGGGCCGGATTTGAACCAGCTCCTAAGGATTACTGAAATTATATACCACTAAGAGTTCACCACTGTACGAACTGAGCTCTTCCAACGATTGACTAAAAAGTCAACAAGTCCGCAACCTATTATACAAGTTTTCATTTTTTTATTTTCTGATGATTCTGGCCAGGATTTTAGAAACAAAATATGAAATTATTGTATTGTCACGGGTCCTTTACAAGTATACAAAGTTTGAAGTCGATCCAATGATTTTAAGTGGGTGAAAATCGCGTTGAAAGATTCCGTTACATAAATAGATAGATACATGTCAAGCTAATATAAAGCGTGTAAAAAAAGATTGATTTTTGTAAAAACACGCCTTGGTATACTGGATCGGTAAATATTGTATGTAGACCGCATTTTATGCATTAGAAATTCAGGACGCAACCTCTGGATTCAATTTTTTAAGTTCTCAAATTTTTGAAGTTTGTTTACATCTTTGGTAAAAACACAAAGTCCTTGGAATACTCGATCGGAAATTTCTCGATTTTGACGGGATGTTTTGCATTAGAAATCAAGGACGCAGCATCTAGACTCAATTTTTATTTTTTAGATATTCGGAAAAATTGGCGATTTTTTTTAAAAACGCCAAGACTATATAGCCTTGGAATACACTTTCGGGAAATTTTCAATTTACATTGGCGTTTCTGCATTAGAATACCCTCTATACTCAATTTTTGCACTTTTAAAAATTTTGATATATTTTTTTCATTTTTGGGAGAAGCACCTATACTGAAAGGGACATTTTTTATTTAGACGAGATTTTGTGCATTAGGAATTCCGGGCACACCCTCTAGACTCAATTTTTGTGTTTTTTTAAATTTACGTAAATTTTTTACATAATTGCCTAAAAAACCAAGACTATACCTTCGGAATACTCGAACGGGAAATTCTCGATATAAACATGATTTTCTGCATTAGAAATCCCGTAGAACCCTCTAGACGCAATGTTTGCACTTTTCAAAATGTCGAATTGTTTTTACTTGTTGGTAAAAATTTCAATACGCGAAGGGGAAATTTTCAATTTAGACTGGATTTTCTGCATTATAAATTCCGGACACACCCTCTACACACAATTTTTGCAGTTCTCAAATTTTCTATTTTTTTATAGAAATGATAGGCAAATTTTCGACTTAAACCGGATTTTCTCCGTTAGAAATCCTGAACACACCCTCTAGACTTAATTCTTGCATCTTTCAAAATGTTGAAATGTTTTACTTAAAGAAAACGCGAATACTCGAAGGGGAAATATTCGATTTAAAGCGAAGTCTCTGCATTAGAAATCCCTCACATACCCTCTAGAGTATTTTTTTTTTAATTTCGAAAATTTTGACATTGTCGCTAAAAACATCGGGACCATAGCCTCGAAATACTCGATCGGAAAGTTTTCGGTTTAGACCTGATTTTCTGCATTGGAAATCCCGAGAACTCCGTCTAAATTAAATTATTACAGTTTTCAAAATTTCGAAAATTTTTTAGATTTTTTAGTAAAAACACGTCAGAATACTCGATCGGGAAATTTTGTATTTGGACCCAATTTACCGCATTTACTGCAATATAGGCCTACTCGATTTTTTAAGTTTTCAAAATTTGGAAAATGTTTTACATTTTTGGTAAAAACACTTTGAATAATCGATCGGGAAATTTTGCGTTGATGCTGGACTTTCTGCATTAGAAATCCTGGACAATTGCCTCTAGACCTAAGATTTGCAGTTTTCAAAGTTTCAAAAATGTCTGATTTTTTTAAATAACACAAGCCTTGGAATAATGGATTAGAAAAATTTGTATTTAGACTGCCATTAGACATCCAGGACACATCGTATGGACTCATTTTTTAAGTTTTCAAAATATCTTAAATGTTTTACATTTTTTGCAAAAAACACGAAGATCTTTGAATACTCGATCGGGAAATTTTCGAATTAAACGGGATTTTCTGCATTAGAAATCCAGGAAGCAGCGTCCTGACTCAATTATTACAGTTTTCACATTAAAAAAATAGATTTTTAGTAAAAACGCCATGAATGTAGCCTTGGAATACTCTTTCGGGAAATTTTCAATGTAAACTGGATTTTCTGCATTAGAAATTCCAGACACGCCCTCTAGAATCAGTCTTTGCACTTTCCAAAATTTTTATTTTTTATAAATTTTTGGTAAAAACACCAAAATTATAGCCATGAAATACTCCATGGGAAAATGTTCGATTTAGACCGGATTTTCTGCATTACAAATCCAGCACACAACCACTGGAGTCAATTTTTTTAAGTCTCAAAATTTCGAAAATGTTTTAAATTTTTGGTAAAAACGCCAAGATTACATCCCTTAAAATACTCTCTAGAAATGATCAATTTAAACTGGATTTTCTGCATTAGAAATCTCGGACACACACTCTATACTCAATTTTTGTATTTTTCTAAATTTCGATAAGTTTTTTCATTTTTTGTAAAAACACCAATACTCAAAAAAGGGAAATTTTCGATTTACTCCGGATTCTCTGCATTACAAATTCCGGACACACCCTCTAGACTCAAGTTTTGCATTTTTTCAAATTTTGTAATTTTTTTTACATATTTGGTAAAAACACAGACAATAGCCTCGGAATACTCGATCGGTAAATTTTCGATTTAGTCGGATTTATCTGCATTAGAAATCCAGGTTGCAGCATCTACACTCAATGTTTACAGTTTTCAAATTTTGAAACAATTTTACACTCTCTCTAGACTTAATTTCTGCACTTTTCATAATTTCGATGATTTTTAAATTTTTTTGGTAAAACACCAATACTCAAGGGGGAAATTTTCGATTTATAAGGGTTTTCTGAATTAGAAATTCCGGACACGTCCTCTAGACTCAATCTTTGGAGCTTTCAAAATTTCGAATTTTTTTTTACATTTTTTGTAAAAACACTAAGACTATAACCAAGGTATACTCAATTGGGAAATTTTCGATTTAGACCGAATTTTCTGCATTCGAAATCCCTGACACAAATTCTAGACCCAATTTTTGCACTTTTCAAAATTTCTAAAATGTGAGACTTTTTTTTGTAAAAGCAACAGTATTCGAAGGGGAAATTTTCTGTCTAAATCGGATTCTCTGCATTAGAAATCCCGGACTTACCCTCTAGATTCAATTTTTGCAGTATTCAAAATTTCGGAATTTGGTAAACGTCAGCCCAAGCATGGAGGATAATTAAAAACATGCGAAATAATAACATGACAGTGTTTTAATTTAGTACCAATGAAAACTTTTCAGGAATATTTTAAAATGCTTTTAACAGAAACTAGGAGAGAATTTATAGACTATACTACACTGACGGAAAGGGTGACTTAATGGAACCTATAACTGAAGGGGAGGTAAGAAACGTATTGAGAACAGCAAAAAATGGAAAAGCGGCAGGTCTAGGAGGAATATCCATGGAACTAATTATATATGGTAGTTCAGGAATTACAATAATTTTAACTAGAGTTTTTAACCAAGTGATAGAAGGAGATCCTATTCCGGATGAGTGGAAGTTATCGTATATTAGTGCAATATACAAAAATAAATGGAATAAAAGAGATCCAGCAAATTATAGAGGGATCAGTGTTATGGCAGCAATTGATAGAATGTTAAATACGATTATTAAAATTAGATTGGAGGAACTAATACAAAATAAACTATGAGAAGAACAAACAGGTTTTACAGCAGGTAAATCGTGCCTTGATAATATATTTGTGATTAGGCAGATTACAGAAAAGATGTTAGCTAAAGGTAAAGAAGTTCATATGATATTTATAGATCTGGAAAAGGTATCTGACTCTGTACCCATCAACTAGCTTTGGGTGGCAATGAAGAAGTTTGGAATACCTAAATATCTTATACATTTTATGAAAATAATGTATGATGTAAAGCAAGTATTAAGGTTGAAAATAGAGTATCCTCAGAATTTGATATAACAAAAGGATTAAGACAAGGATGCGGGATGTCACCAACATTGTTCAAGATATGCTTAAAAGATGTATTAATGAAATGGAATAAGTCATGTAGGGGAATGGGAATCAACATCCATGACCATTTACTGTACAATTTATTATTCGCTGATGACCAGATTATAATAGGACAAGATAAAGAATTTATAGAATATATTATTAGAAAGTTGGTAGATACATTTGAGGTAGGTGGACTGAAGATAAATTATATCAAAATAGAATATATGGTAATCGGAGGAAATTCAGGAGACCTACAAATAAATAATATGATAATTAAACGTGTTGAAGAATTTAAATATCTTGGATCCATAAATAATAGATAAATCTGGTACTAGTGAAACATATATTATTAACAGAGTACATTGTGCAAGGAAGGCGATTAAATCCCTGAATGGTCTTTTATGGAATAGAAATTTGACCAGAAAAACAAAAAAGAGATTATACAGACAATAATAGAAAGTATACTTACATATGGATCAGAAAGCTGGACAATAAATGAAAGGATGCAGAAAAGAATCTTGGACAGAAATCGATGGATTACGGAGAAGTATGACAACATCCAGGCTACAACATATTACAGTGGTATGGACATGTACAATGGATGTCGGAAGACCAGTGGCCTAAACATGTGTTAGATTGGATGGTACTAGGCAGAATGAAGAGGGGGAGAAGTAGAAGAACATGGTATGAGGGAATATACGTATGATGACATGATGAAGAGGGCTATGGAAGAAGGACAATGGGAAGATAGGAATCTTTGGAAAGCAGGAATCAAGTGCAAACTGCTGTAAAGTCGAAAGCCAGTATTAACTGACTATTAACTAACTGGTAAAAACACCAGAACTATAGCCTTGAATACTCGATCGGGAAATTGTTTATTTAGATCGAATTTTCTCCATTGGAAATCCCGAACACACCATTTAGACTAAATTTTCGCAGTTTTCAGAATTTCGAAAATTTTCGACATTTTTATAAAAACAGCGAGACCACAACCTTGGATAACTCGATGGGGAAATTTTGTTTTGAGACCGGATGTTCTGCATTAGGATCCCTGGACAAAGCCTCTATACTTACGTTTTGAAGTTTTCAAAATTTAAAAAACCCAAGACTATACCCTCGGAATACTCGATTTGGAAATTCTCTCCATAAATGGGATTTTGTGCCTTAGAAATCCCGTACACGCCTTCTAGATCTAATGTTCGCACTTTTCAAAATTTCGAAATTTGTTTGACTTTTTGGTAAAAACTCCAATACTCGAAGGGGATATTTTCAATTTAGACCGGATTTTCTGCATTATAAATTCCGGACACACCGTCTACACTCAGTTTTTGCAGTTCTCAAAATTTCTATTTATTTTTAATTATTGGTAAAAACGATCAGGAAATTTTCAATTTAGACCGGATTTTCTGCATTAGAAATCCCGGACATACCCTCTAGACTCAATGTTTGCATCTTTCATAATTTCCAAACTTTTTTTACTTTTTTTAAAGCACGAATACTCGAAGGGGAATTATTTAAATAGAATAGAATAAATATAATAGAATAGATTTATTTAGCCTGGTGGAGTTAAGGCCATGTGGCCTTCTCTTCCACTCACCAGGACAAACATATGTTACATATAAATACAAAAAAATACAATAATAGTCATACTAAACAATTAATTATCTGTCAAATTGAATAATAATGAAAATAATTTCTAATCCATCCGTAGTAATTTTGCCCGAAGGCAGGTCTTTCACTGCAATCATAGCATTTTCATGCTATGCTTGCAGCTTTACTAGGGAATTGTGTAGGTGTGGTAGCTTCCCGTTGCTTTCCACACCGGTGAAGGATGATGGTGATGATGATAATGATAAGCATGATGATGATGATGAAGATGATGGCCATATGATTTCAGGGACCCTTTGGGCCTTAAAGTTTTCCTGACATTTGTCTTACAGGTGAGGAAAAACCCCGATAAAAACTGTCCCGACCGGGGATCGAACCCGGGCCCGCTGCGTGACAAGGCAGCACGCTACCTCAAGACCACAGCGGTGGACTAATGTCTAATAATACAATGGAATTAAATACAATTAAAATTAAATTAATGATAGAATGAATACAGAAAGGAATAACAGCTCGAATGTACTATACATAAAAAGAAAAGAAAGAAAAAATACAAAGAAAGTAATAAACTACAAAGAATCAATCTATGCTTTTTATACAAGGCATTAGGTAAATATATTAATGAATCTTAAATCTATTTTTATTAAATAATGAAAAAACACACTGTTAATGTTTAAAAAGTAATATTAGTGAGTTGTTTCTATTAGTAATTTTATTTTCAATTTGTTTCTGAAAGATGGTAAAGTTTGGCAGTCTCTGGCATAGGGTGGAAGGGAATTCCATGTTCTAGCAAGAGAAATTGTAAAAGATTTCGAATAATAGGTAGTGTGATGAGGAGGGATATAAAGGACACTGCGCTCAAGAGATCGGGTATCTAATTTGTGTATCAGAGTCTAGTGAAGCTGTGTGATAAATAATAAGCTTATGATGTGTGTAATATTTTATAGAGAAGGCATAGGGAATGTATGGTTCTACGATCTTGTAGACGAAGCCATGACAATTGTTCCAGGGATAGTGTAACGTGATCAAATGTACGTATACCACAAATAAAACGTATGCAAGAATTATGAACACGTTGAAGTCTTTGGGTAAGAAGAGTATTTAGGTCAGTAAAAGAGTATCACAATAATCAAAATGGGGTATTGCAAGTGTTTCTACTAACATTTTCCTTATAGCAAACGGTAATTAATTTCTTATACGATTTAATGAGTGTATTATTGAGAAGATAGCTTTGCAAATGTTATTTGTTTATTCCAAATTAAATGTTTATCCATAAATACTCCTAGATTTTTTACTGTCTCACTATAAGGGATCTGAACCCCATTAAGTGACATATGTAATACTGCATTTGTGTTAATTGAGGATAATAGTCTCTGATGGCCCATAATGATTGCTTGTGTCTTTTTAGGATTTAATTGAAGTCCATATTTCTCTGTCCACGCCGTTAGCGAGTCACGGTCCTCATTCATTTTGGTTACCACGTCATTTAAAGAATATTTGTCTGAGTGAAAGTAGATCTGCATGTGGTCCGCAAATAAATGTTTGCAATGTTTTAGGGAGTCAGATATGTCATTTATATACATTCAAAAAAACAATGGGCCGAGCACTGAGCCCTGTGGAACTCCAGCTTTACGGTAGGTCCAAGAAGAGCGTAATGTAGAATTTCCTACAACATATTGCTGGCGCTCACGAAGGTAGGAGTTGAACCATTGCGTGACACTGTCAGAAAGTGAGAGGTTCTTTTTAGTTTAAGCAACAATAAATCCAAGTCTACCGTGTCAAATGCTTTACTAAAGTAAAGTAGTGTAAGAATAGTAAGTTTTCGATTATCAGATGCTTCACGTATGTCTTCACATATATTTAGTAGAGCAGTATTTGTATTGTGTCCTGTCCTGAAGCCTGATTGGTATTGATCTAAAAGGTCGTGTTCAGTTAGGTAGTATAACGTCGATTATTTTGTTAAGTAGAGTGATAATTATACGGTCAGTACCTTCTACTTTTGTTTTTATTCGATTGAGAGCTTTCTTTATGTCGAAAAATGGAAATGTTCTCTGTCTGGTGGATTTGTCAATAGTAGTTCACTAATTGGCTGTGTTTTGTCTTTAGGAGTAAAGATTGTGCTTGTAAAATGGTTATTGAGTGTGTCCTGGGAACAGGTAGTTTTTCTGCCTGTGTGTCTTTTCTTCCTACACCCATTTTATTCAGATTTTTCAGAATGTCTGCGCGTTATTGTTATTAGAGCTGCAGTGAAGTTTGTAATGAGGTCTAAGTTTGGCGTCTTACTGATAGTTTTGAGTAGTTGTTGTTACGTAACCGATTTTATCGTATATGAGATTTATTTTTTGTCAGTTTTTTCGAGTCTATATTTCCGATATGTACTCGCGTATACTTTCCCAGTCGTCAAAGGTACGAATGATAGACAGACATCATGGGGAAGCAGGGAGTTATCGTTTACTAAAGTTTAAATTTTCAGCTGGGGATTTGTCTGTCATATAGTTGTAATATAAGGTTATTTAATACCTCAACTTTTTCGTCAACAGAATGCAGCGTCCATATAGTATGCCAGGGTTATTTTATAACGTCTTCAAGTAGAGCTGCATTGTTTATATGTTTTAGGTCTCTATATGTGATAGTCTTAAGAGTTAGTTTAGGGCACTGTAGCGAATATGCTAAAAATATAATATCATGTGCTGATATTCCTAATTCGCTGCATTAGAAATCCCTTACATACCCTGTAGTTTTTTTTTTATTTTGAAAATGTTTTATATTGTCGCTAAAAACACCAGGACCATAGCTTCGGAATACTTGATCCGGAAATTTTCGATTTAGACCGATCATGTCTGCATTGGAAATCCCGAGCACTTCCTCTAGACTCATTTTTTTGCAGTTTTTAAAATTTCAATTTTTCTCTTTTTTTTAGTAAAAATACGTCGGAATGCTTGATGGTGAAATTTTATATTTAGACCGCATTTACTGCATTATAATCCAGATCTTGGGACTCGATTTTTTAAGTTTTCAAAATTTGGAAAATATTTTACATTTTTGGTAAAAACACCATGGCTATAGCTTTGAATATTCGATCGGGAAATGTTGTTTTAGACCGGAATTTTTCATTATAAATCCTGGACAATGCCTGTAGACTTACGTTGTGCAGTTCTCAAAATTAAAGGGAAAAAAAAAGATTTTTTAAAACACCAGTACCATAAATAACCTTTGAATACTTGATCGGAAAATTTTCGATTTAGGCGGGATTTTAAAATTTTCTATTTTTTTTTCAGAATTTTGGTAAAAACGCCAAGACTATGGATTGGAATACTCTATCAGGCAATTTTCGATTAAAAATGGATTTCCTGCATTAGAAATTGCGGTCACACTCTCTAGTCTCAATTTTTGCACTCTTCAAAATTTCGAAAATGTTTTAAATTTTTGGTAAGAACACCAATACTCGAAGGGGAAACTTCGATTTAGACCTGATTTTCTGCATTAGAAATTCAGGACATAACCTCTAGACTCAATTTTTGGCAGTTTTAAAACCTTCGGATTTTTTTTTAATTTCTGGTAAAACACCAAGGCTGCAGTCTTTGGAAATTTTCGATTTAGACCAGATTGTCTGCATTTGAAATCCCGGAAACTCCATCAAGTCTCAATTTTTGCATGTTTAAAAATTTCGAAATTTTTTCGCATTTTTTGCAAAGATTGATATACTCAAAGAAGAAATTTTCGGTTTAATCTGGATTCTCTACATTAGTACGCTCGGACATACTCAATTTTTGCAGTTTTCAAAATTTCGAATATTTTTTTTACATTATTGGTATATAACACCAAGGCTGTAGCCTTGGAATACTCGATCGGGAAATTTTAGATTTAGACGGGATTTTCTGCATAAAAATTCCAGGACACACACTCTAGACTCAATTATTGCAGTTAATTTTTTTTTACATTTTACATGGTAAATATATAACCTTGCAATACTCGATCGGGAAATTTTCGATCTAAACAGGATTTTCTGCATTAGAAATCCCTCTAGACCCAATTTTTGCACTTTTCAAAATGTCCAATTTTTTTACATCTTTTTGTAAGAAAACCAATACTAGAAGGGGGAATTTTCGATATAAACCGAATTCTCTGCGTTAGAAATCCCTCGCATACCTTCTAGACTTTTTTTTTTTTTTTTTTAGTTTTCAAAATGTTGAAAACCTTTTAAAATCGCAGTAAAAACACCAGGACTATAGCCTTGCAATACTCGATCGGGAAATTTTCGATTCATACCGGATTTTATGCATTATAAATCCCAAACACACTCTCTAGACTCAATTTTTTTCTGTTTTCAAAATTTTGTAATTTTTAGTAAAATAACGTCGGAATACTCATTCGGAAAATATTGTATATAGATCGGATTTTCTGCATTAGAAATCTCGTACACACCCTCTAGACTCAATTTTTGCAGTTTTGATACCACGTCATACCACGAAGACGAGCAGAATTAACAGTTATTCTTCATTCTTTGGTTAGCATACAGTTATATTACCTTCAATAAAAATTAAGAGTCACTGTATCATCAAAATATGTAGTGACTTTTGAATCATCCTGTATATTTGTTATGATGTTGTCTGCTTCCAGAATTTGCTCAATTAATTTGAGCGAAGAATTTCAGGAGCAGCCTTTATAACCTTGGTATTGAAAATGGAAAATTAAGGATGTAGGTCGGTTTTTTTAATTAGATACTACAAACACTCTGTAGATTGAATGTTTTAAAAATATAGAACATCTTGACATTTTTGTTAAAAAGTCAAGATTATACCCTCGGAATGCACAATGGAAAATTTTGGATGAAAGACGGACTTTTTGCATAAAAATCACTAATTCACACCGTAGACGGCATTTTTACCAATTAAAAAAAATCTAAAATTTTGTCATTTTTTGGTGGAAACCACTAATATATTATCCTTGGTCAACACGATGAGTAATTTTGGATGTTAGGTCAGATTTTGCGTTAAAAATCCCAAAATCATCCTGTTGACTGAATTTTATGCAGTTATAAAAAAAATTCGAAAATATTTATATTAAAAAAAACACTAAGATCATAGACTGGGAATACATAAAGGGAAATTTCGGATGTAATGCTGATGATTTGCATTAGGATACCCGAATCCATTGTGTAGACTAAATTTTTCCAGTTTAAAAAAATGACAATATGTAGTCAAAAACAACACGAGACTATGTAATCGGAATACATAATGGGAAATTTGGAATGTAGCCTGGATTTTTTTGCTTTATAAATTGCGACCCTCGCCTGAAGACTGATTTTTTATTATAAAATTTCGATATTTCTTTAAAACACAAAGTAAAAATTGAAAAATGTATGATGTAGGACGGAGTAGTTGCATTAGAAATCCCCAACACATCATGAGGTCTGAATTTTTGTATTTTTCAAAACTTAGAAAATGTTCACATATTTCTTAATAACATAAAGTTTATATGTAACTTTGAAATGCATAAAGGGGAATTTGGGATGTATGCCGTATGTTTTTTGCATTAGAACTATCGAATACACCCTGCAGACTGTATTTTCTGTTTTAAAAATTTAGAAAATTTAGGCATTTTTTGGTAAACACACGAAAACTATAACCGAGTACAAAGGAACACTAAATGGAGAATTTGGGATGTAGGCCGATCTTTTTTTGCATTAGAAAAACCGAATACTGAATTTTTTCCGTATAATAATATAGAAATGTTTGACATTTTTTTATAAAAACACCTTGAGGTACATAATGGGAGATTTAGGACGTAAGTCGAAATTTTTACTTTAGAAATG
Organism: Diploptera punctata; assembly: GCA_030220185.1. Classification (NCBI taxonomy): domain Eukaryota; kingdom Metazoa; phylum Arthropoda; class Insecta; order Blattodea; family Blaberidae; genus Diploptera; species Diploptera punctata. The sequence goes on along the minus strand of JASPKZ010006814.1, from coordinate 1,092,970 downwards.
TCGAACTCATCGCATGTAGTCAGAACGTTTACAGTTTTAAATATTTCGAAAAATTATATATTTTTTATAAAAACACCGTGTCTTGAAATACACAATAGAAAATTACATATGTAGGCCGGAAATTTTACATTATAAATGTCGAACGCGACTATGTCTTGGAATAGTCTATACAACGGGAAATTTGGAATGCTGTCCGGATTTTTTTCATTAGAAGTATCGAACAAATCTTGTAGACTGAATGTTGTAGTTTTCGATATTTCGAAAATTTTATAATTTTGTAATTTATTTCAATACTCCAAGACTATGATCTTGGAATACACAATGAGAAATTTGAAATGTAGGCCGATTTTTTTGCAATAGAAGTCCTAAACTCTCCGTAGACTGGATTTTAGCGTTCATAAAAATGTTGATAATTTTAAATTTATTGGTAAAAACACCAGGACTAAAGTGTTGGAATTGCACAATGGAATACATGTGGTAAAGTAATATTTTTGCACTTAAAAACCGAACACGTCGTTGTAGACAGAATTTTTGCAGTTTGAAATATTTGAAAATTTCGACTTTCTTTTTAAATAAACACCAAAACTATAACCTCGGAATAAAGAACAGGACATTTGTGATGTAGGCCTTTGTTTTGCATTAGATAATCCTGAACTTAGACTGTAGACCGAATTTTAACAATTTAATATTTTTGGTTAAAAAATAACATGTCTTGGAATACACAATGGGGAAATTTGATACGTAGTCCGGATTTTTTACATTAGAAATCTCAAATACATCCTGTTTTGCAGTTTCCAAATTTCGAAAATTCAGATTTTTTCAATTTTCTAAATTTTGAAAATTTAAACTTTTTTTGATAAAAAACACCAAGGATATTATAGATTGGATTATATAATAGGAAAATGTGGATGCAGGTCGGAATTTTGCACTATAAATCCCTAACTGACTCTATAGATTGAATGTTTCTGTTTTATAAATTTGTAAAATGTTGACATTTTTGGTAAGAACACTAAGATTGATCTTAGAATACACAACGAGAAATTTGGGATGTAGCCTTTTTTTATTATAAATGTCGAAGAAACTCTGTAAAATGATTTTGCAGATTTCAAAATTTGTAAAATTTTAATATTTTTCTTCAATACTCAGTCAGACTTTTTAGCATTGGAAGGCGTCATGAGAAATTCGAAATTTAGGCCGCATGTTTTGTATTAGAAATCCCTGTAGACTAAAGTTCAGTTGTTTTAAAAATTTAGAATTTTTTGTTAAATTAGGAAGGTTGTAGTATTTGAATACACAAATCAAAATTTGGGATGTAGGCTCAATTTTTTGCATTAGAAATCTCGAACATAGCCTGTAGACTGAATTTTTGCAGTTTTGTAAATTTAGAAAATTTCGACATTTTTTTTAAAACACCAAGATTATGCCTTGGAACACACAATGGAATTTTGGGATATAGGTCGGAATTTTTGCATTAGAAATCTTGGACACAGTCTGTAAAATGATATGCAGTTTTAAAAAAAAATACATTTGCACAGAAGCGTGCGCACGCATGCATTTGTATATGTAGGCTACTTTAAGAAAAAAATAAAAAGGAGAGACTCCCTAGATAAAGTGTCTTTTTGGAATCTTATTTATAGCTTATGTTCTGGGAGATTTCCTAAGGTTTTTCTATAGGGAAATTTCCATGTACCTCTTGCATTCTCCACTAGGGACACATGACTTATCCATTACAGTCTAGGAGAATTAACTGTTCCTGTTAGGTCTGTTTTCCCATAGAGATTATGTAGCTCACTATTAAATAGTATTCTCCATTTACTTCTGTTTCATCTCTATTTGGTCCAAATTTTTTTCTTAGAACTTTATTATCAAATAGTTGTAATTGTTTTATTTTCCTTTAAAGTAAGAGACTAAGTGTTGCATCCTTAAAATACGCATGACTAGGAGAATAATTATTTTATACAGCTTTAGTTAAATGTTTTATAGAATCTTGGAAGAACGGTCCATGTAATATCTAAAAAAAGGTAAAATTTCTAGGAATGAATGAAAGAGTTTATGTCAAATAAAATAATTTGTTGCTATGGAAACGAATTTGGTGGGAATAGAAAATGTGAGTAGAATTTCAGTGATCCTAGTTTTTAGGATGTATGTTGAACATGTTCTGAGAGTGATGTTTGTGTTGTTTCAGGTGGTGTATATCTGGAGCACTACCTCCTACTGGTGAGTGTACATTTTCATTTATTGACCACACTGGATGTCTGTAGTTTCTGTAGAATTTCAGAATCATCGGCTCATCGGTTCCTCCCTTAACATATATTTATAGGAATAAGGGCCTGAATTTTTCACAAGTTGTATCCGACGTGATATAGTGGAGGTTTTTGTACTTTCTGTTTATATGCAAGAGCATTTGAAAGTTACTGATATCCTGGCAGTTTGGTTATACCGGAAGGAACTTTCATGCTTGGACATACAAAATTAATAGTGAAAATAAAATGTGTACTGTATTGCGACGACAAAAACCAAATATTTGTCGAAGTTTGTCCCGTAAAAACACGTAAAGAAATATTATCTGGAAATATGTAGTTTAATTTATTTTTGAAAGAATTTAATATTTTTTTTTAGTCTCTACATTTGTTTTCTACAAAAGAGCTGAATAAATGTCTTATATTGAGAACCATTTAAATTTTTATCATTTTTTGAAACAAAATTTGAACTGTTGATGTGACAGATATATTGTTTATAATTATTTTTTATTATTTTGAATATTAAAGAATACTTTAAAATCACGGTCCTTTCGTCTGAAATATATTAGACATTAATTAAATTAAGACTGCTTATTTCGTTCATCTATTTATTCCAGCCCTTAAGCAAGACTAATAATTACGGTAGCTTTACATGATGGAGATGCCGGCGAACATTAAAATTATTCATTGGCAGGTAATATTTGATATGTTCGGACTATTTATGAATGAAAATTCAGGCCCTTGTTTAATGTAGGTTAGATCATGAATAGGAAAAAGTGTAGCTAAAAATATGAAATATAGTTTCTCTTACAGGATAATACTGAAAGTTGTTTAGTCTTTTACTATGAGGGTATATTTAATTTTTTTTTCTCAAGTAGTGATTTGAATGCACTGTTAGCTTTCAATAATAGTTTAGATATATAGGTAGATAAATAAATAGGCAATTAAAATATATAAAAATAGACCGATTTTTTAAATACTAGGGCAAAATAAGTCTATGAATAGCAGGCTTGAGTTGTTTTTTTTTAAGTTTATGTAAGAATAATGATAGCAGGAAAGGCGGATCAACGGCTTATGTCGTTACACATCTGCCCTCCACCTCTGGGTCCCGAGTTTTGATTCTCGGTCATTCCACGTGGTGATCTTAGTAAAATAGTTGGAGTCAGGACAGATTTTTTAGGGATTTTGCTCCATTTTCCCCTGCCAGAAATTCATCCAGTTCATTTATTCTGCTTCTGTAATTATCGACAGGGTTGGTCCCTGCATATTGCAGAGATTCGTCCCTCGACCTGACAACAGAAAATGTCAAAATACTGTTCTTAAAAACGACAGTAGTTTTGCTGTAATGGCAAGATGAAATACTGCTACTGCCAAGTGTTTGCAGTAGAGTTAAAAAACTTCACAGTTTTAAATGGCGATGTTACCAGAGATTGTTTGGTTTCTAACCATAATTTTTTATATCATTTGTTAGGGATAGCTGATAGTTAGATAGAATAGTTTTGTGGCCCCTTCAAGATCTTCCAGGCTGGAGCAGCGAGACCTTCCGGCGTTGGAGGAAGAAGCCAGAAGAGGGGAAGTCAGAAGAGTCTGAGGTCTGGTTGGCATTACATCCGTTTGAAGGATTTGAGTTGTGAAGAAAATATATACATACATTATAATGAGAAGACTGAATATAAAAAGAAAGAAAGAGAGAACCCCTGGAAGAAGATCTAACTAACTCTAGTAGCTGTATGACTCAGAAAATCTACTTACCTGAAGAATTTTGTTTTTAACAAGAGCAAGAAGTTATCTAATAGTGATTTTATTTTAAAATTTTAATGAAGAGATAGTTAATTGAAGATTCTGATTAAAAATAAAGAAGATTTTAATTAAAAATGTTATTGAAGAATGCAAGAGAAGAAGTATAATATGGAAATTGGTGAGTGATTTTTTTTTTCAATAAATGAAGCCCTGATAAGTAGTTGTAATTGAGACCCTTAGAAGCCAAAGGGTATAAGTGACAAAAGATCAGTTTTGAGTAAATAATGTACGAAGTTGAGACAATTCATGATTATCTCAGCAGTTTCTTTTTCAGCCACTAGATTTCAGCACCAGAAAGAGTTATTTGTAACCATTGGCCAATCAGATTGGTATCTGCTTTAACTACAAAAATGTACACTTAAATCCAAAATTAGTAATTTGTCACTTGTACCCGTTGGCTTCTAAGGATCTTAATTAAAATTATGGGATACGATGTAATCAGATTTATGATTGAAAACATTCGAAATAACGTAATGCAACGATTTTGTTTTTATTGATGTTTTATATAATCACTTTCAAAAAGTTATAAAATATGTATTTTTAAAGTTGGCTCAGAATGTCTTAATGAATCTGATGATCGAGTATCCAAGATGTCAAATATATGTTTGGCATTTATTTATTCTTAATGGTATTAAGTTAAGATAGGTTTAAATAAGTGTTATCATTGACAGATGCTATTTGTCCCTGATAGGTCCACTTAATGTTGATAGATCCAATTTTGATTCCTCCGAATATAAATCCCTTGAATTATATCAGAATAAAACTGTATAAGAGTTTGTGAAGCCCATAAAGAAATTGTTTGTTGGCATTAGGTTGTTAACCTTATGTTGCCAATAAAGTGCGTCATGTTTAATGATGCTGATGGGTTGAACAATAATAGTTGATAGACGACCCTGTTAGTTAAGTTCTGTTGCTTGCATCACATCCATTTGTGCATTTACTGAGGTGGATGATCATTGTGGTCTCCAAACTTTCATTGAATGTTTACTCAACTAGGATACCTATTTATTGTAGCTACCCAAATTGCTGTTAATGGTGGATAGACCCTAGTTCCATATTGGCTGAGAAAATGCGTTCTTGAATCAGACCTACAATGCAATTATCTCCAGTTAGGAGGGTAGTAATCAGTACGACACAGCTCGCTGGTCGTCGTGTACTATTATAACCCAACAATTGTCATGTGTTCCTCCCGCCTCTGACCTTTTTTTAATGAGGACAAATTAGATAAAGATAAGGTAAAAGAATACCCTGACAGAAAACCTAGGCCCTCCGAAGTAGCGGAAATTAGGTGTTGTCCCAGGTCCCTAACTCTGTACAGAAATAAAAACTAATTTTATTTATTTATTTACTCATTCTGTGAATACATACCTAAACAGTTCCATCATGTTGGAAAGAGTAGTAGGTCTTGGTTGGACAGAATTCAAAGTCAAGAAAAACATAATACGGTTTAAAATACAGAAGTTTTAAATCCGAATATTACAGAATCCTGAGTTTTTAAATACACGCAGATAAAAACAAATACAAATGTTAGGATCTGTGCTCAGGACAGAAGAAATGGAAAGGAGTGGCTAGGAAGGCCGAAACATTAATAATATAATGTTGAAGTGCCTGAAGAAGTAGTGGTAAATTTATAAATAAACATAGTTGCGTTGCTGAGGTATTCCGCTGCTCCATGTCACAACAGCCCTAGAAGATTATCAGCTGGATGCTAACTTCACCTCTACACGTGTTAATCACAAATGTGATTATAGGGGTGACATTGTGGTCAGCATGTCAGTTCTCCCAGCTGTTAGAACCAGATTTATCAATCTGGATTCGCTACATTCTGTACCTGCTTAAATTCCTCCTCCTTAACAAAACATTGTTGGACCAGAATATCCCATTAGTCTCAACATATTACATTACAAATTTTGAATTATTTTGTCCCTTAAATCTGTCATATGTTTTAGAATATAAGTTAATTGTAAGGTTTCTGAAAAAAACATTCCTGCAAAAATAGTATCCCAATAATGAAACAAAGTTTAAAAATAGACGTTTTAAGTACTTTCGAAAGATAGTGGAAGGACAAAAATGTATTTTTAATTGCTAAAATGTTTATTTTTAAATTGAAGAATTATTACAGAAAAATTTATAAGTTTAAAAATATTATTAAACGTGAAAAAATTATGAAAAGAAAATCTATTGCAGAATTTTCATTAATTTCACAAAGAAGTAATATATTTTGGAAAATTATTAGAATCAAAAAACGAAGTTAGTGCAAATACACTACTTTATGTATTATCGAAAATAATTGAAGATAGGTAGATATACAGACATATATTATTGCTGTGACAGTACAATAGTATAGTAATGTCAAAATGGAACTTTAAAGTTGTTGGTAATTTTAAAATTATGAATAGATTGTTCATGTTAAAATGTTATTCCATATCACAAGTTTTAAGAATTGGACGTGAAATGTTTCAATAAGTAGCTTAAATTTGTTAGGTGAATTAAAAAAAATATGATTTTAAAAATTCGGAACATTTTTTGCAAAGAATGAAAGAGAGGCATGGAATGTTTGTTCAGAAACGACTTAACAGGGCTTCATTACTGTTTATTTAGGTTAAGTTGAGTAACAAGTAGTGAGTTGAATGAGTAATGTAGAGTAGACAGACATCTAGTGTGGCGGTGGCACATGTTGATCACATAATGAACTTGGTGATGTGATTTGTTCCATCAAGTTGATACAGGAGGACGTGTGGCACTGAAATTTGTAGCTAGTCAGTAGCTAGTACCTGATGAGCATCCTTTGTTCCCAGTCTTCCTAAAAGCATTCTGCAGATGGTGATGGGTCATATGGAATCTTACCTTGTGCAAACCTGGCAAAAAAAATCAGAAATAATGCATTTAGCTGAAAAATGAGAAATAATAATTATAAATAGGGTCCTCTGGAATTGAAATTGAAAAGTGAGGTCTTTATTTATAAGGTAATGTGCGAGGTACTGGAGGTGAAGCTGAGAAATTAGCAAAACATTAAAGTGAAAGTAGCAAATGTAGGATTTATAAAATGGAAAGTAATTCTTGTTCAAAAATTAATGAGGAGGACGATACGTTTGATAGGTTGGATATATAGAAAGATTGAATTTTTTTTACTTTTGTGAAAATTGCCATGAGAGCCAAATTAAGGGTGGTAAATTATTTAAAATGAATAAATATTGTATTGTATGGAAGAGATTGCTTTAATGAAATTGGTAAATTTCTTATAGTAGAATAAATGTTTACTAAAATTCACATATTAATTTATGGGACAATTGTGAAGAAAGAAATTGTTTCTTTGTATTTTCATATCCTTTTTTTTTTCAATTTTTTCATTTGTATGTTTTTTTACGTATTTTACCATTTTAAAATTATTTTATTTTATATGTGTTACATGTTTATTAATATTTCATATATATTTTCATATTATTTTTGTAGTACATTTTTAAACATATTTTTATTGTTTATATACAATGTTTCAGAATTTTTCATACTTTCTTATATTTTTTATTATTATATTTATCATTATTGCATTTATTAAATACTGGGATTCAGCATTTGTTAAAAATATGCCGTGTTCAAAATTATTAAGAGTATCAAGAAAAAATTATTTCTTTTAATAAAACAATTACCGTTTTATTCTCGCTATTTTTGAGGTAATACATATTAAATGTTCAATATAAAAATGTTACTTATGTGTTTACATTTCACAATTCTACTAAATTTTTATCGAATGAGAGTAGAAAGTTTTATTTAAGTATATATTTTCACTTCAATTTCGGGATAGTAATTGACGTTTATTTAAGTGAGATAGTGTTTAAGTGAGTGAATATTTTGTAGGGAAATTAATTAACTAATAGTTTTTAAAATAGATAAATATTACATACTGAATATATATGTAGGTTCAGTGTTGTAGGTAGAATAAATCGAAATGAAAAAAAATACAGATAAGTTTGTAGAAGAGGATTCAAAGAGGAATTATTAGATTAAAGAAACGAGAAATGACGATATGTTTGATTAGTTGAAGGACATGAAAGACCCTGGAACAGAGCAACATTAGACTGATCTTTTGTTTGCTAAAATTCTGGGCTACAGTTTGAAGAACTATTTAGGTTGTAAGGGAAAATATAAATTTAAAAATATTAGGAGCATATTTAATTGTTTTGTTATAATTTGAATAAATTAATCAATGGAAAAGAATTAAGAAATTTAAAAAAATTAAAAAACTAAAAATTTGAACTGTTTTTTAAGATTAGATTTAAAAAATTGGAAATAAAAATTAGTTTAAAATTTAAATAAAGATTAGTTAAAAAGTAAGAAATAAAAAAAATGGTTTATATGAAGAACTATAAAGATGAGATGAATGTAATATTGAGAAATATTTTATCTTAAAGAAGTAACCATTGTGGTTAGGAATATTAGGAAGCTTTCACCTCCTGAACAAAATTATTTTAGGATGTTATAAAAAAGCCAGAGTTTGTACAGATGAGGTTCCATCTGCTGTGAGTGACTGAGTGTTGAGGGAAAATGAGTGGAGCAGTTTATTGATATGAGATGCAATTTCTTACACATGAGGAGTGTCACACATATCTGAGCATAAACATTTGATAAAATTATGTTTATGATATGTCCCGATATCTGTAAGAGTACAAGCGTGAAAAGTTTTTTACATATAATATTTGAATGAAGATATATTATTTACAAGATACTGAAGTGATTTATTAACGTAATTAAAAGTAATTTGTTTTCAGGAAATTTTGAGATTTTAATTTTTTGGTATATTATACACTGGGAATTCTATTATAGATTTTGGGAAATACATTTTTTGTGGAATTTATACTTTAGAAACTTAGAAAAAATTTAGAGAAATTTTGTCATTTTTAAATCTTAACATATAGAAATTTTGACTTGGCCTATGTGAAATGAAGAAGAATAATAAAAAAAATAGTGATCTTTAGAAAGTTCAAAGTTTTTGCAAATGTGAAGTTATAAAATAATTAGACTTTCTGGAAAAAGAAATTGAATAATTTATACTATCCAAAAACTGAGGACTTTTAGGAAATGAGACTTGATAAAATTTGGACGTTTAAATTAGGACTTCAGATAGTTTGGACTTTCTGACTTCTGAATGAATTAATTTACGAAAGTTTAGACCACTGAGAAATGTAAACTTTGTGAAAAATTGGTTCGGGACTTTTTACTTAGAGAAATTTAGACCTATGAAAAATGAACTTAGAAACTTAGGAATTTTGTAAAATTGCTGATATACTAATTTAGACAAATACAAAACATTAAGAAAGATTAGCTTTGTTCAAATTGACTTCAAACAAATTCGACACTTACAAATAGAACTTTTGGGACAAATATTTCTGGGATAATAGGACTGCATTAAAAAAAATACTTACTTTTTAGAAAGAATTGGGCTCCTTTTTTCTTTCAGGAAAAAAAACGGACTAATTTTTTAAGGAATAAATAGAACAGTTTTTTTGGAATAAATTTGACTGACTTTTAAGAATAAATTGAACCGACTTTTTAGAAAGAAATCGGACTGACTTTTTAAAAGAAATATAAATATACTGAATTTTTAATTAAACATTTGAACTGACTTTTTTAATGAAAAAAGACGTTAACTTTTAGTGAAAATTGGATTGACGGTTTTAGGAGAAAAAGAAAAACTGTACTGACTTTTTCAGTAAAAATTAGACTGGATTTTTTTTAAAAAAGGGCCAGACTTTTTAAGGGAAAAATCGACAGACTATTTTAAGGGAAAAAAACCGACCGACTTTTAATGGACAAATATCGGCAGACCTTTTAAGGGGCAATATCGACAGACTTTTTAGGGGGAAATTCGGCAGACTTTTAAAGGGGAAAAATTAGGCAGTCATTTTAAAGGGAAAAATTGGACAGACTTTTTAAAGGGGAAATATTGGACGAATATATTAGGGAGAAAATGGACAGATTTTACATGGGCGAAAATTTCACGCGATTTTTAAGAGGAAAAATTGGACAGAATTTTTAAGGGGAAAAAATGGACAGATTTTTAAGGGAAAAATCGAGACCTTTTAAGGGAAAAAATTGGAGAGGCTATTTTTAAAGGAAAAAATTGGACAGATATTTCAAGGGAAAAATAGTGGTCGGACTATTTTAAGGGAAAAAATGGACAGACTTTTAAGGGATAAAAACAATTGGACAGACTTTTAAGGGATAAAAACAATTGGACAGACTTTTTTAAGGGATAAAAATTGGACAGACTTTTTTAAGCGATAAAAATTGGACAGTCTTTTTTAAGGGATAAAACAAATGGACAGACTTTTTAAGGGATAAAACAAATGGACAGACTTTTTAAGCGATAAACAAATGGACAGACATTTTAAGCGATAAAAAAATGGACAGACGTTTTAAGCGATAAACAAATGGACAGACTTTTTAAGCGATAAACAAATGGACAGACTTTTTAAGCGATAAACAAATGGACAGACTTTTTAAGCGATAAACAAATGGACAGACTTTAAGCGATAAACAAATGGACAGACTTTTTAAGCGATAAACAAATGGACAGACTTTTTAAGCGATAAACAAATGGACAGACTTTTTAAGCGATAAACAAATGGACAGACGTTTTAAGCGATAAACAAACGGACAGACTTTTTAAGCGATAAACAAACGGACAGACTTTTTAAGCGATAAACAAACGGACAGACTTTTTAAGCGATAAACAAACGGACAGACTTTTTAAGCGATAAACAAACGGACAGACTTTTTAAGCGATAAACAAACGGACAGACTTTTTAAGCGATAAACAAATGGACAGACTTTTTAAGCGATAAACAAATGGACAGACTTTTTAAGCGATAAACAAATGGACAGACTTTTTAAGCGATAAACAAATGGACAGACTTTTTAAGCGATAAACAAATGGACAGACTTTTTAAGCGATAAACAAATGGACAGACTTTTTAAGCGATAAACAAATGAACAGACTTTTTAAGCGATAAACAAATTGGTCAGGCTTTTTTAGGGGATAAAAAATTAGACAGAATTTTTTAGGGGATAAAAATTAGACATAATTTTTTGGGGATAAAAAATTAGACATAATTTTTAGGGGATAAAAAATTAGACATAATTTTTCAGGGGATAAAAAATTAGTCATAATTTTTCAGGGGATAAAAAATTAGACATAATTTTTAGGGGATAAAAATTAGACAGAATTTTTTAGGGGATAAAAAATTAGACAGAGTTCATTAGGGGATAAAAAATTAGAGTTTATTAGGGGATAAAAAATTAGACAGAGTTTTTTAGGGGATAAAAAATTAGACATTCTTTTTAGGGGATAAAAAATTAGACATTCTTTTTAGTGGATAAAAAATTAAACAGAATTTATTTAGGGGATAAAAAATTAGACAGAATTTATTTAGGGGATAAAAAATTAGACATAATTTTTTAGGGGATAAAAAATTAGACATAATTTTTTTAGGAGATAAAAAATTGGACAGAATTTTCTAGGGGATAAACAATTGGACAGAATTTTCTAGGGGATAAAAAATTGGACAGAATTTTCTAGGGGATAAAAAATTGGACAGAATTTTCTAGGGGTTAAAAAAATAGACAGAATTTTCTAGGGGATAAAAAATTAGACAGAATTTTCTAGGAGATAAAAAATTAGACTTTTTAAGGCATAAAAAATTGGACAGCCATTTAAGGTATACAAGTCTGGACAAATTTTTAAGGGATAAAAAATTTATACATACTTTTTAAGGGATAAAATATTAGACATAATTCTTAAGGGATAAAAAATTTGACATAATTTTTAAAAGATCAAACATTTGACAGACTTAATAGGTGATAAAAAATTGGACAGACTTAATAGATGATAAAAAAAATTGGACAGACTTAATAGGTGATAAAAAAAATTGGACAGACTTAATAGGTGATAAAAAAAATTGGACACACTTAATAGGTGATAAAAAAATTGGACACACTTAATAGGTGATAAAAAAATTGGACACACTTAATAGGTGATAAAAAAATTGGACACACTTAATAGGCGATAAAAAAAATTGGACACACTTAATAGGCGATAAAAAAAATTGCACACACTTAATAGGCGATAAAAAAATTGGACGCACTTAATAGGTGATAAAAAAATTGGACGCACTTAATAGGTGATAAAAAATTGGACGCACTTAATAGGTGATAAAAAATTGGACGCACTTAATAGGTGATAAAAAATTGGACGCACTAAATAGGTGATAAAAAAATTGGACGCTCTTAATAGGTGATAAAAAAATTGGACGCACTTAATAGGTGATAAAAAAATTGTACGCACTAAATAGGTGATAAAAAAATTGGACGCACTTAATAGGTGATAAAAAAATTGGACGCACTTAATAGGTGATAAAAAAATTGGACGCACTTAATAGGTGATAAAATTAATTGGACGCACTTAATAGGTGATAAAAAAAATTGGACGCACTTAATAGGTGATAAAAAAATTGGACGCACTTAATAGGTGATAAAATAATTGGACGCACTTAATAGGTGATAAAAAAATTGGACGCACTTAATAGGTGATAAAAAAATTGGACGCACTTAATAGGTGATAAAAAATTTGACGCACTTAATAGGTGATAAAAAAATTTGGACGCACTTAATAGGTGATAAAAAATTGGACGTACTTAATAGGTGATAAAAAAATTGGACGCACATAATAGGTGATAAAAAAATTGGACGCACCTAATAGGTGATAAAAAATTGGACGCACTTAATAGGTGATAAAAAATTGGACGCAATTAATAGGTGATAAAAAATGGACGCACTTAATAGGTGATAAAAAAATTGGACGCACTAAATAGGTGATAAAAAAATTGGACGCACTAAATAGGTGATAAAAAAATTGGACGCACTTAATAGGTGATAAAAAAATTGGACGCACTAAATAGGTGATAAAAAATTGGACGCACTTAATAGGTGATAAAAAAATTGGACGCACTTAATAGGTGATAAAAAATTGGACGCACTTAATAGGTGATAAATAATTGGACGCAGTTAATAGGTGATAAAAAATTGGACGCACTTAATAGGTGATAAAAAATTGGACGCACTTAATAGGTGATAAAAAAATTGGACGCACTTAATAGGTGATAAAAAAATTGGACGCACTTAATAGGTGATAAAAAAATTGGACGCACTTAATAGGTGATAAAAAAATTGGACGCACTTAATAGGTGATAAAAAAATTGGACGCACTTAATAGGTGATAAAAAAATGGACGCACTTATAGGTGATAAAAAAATGGACGCACTTAATAGGTGATAAAAAAATTGGACGCACTTATAGGTGATAAAAAAATTGGACGCACTTAATAGGTGATAAAAAAATTGGACACACTTAATAGGTGATAAAAAAAATTGGACGCACTTAATAGGTGATAAAAAAATTGGACGCACTTAATAGGTGATAAAAAAATTGGACGCACTTAATAGGTGATAAACAAATTGGACGGCACTTATTAGGTGATAAACATTGGACAGACTTTTGCGAGGGATGATACAAAAATGGACAGACTTTTGCGGGGATGAAAAAAAAATTGGACTGACTTTTGCGAGGGATGAAAAAAAATTGGACAGACTTTGTGCGAGGGATGAAAAAAAATTGGACAGACTTTTGCGAGGGATGAAAAAAAATTGGACAGACTTTTGCGAGGGATGAAAAAAAAATTGGACAGACTTTTGCGAGGGATGAAAAAAAATTGGACAGACTTTTTGCGAGGGATGAAAAAAAATTGGACAGACTTTTGCGAGGGATGAAAAAAAATTGGACAGACTTTTGCGAGGGATGAAAAAAATTGGACAGACTTTTGCGAGGGATGAAAAAAAATTGGACAGACTTTTGCGAGGGATGGAAAAAAATTGGACAGACTTTTGCGAGGGATGAAAAAAATTGGACAGACTTTTGCGAGGGATGCAAAAAATTGGACAGACTTTTGCGAGGGATGAAAAACAAATTGGACAGACTTTTGCGAGGGATGAAAAAAAATTGGACAGACTTTTGCGAGGGATGAAAAAAAATTGGACAGACTTTTGCGAGGGATGAAAACAAATTGGACAGACTTTTGCGAGGGATGAAAACAAATTGGACAGACTTTTGCGAGGGATGAAAAAAAATTGGACAGACTTTTGCGAGGGATGAAAAAAATTGGACAGACTTTTGCGAGGGATGAAAAAAAATTGGACAGACTTTTGCGAGGGATGAAAACAAATTGGACAGAGTTTTGCCAGGGATTAAAACAATTGGACAGAGTTTTGCGAGGGATGAAAACAAATTGGACAGACTTTTGCGAGGGATGAAAACAAATTGGACAGACTTTTGCGAGGGATGAAAACAAATTGGACAGACTTTTGCGAGGGATGAAAACAAATTGGACAGACTTTTGCGAGGGATGAAAACAAATTGGACAGACTTTTGCGAGGGATGAAAACAAATTGGACAGACTTTTGCGAGGGATGAAAACAAATTGGACAGACTTTTGCGAGGGATGAAAACAAATTGGACAGACTTTTGCGAGGGATGAAAACAAATTGGACAGACTTTTGCGAGGGATGAAAACAAATTGGACAGACTTTTGCGAGGGATGAATTCAAATTGGACAGACTTTTGCGAGGGATGAAAACAAATTGGACAGACTTTTGCGAGGGATGAAAACAAATTGGACAGACTTTTGCGAGGGATGAAAACAAATTGGACAGACTTTTGCGAGGGATGAAAACAAATTGGACAGACTTTTGCGAGGGATGAAAACAAATTGGACAGACTTTTGCGAGAGATGAAAACAAATTGGACAGACTTTTGCGAGGGATGAAAACAAATTGGACAGACTTTTGCGAGGGATGAAAACAAATTGGACAGACTTTTGCGAGGGATGAAAACAAATTGGACAGACTTTTGCGAGGGATGAAAACAAATTGGACAGACTTTTGCGAGGGATGAAAACAAATTGGACAGACTTTTGCGAGGGATGAAAACAAATTGGACAGACTTTTGCGAGGGATGAAAACAAATTGGACAGACTTTTGCGAGGGATGAAAACAAATTGGACAGACTTTTGCGAGGGATGAAAACAAATTGGACAGACTTTTGCGAGGGATGAAAACAAATTGGACAGACTTTTGCGAGGGATGAAAACAAATTGGACAGAGTTTTGCGAGGGATGAAAACAAATTGGACAGAGTTTTGCGAGGGATGAAAACAAATTGGACAGAGTTTTGCGAGGGATGAAAACAAATTGGACAGAGTTTTGCGAGGGATGAAAACAAATTGGACAGACTTTTGCGAGGGATGAAAACAAATTGGACAGACTTTTGCGAGGGATGAAAAACAAATTGGACAGACTTTTGCGAGGGATGAAAACAAATTGGACAGACTTTTGCGAGGGATGAAAACAAATTGGACAGACTTTTGCGAGGGATGAAAACAAATTGGACAGACTTTTGCGAGGGATGAAAACAAATTGGACAGACTTTTGCGAGGGATGAAAACAAATTGGACAGACTTTTGCGAGGGATGAAAACAAATTGGACAGACTTTTGCGAGGGTTGAAAACAAATTGGACAGACTTTTGCGAGGGATGAAAACAAATTGGACAGACTTTTTCGAGGGATGAAAACAAATTGGACAGACTTTTGCGAGGGATGAAAACAAATTAGACAGACTTTTGCGAGGGATGAAAACAAATTGGACAGACGTTTTTAAGTGGCAAAAAGTTTGGACAGACGTTTTTAAGTGGCAAAAAGTTTGGACAGACGTTTTTAAGTGGCAAAAAATTTGGACAGACGTTTTTAAGTGGCAAAAAATTTGGACAGACGTTTTTAAGTGGCAAAAAATTTGGACAGACGTTTTTAAGTGGCAAAAAATTTTGAAAGTCTCTCTCAAGGGGAAAAAACAGAAGTGACTTAAGAAAATAGGATAATTTTTAGGATTTGTTAGAAAAAGGAATTCCTTTTTTAGTGTGAAATTTATCAAAGTTATGAAATGTAATTGATGTACTAGTATTAGATAAAAATCTCTTATTTAGGCACTGAATATAAATTGCACTCATTTTCTTTAGAGTCTGAGTCGACACCACGGACCCCCTGCGTCCAGTAAGTTTAGGACATTATATAA
Source organism: Diploptera punctata (assembly GCA_030220185.1). NCBI lineage: Eukaryota > Metazoa > Arthropoda > Insecta > Blattodea > Blaberidae > Diploptera > Diploptera punctata. The sequence continues at coordinate 1,076,756 of JASPKZ010006814.1, read as the reverse complement.
ATTGTGATAATGTTGGGACTGGAACATGGGACTTGGAGCTTGATATGAGTTTATAAAAGTAAGTTTAGATAAATATGAAATATATCTTCCTTTTGGTGTTTAGCGACTTGAATTCAATGAGAAATTATTTAAAATGTTTAAGATTCTGAATTTATTAATTCATGCTGAATATAGAAATGAAGCGCCTTATTTTCTTCGGCAAACAAGGACATAATAATAATATCATTAGTTATGACAAATAAAATTTTGTAAATGTGCATCTCGCAGGAACTGCGTAAACGAAGGTAATTCCCGATTAGGTGGAATGTTGTTAGTTTACGGAATACATTATCATTGTTTTGATAATTATACCATATATACCAAGAAATAAATTACATTGTGAGAGAAGAAAAATTGAATTCGGAAGAAAGTTGTAAACGTCCACACTAAAATGTAGCGTTTCGTGATACTCGCAATTCTTAATGGTCGTAATTGGCAGATTGACGAACTCTAGATAACTTTACTTATTCTCGCGAGTTTGGTTGCGAGAAATCAAATATGGCGCCCTGGAGCGATTTAAAAATTAGTTTTAGGCGAGTGGTTTAAGACTGATGCCTTCATGCAGAGCTACGGGACTTTGGTTGGTTCGAGTTCCTATGGGGATAATACATTTTCTCATGAAATTTCGGTCAGTATGCGATCTGTGCCCACTCAGTGTCAAAGGGATTAGTATAACCTACGGGATAGAACTGATATGGGAGAAACTATCGACCAGCGATTTGGAGAGGTTAGAAAAAGTAAAACCAAGATTCATCAAAAAGGCATTAGGTGCGAGCAAATACACACCAAACAGAATGGCCTATATGCTAGCCAGAGAAACCTTCTTCCTAGAGGACCTGAGGCAAAGGATACTACTGCCAGCAACGGAGCCATATAAGAAAGTCATCGAAAAAAAGAAACAGAGAGAAAAAGAGATCGACGAAGATTTCTACTCCTCAGATGCCATGGTAAACAGAGAGTGGACTGGAAGTAACCAACCACAAAGGCACAGAATCATAGGTTTAGCAACACACGGATATCATCACAAAATGTGCAAAAATACAAAATTCCACCAACCGAGTGATTCGTGTGAATGCAAGATATGCGACCAAAAGTGTGAGCGATACCATTACAAACAATGCAGAATATGGACAGGATCACTGAACGAACTCATAAAAGACGAATCATAAACTTATAACTTAATGCTCTTTCGAGTGCCTCTTACCAATTTATTATTAAAAGGGATTAGTATAGCTGCAACAATTAGCGGCTCCAGGTAGAGAAAACCCGTTGTTAATGGCTGGGTGAGTAAGCGTGCTGAGTACATAATAACTCATATATTAGTTGTATGAATGTCCACCTCTGTAAGTAAGTGGATGTTAGGTCAGCAGCTGGCTGGTAGGCTAAGGATCTTGCAGCCTTATGGTGCCATGAATAGTTTTTGGAACGTTTCAGGCAAATACCCATTTTTAACACTTGTATTTCGCAGATTTTTCGGACAATGTTTTCTCAATTTATTTGAGAAACACATATGGCATATGATTGTGAAAAATCGAAAATTGCGATCAACAGAACGATTTAAAAATGTGTGCCTCATGTTTGATTTTTCTGGTCAAGAAACTATTTCTTTAAATTTATTTCTATATGACGAGATTTGTTCCAAAAAAAATTGCTGCCGCTGGAATAATGATATACACAGACAAATAGAGACACTATATTTCATAGTAATTTAGATTAATAATTAAATATTTTAAACAGTTTCATTAATTTGGAAATCGTTAATAAGTGTTATTACGATGAATTGTGATACTTTTAATTTTGTAAATTAAGTAAAGAAGGTAATGAAATTGCATCTCACAAAGTGTATTTTTTTAAATTGCTTACTAATTTCCCTTGAGTAACTCACGATCTATCAGTATGTATGTATGTGTTTATTTGTGCACATGTAGCAATGAAAAGCGAATTTATGAGAGTATACAAAGGAAAACAGATGTTAAAATGAAAATTGAAATAATACAGTGATATGCGTAAACAGTTGCTATATGGGAAGGCAAAGTTTGTAATGTATCTTGTACGGCGTTGGGCAATGGAACGAAAGGCTGCGGATTAATACGTGGTCGAAGTCAGGAAAGACGTTATTTGTTTAGTTACCTAAACACTAAAACGTCTGATTATGTATTAAATGGCGTGACTTGGATTGTGGGTAATGGAGATTAGATTTTTTCAGGATTAAAAGGGCGAGTTTAGACGAGGGGATTCATAAGCTTGATTAAAAATAAGTGATGTTGGATTTGATAGATGGCCTAGATATATAATTGGGCAGAACGTAGTTGCAGTGACGTTACATCTTCATTCGTCCGTCATTTTGCGTGCATAACTTGTTACACTCGTCTCAAAAAACGTTAAACTAAAAATATATGAATCTGTTATATGGTTGTGAAACGTTCCTATAAGGAAGGGAAGGAGATTACAAGGATTTGAGAGTAAAGTTGTTAGGAACATTTTTTGGACTAAAGAAAGATGATCAGGGAGGTGAATGGAGAATACTGTATATCAGTGGGTTGAGTATCTTAAACTGCGATGGGCAGGACATGTGGAACGAATAGGCAATGAAGGAGGGACATGGAAGTTTGTAGGGAAACCAGAAGGAAAACGCTCAGTTGGTAGACCAAGAATGAGGTTGGAGAATAAAATTCCATGATTTGATGGAAAACCTTAGCTGAGGATAGGGATGTATGAAGAGCTTATGTCTGCGCTGCGTTGAACTTTACGGGTTCGATAGTGCCAATGAGTTAGTTATCATTTAGGATAGGACTTAATCAGGGTTTAATAGTATTAAGGTCGTACAGAGTTCAAATACTGGGCACGATGAAAAGGGTTTTTTTAGCTCTGGTTGAGATATGAACAATTTAAGTATTTTAGATAGCACTATCGTTAAATATGAATAGAAGAGTAATGTCAATGGACAAGGTGGAATGTAAGGTTTAAAATTAGGCGTGGAAGTGTGTTACGCCGTAACGGGATGGATGTAGAAGATGATTCGTCCACCAGTCGGCTGCTGTTCTTGCGTTGACACGTGTTAATCACAGATGTTAACAATGATCCAGGAAATGTAGGGGTGGCATGTGGTGAGGTGTGGGATCCCTCTGTCCTTATTGTATATTTTTATCCCAACCTGGAGCCACTATTTATTATACTAGTAGTTTTACTCTACCTCGGTACGTCATCACGTGGGGACACGGATACTGCTCAATGGGAGTTCGTTGACAAAGCTAATTTAGTTACTTATATCGCTACAGATGATGTATAAAGTATCAGGTTCAGATGAGATCCCAGCAGAAGTGATAAAATCAGGGGGAGAAAAATTGATGGACGAGATACGCTGGTTGCTTAGTATGATTTGGGAAAAAGAAGCTCTTACAGAAGAATGGAAAGAATCAATTATCCTACCAATTTATAAGAAAGGAGATAAAACTGATTGCAACAACTACAGGGGCATCTCATTACTTTCAACTTCGTACAAAATTCTAACAAATATATTAGTCAGCAGACTTACTCCCTATATTGATGACATTCTAGGAGATCATCAATGTGCATTTAGAAGAAACAGGTCTACAACAGATCAGATTTTTAGTATAAGACAAATTTTAGAAAAGAAATGGGAATATAATGGTACTGTACATCAACTATATGTAGACATCAAAAAAGCATATGATTCAATTAAGAGGGAGAAGTTATATAGTATCCTGCTGGAGTTCGGAATTCCTAAAAAGTTAGTTAGACTTATACTAATGTGTCTAAATGGCACAAAGAGTAGGGTGCGTGTAGGCAAACAGTTTTCGGACACTTTTGAAATCCAGAATGGGTTGAAGCAAGGAGATGCACTATCTCCTCTACTGTTTAATTTTGTACTAGAGCATGCCATTAAATATTTAGAGAATGAGGAAGGCTTACAACTGAATGGTATTAATAAGCTGTTAGTTTACGCTGATGTAGTACCGTTGGCTGATAGCGAGGATATACTAAAGGACAGCACACACACACTATTGAGTAACAGTAAGAAATTAGGACTGGAAGTAAATATCAATAAAACTAAACATATGGTCACACGTAGAAATTCATTATATAATGGAAATGGACAGCTAATGACAAATGAGGGAAATTTTGAGGGAGTGGCTGAATTAAAATACCTAGGAACAATAATCACAAATAGGAATGAGATGCACAAAGAAATTAAACATAGGCTCAATTCTGGAAATGCCTGCTATTATGCATTGCAGAGACTCTTGATGTCCCAACTCCTTTCAAAAAACGTTAAACTGAAAATATATAAAACTATTATTCTACCAGTTATATTATATGGGTGCGAAACATTGACTCTTACTTTAAGGGAGGAAAGGAGATTACAGGTATTTGAGAATAAAGTACTTAGGAAAATTTTTGTACCAAAGAGAGATGAACAGACAGGTGAATGGAGAAGACTACATAATAATGAACTACATGGTCTTTATGGGAAGCAAGATATAATAACAGTTAAGTCTCGTAGACTGCGATGGGCAGGATATGTTGCACGTATGGGGAATGAAAGACTTGCATGGAAACTTCTTGTAGGAAAGCCAGAGGGAAAACGCCCAGTTGGTAGACCAAGAATGAGGTGGGAGAATAACATTAACTATGATTTGAGGGAAGTAGATTACACAGGAAATGATTGGAAAGCATTAGCTCAGGATAGGGATGTATGGAGAGCTTATGTCCGCGCGGCCATGAAACTGCCAGTGAGTAAGTAAGTAATATCGCTACAGATGTCAGTGAGTGACATCGCCTGAACGTGGCATCTAGTAGGTAGGAAAGGTATTACTCGGATGGGAAGACCTAATAATTTTTGCTCAGAAGTACTAATTTATGTTGGACTTTGTTTTACGAGTTCGAAAATGTTTAGGTTTGGAACTCGTTGCTTAAAAATCCCTCTCGGAGGACTTGTCTCTTGTTTTTTTTTTGTATGCTAAAATGCATGGGTGTGGACAGATTTAAACCGGGGAACGTCGGGACTAGAAGCAAGGAGCATACATCGGTAGAATACCGAGGCCGATGTTATTGTAGCTACAGAAATATCTTACATTGTTTTGTGGACACGGTCTGACAATAGATCGAAATTGCATATAAAAATGTGTTCCCTTACAGGGGACTTTAGTCAATGAAGTCATGTAGGGTGTGAAGCATGATTTTATATAGCATATAGTGTGATACTTGGAGAGAGGAAAATCGGATTGTGGGTAGAGATCACATGAGCATAGACATGTGGGCAACAATGTTTCGTTGAGAGGTATTTTATTTTCCCTGGGTAATGAACTTGTATCTATTGGATATCCTTATTTGTATTCTAAAGTAACGCATGGTAATATCTATGTACTCGAGTCGGGTTTGAAGCCAAGAACCTTGGAATCAGAAGGAAACATGAAAACTATTAGAGTACCAGCAGTGTTAAAGTAAATGGGGGGGGGCGGTAATGTTGATAGATGTTTAGCAGCAGTACTGGTTTATATACATTAAATATATTGTACAGAAGAGAATAATTTACAGATGGATCTCAAGGGCAAGAAGTCATACATGGTTTTGTCTGTCAGTTTCGGTATCAATACATCAGTGTCCATTAAGAAAAAAAACAACGAAAACAATAGGTTGCATTAGGGCCTACAATTACATTACAAATGAAGCAATGGACGTAAATAATAAAATGAACATTTTTTAAATATATTTGCATGGCTACATAAATTCTCTTTTCAAGTTTTATATGTTTGTATTGTAGACAGATGTATTTGTGTTTGTATGTGTGTGTGTGTGTGTGTGAGAGAGAGAGAGAGAGAGAGAGAGAGAGAGAGAGAGAGAGAGAGAGAGAGAGAGAGAGGGGGGGAGGAAAAGTTACAATGAAATGTATTTTCGATAGAGAATAATGGCAACATTTTTAGTTTAATTTGTTAGTGTTTTGAACTGACTACGATTTAGTGATTGTCGTGTTTAGTAAAAAGGTTTACTTTAGGCGATGTATTATGTTAAAATGTTATATTCGTATAAACAATTATTTCTTACACGAATTGAATAACATAGTTGAAACTATAAAAAATGTAATTAAAAATGCGAATTCTGTAAATATGTAATACATATTTATGAGAAATATATTTGTATTAAGTTAAATATAGACTTGATCTTAGAAACTATGGGGACTATTGTCATTACAACTGTAAAGAAAATGTTGAACCGAAAATATGTATAACGGTTGTTATTCCATTGACCCGAATCATGATATCTTGCTCTAAGAGAGGACAGAATATCAATATTTGAGAATAAAGTGCTTAGAGAACATGTTGAAATAAAGATGGGTTGATAGAGAATATTCGATAAGAGTGCGCTGTATGAGGTTAATGGGGAAGCTGAAAAAAAGTGTGGTAGATTGCTATGACCGACCTTATGCTCAATAATAATGACATTCATATCAAATTTCGTTGCGGGTAGTCATAAGATAAAAAATATATACATTTTGGCAGGTGCCGTCGTCTTCAACTGTGTTAGAATGTTATATTTAAAATATTAACTGTAGTCCTTTTGGATGTATGTTAACACATAGAAATGCATTATATAATGGAAATGGACAATTAATAACAAATGAGGGAAATTTTGAAGAAGTGGCTGAATTCAAATATCTTGGAATAATACGTAATTACAAATAGGCTCGATTCTGGAAATGCTTTCTATTATGCATTACAGGGATTCTTGTCGTTCCAACTGCTTTAAAAAAGGTAAACTGGAAGTATATAAAACGGTTATTCTGGCAATAATATTATACGGATGCGAAACATGGATTCTTACTTTAAGCGAGGAAAGGAGATTACGAGTATGGAATAAAAGAAAATAAATTAAAATGTACCTTTTTATAATGTAAGAGTATTTAAGAATAAAGTTCTTAGGAAAATGTTTGGACGAAAAAGAAATCAACAGATAGGTGAATGGAAAAGACTACATAACAGTGAGGTGCATGGTTTATATAGGAAGCAAAATATAATAAGAAGAATTAAGTCTCGTAGACTGCGATGGGCAGGACATGTGGCACAAATGGGGAATGAAAGATGTGGATGGAAGGTTCTTGTAGGAAAAGTGGAGGGAAAACTCCCAGTTGGTATACCAAGAATGAGTTGGGAGAATAATTAGATCCACGATTTGAGGGAAGAAGATTATACAGGGGATAATTGGAAAACGTTAGTTCAGGATAGGAATGTATGGATAGGTTTTGTCGACGCGGCCATGAACCTACGGGTTCGATAGAGCTAGTGAGTTAGGCCTTTCGGAAGTCAACTTGCATCATCAGTAGGATCAGTATGTGCTAGACACTCTGCTGACGATGAAGTTAATTTCCGAAAGGCCTAGAGTTAATGTTGTAAATAAAACATTTTTAACACAATTGAAAACGACGGCACGTGGCATAAAAAATTATATATATATATTAGTTTGTATGTTAAGACCTTATGGTACGAAAAGAGAATTGAAAGGGGCGTGGAAATGTGGTTTATAAGGAGCAAAAGGAAGCGTTGCAGTAATGAGGCCAAGAACGGGATGGGAGAATAACGTTAACGATTTATAGAGGAATGTGAAATGTAGAGAGAAGGATTGGAACATTTAATACGTTCGCTACAGTTGGAAAGCCGAATGTTTGATTCCCCAAAGGTTAATAATAAAAGTTCAAAGAGTATTGGATAGTAAGAGATATTGGACGCGGTATTTTTTGAAGAATAAGAATACATTTTATTCACAAATAAATGTTGTACACAGTATTGACACACAAAGGAGTGTTCGTGCTCGGGTGCAGTTCAGTTACAGAAATAATAAGTTACAGATAAAGGGAGCGGGATAACAAAATGGATAAATTTATGAATCAGTTTCAAGACATAAAATAAATTGTGGCACACAAAAAAAGTAAAAACAAAATAATGTAAGGGGAAATAAAATAGACAAAACAGTGTAGATTGAAGAAGGCAATTCAAGACATTAGGAAATAAACAAAGAAAACAAACGTAGGAGAAAGTTTCAAAATATAAAACGCATTGCGATTCATAAAGAATTAATGGAAAGGAGAAGGTAATATCCCAAGATAATAATACGAGTATAAAGCACAATAAATGTGCTGTCCTCCTCCGACGAGTTAAGAGCTGGGAGATAGGGTATTCTTGCCATTCGGTTTACTACTATTGCAGGTTTTTTTTTTTTTTGTTCATAGTTAAATATGGGAAATAACATTATGAGGTTCTTAATTCGTAAATTAATGAGTCATGTTTTAACATCTTACCTCATATTTTATGTTTTTTCAAACACGGGAACTAGTTTTCGAGAGAAGGATGTCTCCCATTTTCAACCGACATTATGACTACCGGGTTTTCGTTGGTCACGTTCGTCAGGAATCTCGAAATTCATGGATCTAAATTTGTTCTTCTGAATATATATCTTCTCCCAAATTGTCAATTGTAAAGGTTTTTCCAAATGTTTTAAAAGTAGGACTTCTTTTTCGATTTTATAATTCTCCAATTTTTTGTTCCTACAGCCGAGTCGAAGGGAAGTGTTATTCATTCACAAATATGCAGTTTTCAGTTTGTGGTAAAGGATACTGGTTTCGTAAATAGGACGAATGTTTTCAATATGATTGTACTTTCTTCTTGACTGGTGTTTTCATCCTGTATCCATTCCGACACCACATCCTTTGAGCGCTAAACTCGTCGGAGGAGGACAGTTGAAAATATAAAACTCACTCTAACTTAAACAAAGAATTAATGCAGTGGAGAATGATATAAACAAAATAACAGATAGAGTTGAGATTTTTGAAAGTGTGTAAATAACAGTTGATTAAGATTAGTAACTTTTCCTCTGTGGTGTGATTGTAGAATGAACTTCTGATGTGAGTGAAAATGTGTAGATTTAGTTGTGTTGTAGAAAGTTACGAAAAAAATAGGGTTGCCAAATGTTTGATATGAAACTATGGTTAAATTTATTGTATAAGTTTTGTTTTACGGTTGACAGAGCGCAGTAGATTGTAATAAATAAATGTATGGAAGGAGATCTGTGGATAGCCAAGACGAACTGAAATGGTTGCTGTCACTGCAAAACCGGTGGTAGTAGTTATTTATTATAGGAGAGAGATTTTTTGCGCCTTGGCACAAGTTTGTGCAGTACGTGTGATATATTTGTTGAGTATTTTGCGCTTTGTAGGCTTACAACTAGGTGATAGGAATATGTATAGCTTTGATCAGCCCGTTAAAATTATTTTGAGAAAGGTTCGTGAGTTGAAAGTCGAATCGAGATAGGTCCGATGAATTGTTCAGGAATTTTGGTTCGTGGGAAATTAATTGAAACTGTATTGTAGATTTATGGCACGTGAAATAAAGAAATAACAATGTCGAACTCCACCGTAGAACAGGTCCGAAAGACGATTTGCGTAGGAGCCGACTGTTAGCCTCACAATCAAATGTGTTTAATTAAATATCTGGAGGATTATTGTCCAAGTGCATGGGTGATATGTGGTCAGCATGTCAGGTGTCCCCAGCGGTTTTTGGATTTCTTAACTTGAATCCGCTATTTATTATAAGTTTGATTACGATGTTGGATGGACACCCGGTTCCGTCTTGGCCAAAATTCGATAAGAAAATGTGTTACCTGATTGGAACTTGAACCAGAGCAAGTCTCGTAGCTCTGAACCATGGCTTGGTTTCCTAAACCGTTCGGTTATTGCCATGTAAACGAAATATATTTTACAAATTGATTGCTTGAAGGTTATGCGAAGTTGTATTGTTATTACGATCGGCGGAGTTAAAATGTAATCTCTCGAGTTAAGTATAAGTTTTCTCAACTATAATTCACTATTTATACCTGGAAAGTGAGGAGTTTTGATTAGAAGGTTAATTATTATTTTATTAAATATTAAGATTTGCAGTTAAACGGTAGTTAGTTAAAAGTATTAATGCAGTTTTGGTTTTATAATAGGTTTCGAAAACATTTATTTTTTTTATAATTTTGAAATTACGCATATAATTTGGATGTTGGAAGTAAAGTTGGCAACCCTATTTAAGAAATTAGTTGTGATGGGTTAGAGTGTTTGTAGCTAATTTATATGATTAATTAAATTATATGAATGAAACGTGAGTGAGTGAGTGAATGGGTACTGTGTTTTAAGAGAATGTATTATTCCAGGAGATATAATGCCGGAATTGAAAACAAATACCAATAGATTGTATTGTCAGTTACCCGGTGTTAGTTGAGACTTGATAACATGGTAGGTTCGGAATTCATATATCGACGGTGGGCGATGAAAATCCTCGTAACTCGATCAGTCATTGAAAACTACATAACTCCAGTAGCGAGCAAAGAAATATATGATGCATAACCTGTTGAGAAAACGGACTTCAACTGTATTAATAACTTGACTTTATTCTGTAGTAAAATATGTGGGAACTATTGCTGTATCAATTTTTTTAATTATTTGGAATAATTATTTGTTTCTCCTGTAAAAAAAAACTACCAAAATGGAGTTACAATGTTTTAATTGGCCACCATCGATATGTAATATTGATTGATGGTAGTATGTAACGGAGAAAGAGTTAATGGACAGAGGACCTTCTAGGCCTGTCGCGCCATTGAATGCGAGTAACAAAGTGGTACTGTGCTACCAAAATCGGATTATCATCGCCCCGCGAACATTAACTCTACATATAGACTATCCATCCCTATTCTGGCATAATGGTTTCAAAACATTCCTTATGTAATTCACCTACCTCAAATAGTTTATCTTCACAATAATTATAATATATTTAAATTTTATAAGAAACATGTATTATTCCTCTATTAGCTGCTTAACTGTATAATACGCTAACATACGGAGAAATCGTGATGATGCGAAATATGTTAGAGTATTATACTGTTAGGCAGTTAACAGAGGAATAATACATGTTTGTTATAAAATGTAAATATGTTATAATTATTGTGAAGATAAACTATTTGAGGTAGGTGAATTACATAGGGAATGTTTTGAAACCATTATGACAGAATAGGGATGGATAGTCTATATGTAGAGACAGTGTTCGCGGGGCGATGATAATCCGATTTTGTTAGCACAGTACCACTTTGTTACTCGTACTGAATGGCGCGACAGGCCTAGAAGGTCCTCGGTCCACCTGCTGATCTGATATGCATATGTTTTAAAAGCTGTGATGGACGATGTTCCATCCAGTATATGGCTGACTTGTAGTCTGTATGTCGTGAGTCCCCCAGCCGTTAGCTGTTTATTGTAAGTACCGAAAATGCTCATGATGGTTGATGGACACCAGTCTCATATTGACTGAGAATGATGGAGAAAGTATTTTGTTCCATGGCGATTGTAGGGAAAGGAAACCTCGTATTGATAAGATAAATGTAAAATTTGTAGAGATAGGGAGCGAGAAAAGTGTGGCAATGGAACAGGTAGGCAGGCAGATGGTATGAGAAAGGGTGGGAGAATGAGAAAGGTCAACAAATAACATATTTAAGAAAAAAAAGATGCCTGCATTATCGATATTTTCATTGAGACTTGAAAATAAGTTATTGTTTGATGAAACTTAATTTAATTGCATTTACTACTATTGGAGAAGGAAAAGTTTGAAAACGCGTTTATGGCACACGTAAGAGTTTATTCGGAATTATCTCGGTTGAAAAAATGGTTTTGGTTATCAAGTTTTTCGCGTAATATAATGCATGAATTAATCTAGCGTAGATAAATGAAATAGTGATGTAATGGTTAGAAGTTAATTAAATAAGAGGTGAGAAGGAAATATGGTATGAAATAGAAAAGAATGAAAGCAGAAAAAGAAGAAAGAGAGAGAAGAGAAGAGAGGAAAGAGAGAGAGAGAGAGAGAGAGAGAGAGAGAGAGAGAGGAGAGAGGAGGAGAGAGAGAGGGAGAGAGAGATAGAGGTTGAAAAAGACTATGGCTTGAATGAGATTATGTAACGTGTTGTACTATAGAGAGTATTGTAAAATGTGCGTGTGCTTGAGGTATAGGCGTACGCTTGTTGTGTGTGGTTAACATATCTGTGATTGTATTACTTATATTTTATTGTTTAAAATGTTGTAGTGAGAGACAAGTTCATGTAAATTCAGAGAAAATTACGAAGTGTAGTAGTGTGTAAAGACTAGGAAAACAATTAAAAGAAGCTTGTTTTTAAATATTGCGGATTTATAGTTTTTTCCTGGTTTCATATCATGGGTGTTTAAATTATTATGAAATGCGATAATGATGTCGTGTATTTAATGTTTTGAGGGGTGGGGGAGGAAAAAATAATATATGGTAACGAACATGAAGTATACATTAAAGATATGATATTGGGTTTCTAGGATATAATTAGAAGAGCGTCGATTTATTTACGAATGAAAGGATCGAGTGTTAGGTTAAAATTTATAATTATGTTTATAGTGTAATATAGTTATTTGTGAGATCACGTATTAGTAGAAAATAATGTAGGAATGATATTGATTTTTTTGTTTACTTCAGTTTATATAATGGTTAATTGATCAGACCGCAATTGTAAGTTAAAATATTTGGGAAAATATAATTAGGACGGTGTAGGTATAGATGGGGGGGATAAAAATCGGATGGATTGTAAATAAATAGTTATCAGAGGTATGAATTGAATAGAGTGAGAATAAGGAGGAATGGAGTACCTTAGGGAATGGGACATTAACGTGTTTGATAAGTTATAGAGTTGATTTTATTTAATTGTAAGAGTTACGATATTGGATTATATTTTTTTAGAGATAGGTGTAAGTTCAGGTTATTGAGTTTATATTTTCCCAAATATTTTAACTTACAACTTACTCTACCGGGTAAAATAAAACTATTAACACCATTAGTATTATTAAAATAATATTTCCTGAAATAATAAAACAAACTGTAAAAAACCGCATCTGCTAATCAAATTTTCATTTCACGATGAACATAATATTATACAATAACCGATTAAACTCAATAACCTGAACTTACACCTATCTCTAAAAAAATAAATCCAATATCTTAACTCTTACAATTAAATAAAATTAACTCTATAACTTATCAAACACGTTAATGTCCCATTCCCTAAGGCACTCCATTCCTCCTTATCCTCACTCTATTCAATTCATACCTCTGATAACTATTTATTTACAATCCATCCGATTTTATCCCCCCCCCATCTATACCTACACCGTCCTAATTATATTTTCCCAAATATTTTAACTTACAATTGCGGTCTCCTCAATTAACCATGGTAGAGTCGTTGATTAGCGTTCGACCAGGGTAGATGAAAGTGAGTTAAGTGAGGATAAGCGTACATTATTACATAAAATGTAATACAATTGCTATATAGAATGTAACGAATGGAAAATAAAAGAAAGTACGGCATAGAAAATGTAAATGCAATAACATTTATTTATTTCCTTTATGTTAGTTTTCTGTTTGTGTGGATTTTTATATGTCCCGCGGGGGTTGAGTCTTACAGGGACATTAGGGTCGGAAGAATTGAAAATACAATGAAATATAATTTTTTGAAGGAGGAAAAATAAATGGAAAAAATAAGATTTTGACTTGTTATATACTGAGGGAGGAAATTGCAGGAGTGGGAAGTAGTTACAGTGTAATATAGATACATTTTATGTTATTTATTGTCGCATTGTTAAATATATTTAGTTTGATGAAATGGTTTGAAATATACAGAACTGAAGTGAACTTGCAACTGTAGTTTGGTGATGTGTGAATGTGTAGAATGCTGAACCTACTGTTTCCATGGCTATCCTTTTAATTTAAATTATTTTTGATAAGTGCAGTTTACAATATCAACTTTCATTTTTTACAGATACTGCTCAGTTGTTTACAAGTGTGTTGTGCTATGGGCACTGGATGTGTTATCAAAATGGCAATTGTGTCATTATAAGTTAGCACAGAAAAATGCGTTTTTAAATTGTAACGATGTATTGGACACAGCCATTTATCAATCAGACGTTTGAGAAGTTATAATGGGTAGTTATAAATTAAGGTTGAAAAGAAATGCCAATAATTAGATGAAGGAAGTCTCTGAAGTGGTTGTTACTCGATAGCAGAATGGGATTTTTGATCGTTAGAGAATGAATAGGATAAATAAAGTTCAGGAAACATATTTCTTTAAGAATTGAGACAAGATATTTGGGATTAATGAAGGCGTAGTTGGTTAAGGCAACGCGGGTGAAGTCCGGCTGTAAAGGAGTTGGGTATTATGTCGCGAGTTGAAAGCAGCTGTGATGAAAGTTCGATAAGATAGGCAACACCTTGTATCGGTTGTCTAGAAAGTAGGATATTTAAAGTTTTTAAGGTCTTCATTGAAAATGATTATATTAGTGCGAAGATTTGTATAATATAGCAATGGAAAGAAATATTTAAAAAATAAATTAATTTTGATATCGAAATTACGTCGAATAATGATGAGATCTGTAGTGATGATATAGCGTAGAATGAGGTGGGAGAATAACATTGACTTGAGGGAATTATATTATACAGGGAATGATTGAAAACATTAAGAATGTGGGGGTAAATGTGTGAAGGTTTGAGTCCCGGGGTTGAGAGGTGCAGTGAGATAGTAGGACCTATAGTATTATTTTACTTTGGAATTTAAATAATATATATTTTAGAATGAAATGAAGTGATTTAAAAGAAGTCAGTAAATTCGTAGGATTTTACTTTGAGAATTCATTTTAAAGGACAGAAGATATCGTATAGTTCAGACATTATACAACTTGTATCGTATTCGTAGTAGATGAGTGGAGATTTGTGGTAATTATGAGATATATATTAGTAGGATTAATTTTGAAGGTGAGATAGAAAAGATCTGAAAGGAAGTTGGCGAATTAAAAGGCTGTGTCTAATGAAGTTAACTTTGGCAGCGATACTGTGCCCAAAGCAGTGAGTGACGGCTTGTGAATGACTGAGCTGTATCTTGAGTTGGTGTGCTGGTGAACTGTCACTTAATGTGTCTCCTACTACCTGTTGCTCATCAGAAGTCTATCTGTAATTTAGTTGCACTTAACAACATATGATATATTTGTAAAATCCAACAAGTGACAAACTCTAGCGATACGTATATGCAACTGAATACTTTGGTAGGGAGGGAAAGGGTGGGAGGGGAATGGTTATACTTAAGTATGTAAGTTTAAAGAGCAGAGATATTATATTATTGTGTGCCATGAAGTAAATGAATAAATTTGTCAAATTCCGTACTTTGAAATAATTGTATATTCGTTAAATTCATTTTCGTACTATTTTGAGACTGTATTATATTTGAGGACTGATTATTTATTATATTTATAAAAGTGAAATTCGGCCATGGTGGACTACATAGTGGTTATGTTTGGTTCCGACGGTCGCGGGTTTGTACCCGGCTGGGGCGGATGAATTTATTTAGCATGGAAAAATGCAAGGCCTCCCGGTTGGATTTTAAGTCGTGGGTCCTGAGTCCGAAGATATCCAGGCTCGTAAAAGAAGGTTATGCCTGAATAAAGAGGCCAGTAAGGAAAATTTATTGATGGTGATAGCGCAATACCTTAGTTGCCTATTAGATGTCTCATTAGGTCGGTGTGTTGACCGCATACCATTCGTGATATTTGTAAGGAAATATGAGCTATTAAATAAATTTGTCTAGTAACTCCTAACAAAGAAGATGCTAAAGGCCAAAAAAATATTGTGCTATTAGGCCATTGTAGATAAGAGTAAAATGTTGAAGTGTGTAATAGAAAGATGTTAGTTGGCACTATGGATGATTTAATATTTCTGCTCTATAGTTAAGTTGTTGATTCCAGAAATCTTTCTGTTAATTTTAATGTAGGATAACTGTGATACAATTTAAATTGGTACGAATTAAATTACGATGAATATTGAATTAAACAATTTTTGAGGAAGTGTAGTATATGGAAAGTTATAAAATTATAAAATTAGTACCTGAGGTTTGATTTGTCTTTAAGTATGAGGATTTATGTAAAATTGAGTTAAAAACTTCGTTTTTTAAAATAAGGGTGTATAATGTATTTGAATTAAATAATTTTGCAAAAAGTGGAATTTTGGAATCAACAATTGAATGATGTGGCTGAGAAACTTGACCGAGAAAATAGTTACGAGATAGAAATTAAATTGTGGTATGTGTGTCATTTTGTTACAACTAGTGAGAAACGAATTTGAATATTGTGGATTATACAAAGAATGAGATGTTTATAAACTTAGTGAAGAGTCTGATAATGCAGAGAGAGAATTTTGAGATTTACATGGAGTGTCAAGTTTTTCTGCCAAAATCCTAACTCTATGTTTAAATATAAGATGATAATGTTGATAATAAAAAATGTAAAGAATGCCAATGTATATTATTAATTTTATAAAATGAAATGTTAAATGACGATTTGTTAAAATTGATTTAAGAATATTGTTTGTTTGATGTTAAAGATATTTGTGACGAAATTACCGTTATTAATAAATAGGTTTATAAAATGTATAGAAGGAACGTTCATGGTTTTTTTTTAGGTCGAAATGTGTGTGTTTGATGTTATTTTCGTTCAATTTTTTCGATGGCTTAATTAATGCAATTTGTTTGGCATCCATATATTTTATTTGGATGACACATTGACATTCTATTTATGTAATTATGTGTTTTGTAGAAATTAGAGAGCAGCTTGAAAATATTGATAATTTCAACTTATCGAATTATTGTGTCGAAATTTAATATAATTTTGAAGACTAGTTTTTGTTTACGGAATTAAAAGTAGAAAGTTAAAAATTGCAGCGAATGTGAGGTGTTGTAAGTAAGTAATGGAATTTAAATTATAGATGAACAGTAATTTCAAGCTGTAATGAAGTAAATATTGAATTCTAGGTTTAAAAATAGATTGTTGCCAAATTAAGCAGTTGTGAATTGATTGGAAGGATAGTCATTTTAAAAACTAGTGTTGAATTGAATTAACTGAGTGGCAGTATCGAACCTGTAGGTTCATGGCTGCGTGTAGATAAGTTGGACGTATATCTCTATTCTGTGGTAATGTTTTTGAATCATGAGGTGTATAACCAACTACTCTGAAATTATGTTTAATAATATTTTGCCATTTATTTTTGGCCTACGTACTAGGTGGTTTCCTAGAAGGAGATTCCGTGCACTTGTTTGATTTCCTGTTGTGCTGCATGTCCAGACCATTGCAGTTAAATTGAATTATTAAAATGCAGGTCCATCCATAGTAATTCTGCCCGAAGGGAGGTGTTTGACTGTAATCATAGCATTTTCATGCTACGCGTTGCAGCTTTAATAGGGAATTGTAGGTGTGCTAGCTTCCAGTTACTTTCCACACTGGTGAAGGATGATGATAATGGCCGGATGATTTTCGGAGACCGTTGGGCCCTAAGGTTCCCGACATTTGTCTTACAGGTGAGGAAAAACCCCGAAAAAAGCCTCACCCAGGAGACTGTCCCGACCGGAATCGAATCCGGGCCCGTTGCGTGATAAAGCAGGACGTTACCTCGTAAATGTAGGTAAATTGTTAAATTTGAAGTGAAAAGTATAACTGTCATAATGGATAAATTGGAATTTAGTTCAATAAAATCATTGAGTGAAATTATAAAATTGAATTTTTTTAAGAGGTTGGATTTCATGGAGATTTTAAATGTGTTGTTTAACTTGGCAATATGTAGTTTTTATATATTATTGTTTTAGTCGATTTAGATGTGGTGAGTGTATAACAGATGTCAAATGAAGTTAGAGTGATGGTTGAGTTGTGAGTAATTTATATTAATTAGGGTAATTTTGATGTATAGCAGAAATTGAGGTATGCTAAGTATTAGTGTGACATGAATCTTTTTTATGCCCAGTGTGTATTATGAATAATATGGTGATTGAAAATTGAGGGTTTTTTTCTTGTAAATTTGATGTTAAAATGGAAAGCAAGATATAAAAAATTCTTGAAATTTTTTCTGTTTGATATTTTATTTTTATTGATGGGCTGTAAGTCTTTGGGGTTTAAAAATTATATATTTTTTTTATTTTAACATTAAAAAATGTATAATATTGAAAGAAAATAGAGAATTGGGCCTGAAAAAGATTGTCTTTTTTGTGCTGAATTTAATTAATTTCTGAGAAGAGCTATGATGATGAATGATACTATAAGAAGATTTGAAATGGCACTTATTTTTCTTTGATTGCACAATTGCTATTGTGTTTATGATAACAGGCATTGTGTAATCTTGGGTGAGAAGAGTGCCATATGCAAGAGACTTGTAAGAAGTGTAAATTGGTAATAGTGGTAATAGTTTATATGACAGAAGGTAATTAATTTATAGGTATAAGGTTAAGAATTATGAATTGGGGAAGAGTTGAAGTAGAGATAAGATTGGAAAAAAAAGTGACATGATTTGTTTTTGGGGTTTTACTATGAAGTGTGTTAATCAGTTGCATATACATATATACTGGAGTTTGTATTTGAGTATGAAATTGTTTTGCACATGTTATGCTGATATGACAAGTGGTTTGTTTAATATTTTACATATTGTGCACAGTCTACTATTTAATACACAAAATTGCATTCATAGGTAGGGATGTTTATAAATTGAAATACATACATGGATCATGAGTACTACATACATAGATTGTGTACATACATGACATTATACATGGATATATGTACAGGAGTAGA
Source organism: Diploptera punctata (assembly GCA_030220185.1). Lineage (NCBI taxonomy): Eukaryota > Metazoa > Arthropoda > Insecta > Blattodea > Blaberidae > Diploptera > Diploptera punctata. The sequence goes on along the minus strand of JASPKZ010006814.1, from coordinate 1,058,008 downwards.
TACTTACATGACTATGTTTATACTTGAATAAGTACTGTACGTACTTGTACTTAGTTCAATGATAAGGTAGTTAGGCAAATAGTTACTGAAATGACTACATACTTGAGTAGATAATTATTTACATGACAAAATGGTTATAAATTACTATACACATAGTTATTACATACTTAAATGAGTACATACTTATCTTAGTTAAATTACTAAATACTTAGTTTACTTGAATGACTACATACTTACTTTGGTTAGATTATTACACATTTATTTAAATGGTTAACTGCTTACTTTAGTTAAATGACAATATAGTTACATAAATGAGTGCATATGTACTGATATGACTACATAGTAATTTAGATTACCACATACTTACTTGAATGAGTACATTATTACTTTGGTTAAATGAGTAAACACACAGATACATACATATCTACATACAAATGCAGATAGTCAAAATGTTAGTAATAATGACAGAAAAAGCTGGCTATGTGTCTTAAGTATTGTGTCAATTTCAAGTCTTTTGGATATATTTAAAGTAATTCGAGTCCATTTGAAGTTTTTTTTTAATTATGAGCATTTAAAGTTAGAATTGATTAGAATTTTTTATTGTCCTTTAAAATTATTTAGTTAGATTGTGAAAATATATTTTAATTTATTTTAGGTCAAATAAAAATTATAGTCCCATTTAAATAAATAGCCATTTTGAAACTATTTTAAGTATTTGGAAGTGTTGTGAAAGGAGTTAATGTCCATTTAGAGGTTTTCATGAGGGTAAATACTTGAGATAACATAAGCATGTCAATTTACAATGTGGATGGTGACTGTTTTCCACATTGACACTTGGAAACAAAAGTAGATAGATTTGATTAAGATTGAAGAATGCAAAGAGTTAGGAAAGAAAAGGCTGTGCATAATGTGTATATATTAAAGTGTTGTTGTCATATCATGTATACATTTGTGTGTAAAACAATTTTTGTGCTGAATTTACTTGTTGGAACTTTACAAATATATCATATGTTGATTAAGTGAAACTAAATTATGGATAGACAGTCGATGGTCTAGAACCATACTGTTTTGTAAGTGTGTTGTTTGGAGTTCATGTTGTGTGGTGAATGCCCAATTTCCATGAGTATTGGGAGAATAGAACAGGATTTGATGTTTTGATTACTATTGCCATTAGTAATTGTATATATCAATTACTGATGTCATAGGAAACAAAAATATAAAATTCCTGGTTTATTTTCACAATGGTTATGGAGATAGGTTATTCACCCTATAACATGAATTCAAAACAATTCACTTGAAACAGTATGGTTCAGGACCATCGACTTGTAGACAAGTCCCAGAGCAGAATGCATGCCAAAAGGAGGAAAAAATTGGTTAGGGCTTCCAAAGTCTTGTGGAGAAATGCAAGCAGAAGGGAGAAATAGACCAAATGTTGTGAAAGTGCAGGCAGAATGGCAAAATTATGCAGAGTTCCTTGGAAGTCTGTATAATTTTGCTGTTCTGTTTGCATTTTTTGCAGCATTTGGTCTATTTTTCCTTTCTGCTTGCATTTTCTCCGGAAGCGCGGAAGCCCTGGCCAATTTTTTTCTGCTTTTGGCATGCATTCTGCTCTGGGACTTAGTATATTAAGTGCCACTTTTTTTCGCGCGCACAACTGCACAACTCTGTTTGTCAACTTTAAAATTTTTTCTACTACTTTATATACTTGTAGGTATGTCTCTTCTTATCACTTACCTTCATCTCTTTATGCTTACAGCTGATATGCTTGCAGAAGACTGTTTATCATCTTTATCATACTATATGCCATATTGTATATGTGTAGGTATACATTTTTATTACTATATCTTCAACTGTTTACAGTTATATACTCACAAATGTTATCTCTGCACAAGACTCTTTATTACCTTTGTCTTAGAATGACTATACTCCATACCCATACCTATCTCTTTTCTTTTTGTGTATGTTTATCTGTGTATCTTTTTATGTCTACAGGAGCTATGATTGCACAAGGATGTTTATCATCTTTATTGGTGTACATACCATGTTCCATACTTCTAGGTATCTTTCTATAATTACTATATATTCAACTGTTTATGCTTATATACTCTATAAGTGTTATGTCTGCACAAGACCATTTATTAACTTTATCCTTGAATAACCATACCGCATACCCATGTCTATCTCTTTTCCTTTTATACATGTTTTCCATGTATCATTATATGATTACAGCTACTATCCTTGCACAAGGATGTTTATCATCTTTATGAACATATACACCATATTGTGTACTTGCATATATTTCTTTCTTACCATATGTTATGATCATACAAGACACTCCTTCACACATACCCATACAACTGTTAACATATTTAATTTTCATACGTTCATTATAAACACACAAATTAACACCAACCTCCTCCTATTCATTTTTTCCCTTACGTTCCATCAGTGCAATCTGACCCACTTGCATTACAGTTATTTTTAATTATAACTTTCTAAATACAAAACTTATGCCACAGCCCCAATTCAACCTGCATACGTCTGGCTCTCTTACCTCCTGCTCTAACCAACTGAGCTATCTGGATCACATACCAGACTATCGCCAAATCTTCCTCTTATGCCCCATATACTCAAACCAACTTTTAAATATAACTTTTTTATTAGAAAAACTTCGGCCAGCTCTGTGATTCGATCCACGGACGTTTGGCTCTCTTACCTATCGCTCTAACTAACTGAGCTACTAGGTTCACATATCAGTACATCTCCAAATCCTCCTCTTATACTACATTCGCACCAACTTAGTTTTATTAAATTATTTTTTTTAGAAAAAACCTGGTAGCTCCGGGATTCGATCCACGGATGTCTGGCTCTCTTGCCTAGCGCTCTAACTAACTGAGCTACTAGGTTCAGATACTAGTATATCACCAAATCTTCCTCTTATATTACCTTCGCACAAACTTAATTTTAAATTATACTTCTACATTAGAAAAACTTCTGCCATCTCCGGGATTCGATCCGCGGACGTCTGGCTCTCTTGCCTAGCGCTCTAACTAACTGAGCTACTACGTTCAGATACTAGTACATCTCCAAATCTTCCTCTTATATTACCTTCGCACAAACTTAATTTTAAATTATAATTCTATATTACAAAAACTTCAGGCATCTCCGGGATTCGATCCGCGGACGTCTGGCTCTCTTGCCTAGCGCTCTAACTAACTGAGCTACTAGGTTCAGATACCAGTACATCTACCAAATCTTCCTCTTATATTACATTCACACAAACATTGTTTATTATGAAAACTTCCGTCTTAAGGAATGATGCCCTTATAAGTTTCATACATCACCGGATCCTCATGACACAGTAGTCATAAATGCTGACCACTAGCTCATGAGGCTCATATATAAAACCGTACTTTTTTAACGTATAATTATTATAGAAACTCTATACTATTCCGTTACAGACACAACACATTTACAAATATAACCAGTTCTGGGAAACATAGTGCCTTACCTATCTAAAGGCCTAACAAAATTATATTAAACCATATTTTGTTCCACTTGATATATCAGTTGCCATGGAATTCATCACTTAACCTATCCAAAATTGATATCTACTGCAATAACACAAACAATTGATTTAACATTTCAAACATAGGATACATGTTAACCAATCGAACAGATGTGTCTTATGTAAAGACCCAGACCAAATCATGCACATACACGACCTTCTGGTCTGTCCAAATTTAATTCCAACTGCATAATAGTCCATAGATCTTGTTCGCCTGCATTGGGAAGCCAGAAAAAAGAAATGACTTAACCGTCAATTCCCGCCATTAGAAAACAAACATTTCAAATTAAAATGCATTCTATTTATTGGTTTTCTGCGAGGAAATAATTGTCTGTATTGGGATTTTATAATATAATCATACTCGATTACTAGCATATGGTAAAACTTAACTTGCCTGTATAATTCTCTAAAAAAGTATTTGATGAAAAACATTTTCACCTCTCAATCAATCAATCAAATCACGTGACATATCTAATAATCTATATAAAAAAAAAAAAACAAAAGGGATGACAAATATTTTTCCTACTATTTCCATTAAAAAATTGGGCACCATTATACACTTTCAGTAATACACTACAAGCCAAAAGGTCATAGGTTCCACTCACAATGCGATCAGAAATTTTAAACTCCCCTTGCCCTGGGGTCAATCCAGCCTCTAACAGTAATGAGTATCAGACTCCCTTCCGGCAGGTTAAAATCAGCATTCATACAGAACTGACAATCAGACTAACATCTGATGCTTATCGTCCACAAAAAATAAGAGCCTCAACCTACTACCCTCCTAACACCCATAGTGAGCTTGAATCACAATTCCGTATTAGGTCAGATCTCCTACCAGCATCAACACACTAAAGCAAGTCAGCATCTAACAGAAATCCACCAACACCTTGAGGTCACTCAGCTCAAAGTTTTCAACTATGTGCGACAGCACATTACTATACCACGAGTGAATAAATTGATGTCATCCCACGAGAAAAATTATAACAAAATTATTAATTCTCAAATAAACTGTAACACTGATTAATATTTCAAGAAGTGGCATTACAATGTTCATTTTTATTTACAGCATTGGCACAGAAAGCCAAAGATCCTGGATTCAAACCCCACTGTGTGTATATTTTTTCTCCTCAAACATAATTTATCATACAGTGTGTTGCGACATGTATCGCAACAGTTGCCGGTGCGTCTGGCTCAGTCGTACTTGGCCTGATCAGCATCGACTACCGATGTAGTTCACTTGCTCTCCACTTGGCGGCGCCTGAGTACAGCACCAGCATTTTATATTTGTAAAACTGTTTGCTGGCAGCTTCTGTCATGGCTACCAACATTCTCGGTGTTGTGTCCAGATTTGGCGTGTCTATGTGTGACTCGCTCTGTCTGCTTCAGGCCGTTAACGGTAACGGTCCTTTTAAGGGCTCTCAACACCTCTGCGTGCGAGGACATCAACGGTGACGGTCCTGTTTTGTCTTGAGGTTGTGAATACCTCTCAGTGCACTCGAAGCCGTTCAGGGTTACGGTTGTGTTTTATTAGAGGTCTGAATACCTCTGTGTTAACCAGACCATCGAGGGCATTGGACTTGTATTTTGTTGGAGGTTGAATACCTCGCTTGTTGCTAGGCTGTCTACCACGACAGTAGTGATTGCAGCCGAGGCTTGGAATGCCTCGTTGTCCCTCCTTGAAGAATTCTGAATATTCATATTATTATACGTAAAGCTATTTAATGTTAATTCAATCAAAGTACTCGTAATAAAACTTACTTATAGTTACCAAAGTGTTCTACAAATTCTTTCTGGACATAAAAATCCCAGCTACCTATCGGAGGACATTTCGACCATTAAGTCTAAATTTAGTCGTGTTGCTAATTTATTAATTCGATCAAGACAGTGAGAAGTATTAAATCAATAATTAAAACATCGAAAGAAGCCCTACTGGCTTCATAAAGTTATGTTTAAATTTCTAATAAAAGTCTTCTTAAAAAAAAAAAAAAAAGAAGCTGTAATTTGCATGATCGGGCAATGATTCCTAGCACTCGGCACTCCGGAATTAATCTACAAGACAAAAATTTGCATATGCATTGGAGTGCTCAAGTAGCTCAGTTGGTAGAACATTCGCATAGAAAGCCAAACGTCTTGGGTTCAAACCCCAGTCTAAGTATATATATTTTTCTCTTCAAATATAAATTGAGTTGTTAAATCTAACTCAATTTATTATTTAAAGGATACGGAGAAAGAACCAGACAGATCACTTTTTTTTATCAAAATGGAATTTGAGGTTTCATTACATTCTCCATGTAAAGTGCTATAATTTATTAAAGTACAAAATAGAGTTTACTCATGGGTTTATCTCCAAAGTTTGGCATGAGTTAAGAAAGTATGGATGTTTAGAATTAAAAGTATATTTTCTAGGTTTTAAGAAAAAGTGACTTACCTGGCTTCTTCCCTGTACCCTTCAATTGTAACACTGATGTTATTTTAGCCATGTTACCCATCTAAACGTTTTTTCATTGTAATATTTTTTTTTCTCTCACTAAATTCCAATTTCATTTACACCATAAACTTACAATTATGAATAAAAAATGACACTATAAAATGGAGGAACATGACATCCAACTGAAATTTTTGTATACACTGGCTAAAAATTAGCAACATTTTTCATTAACTTTTTCTTATTACATTTATCACTTCATTTACCCTTTTCTTTTATATTTTAACAACTGTAACATTACAATTCAACCTAAATAAATACTACTATTTTTCAATAATGTTAAAACTTTCATAGCCAGCATATTACACAATATATTTCCACAATTATATATATAAATTAAATGGACAAAACTATTTTTTCTTTCCACTTCAAGCATTGTTTATACCATTTAATTGACATAATGCAATTTTTAAACACAAGATATATTTTGAAATAAACAAATTTCCTCACACAGTTCCTTAATTATTAAATTGATCTCATATTGTAAAAATAAAAAAAATACTTTAAAGTTACTGCATGCTTAAAAATGTACTGTAATAATACTTCTGCAACATATTTTACATACAATTAGTTCACATTGTAGTTATATATATGTGTGTGTGTGTGTACAGAAAATAATGTAATAAATACTGTCCTGTTTAATTATACATTAAAGAATAACAACTCTTTTAACAATACAAGATAAAATATATATATATATATATATATATATATATATATATATAACACATTTTTTAGCTGGGAAAAGTATAAGGAAGTTTGGGAATTACTGGCCACGCTTTATTGTTTATACCCTTTTCATACAATATTTCAATAAGTGAAATTACAATGTAAGAATCCCAAAATCCATATTATCACTTAAAAAAACACAAAATCCAAAAATACTAAATTATACAACTTAACAAAACTGCAGTTTCATTGAAGAATCTGTCAAATTAGATCACATCCAGAGGAAGTCACATACCCACAAGGTAGATGTACAATCAAATAATAGTCTGCAAGGTGGTTTAACAGTGTGCTTTTGTGACTTTTGAAACTTAGAAATTTACTTCAGATAAAAATATTTTAAATGGTTTCATAAATATTCTCAATATTATTTTAGAATTCAAAAAAGAATCTGAATAGATTTTATACTTCTATATAAAAATAGCCATAATATCTTCCATACAGTCAAGCCAATTGCTTTCTGCATATTATTGTTAATTTCTCAAATTTCTACAATTTTTTCAAAGCAATTGTATTTCAAAATATTTAATCATAATATTTAAACTGGCAGTTGTTACATTTCAAATTGTCCAGTAATAATATTAATATTTTATAAATACATTTGGTCTGTATTATTCTTACAACATTGTTGTTTCTATTAGACATGTTTCAAGGCATGTTTGCCCACCTCCAGTTGGTACAGACTGATTTTTCCCCATGTTGTCGGCCCTGGATCTCAACGCCTGCTCCCCTCTTTCTCTGGTCCAAAAAACTTGCTAATTAGATTCCCCTCCCCAGGAATTTCTAAATTCATAATTATCTCCTTGTTCTTCTATATGTAGATATTTTCCCATATGGTGAGTTTGTGTGTGTTTCTAACTCTCTTAATAATTTTGTGTTTACATCTACTTTTGTTTTCTGACCAAATATGAGTAGCTACTGCCGATCTTTATTCCTCCCCCCCTTTTTTAAATTTCTTCTTTGGTACTAATGGTTTAATTTCTCTTTGTTCTTATTTAGAATCAAATAACACATTACATTTATATTTAAAAAAAGTGGAAAAAATCTGCAGTAGCTGCTTACATTTTGTCAAAAAACACAAAATTATTAAAACACTAACTCATCATTTGGGAAAATATCTACATACAAAAGAACAAGGAGAGAATTATTAATTTTGAAATTCCCGGCAAGAGGACCTAATTAACAACTTTGTTGGACCACAAAAACAGGGAGCAGGAATCAAGATCCAGGACCAACAACTTGGGAATATCAATCTGTATCAACTGAAGATGGGACAAGCATACCTTCAAACATGTGTCAAATAGAAACACTATACAAGGTAAGTATAATACACATCAAACTTATTAAGTAAAACCTCATAATGTTACATCCTATTGTATTTTCAAATCTAATAGTTTGAAATTAAATTATATTTGTTAGGAATAATATAAAGTTTATAAATTCAACCATAGATGGCAGTACAGAAGATATTGACAATAGAATACTTTACGGCCAAAGAATTTCATCATTTGGAATTGTGACTGATGACTGACAAGATGTCGTCTGAAACTGCAGTCTTGTGAAAAGCACAAAATGTATGAGACAAGTTAAAAAATAATAATTCTCTGATGAATTAAAATAATATTTTATATTAATATAATAACCACATACGGCATTTTAGTTATATGACTATCCAGAGAAATGATATCTTCTTACAGGAAGGAATATACTGCTTCCGGTCAAACCACAGCAGCAGGATGCATGCCCTAATAACTAATCCTATACAACAAAAAATTTATTATCTTTCCCTCCCTTCTGTGAATGTCATTTTTCTTCCACTGCCACTCCCAACAGTGACCAGCTGTCTTGTCACAATCACCTCCACCATAACATTATGTTACTACAATAACTATAATTACTCTAAACTAACAAAAAAAAAGTAAAACAGAGGTCCCTTTCTCTTTGTTACTCCATTCCAGTCTTTTATTTCTCAGTTGTGCTTTTTTACATTTATTCCAGCAATTCTTTCAAAAACATAATTTCTTCTTAGCCAAAACCCTGCCTTTTTCCTCATGATTGTGAAAATTCTGTGGTGTATTTAAGAAAGACATTTTAGAGTGGAAGGGAGGAATTCTAGAGTGAGGATCGAAAAATCAAGAATGTGCAGGCAAGAAATTCCAGAGCAGTGCATTAAACAAACAAATTTCAAAGTGAAATGGGAATGAAACTATCAATGTGAACAAAAATTAAAAGTGAAATGTGAATATGAAGAAGAGGAGTAAAAAGAAGAAAGTGAAATGAAATATGCAAGGTGATAGAAAATGGAATAAATATTAAATTTGGTGAATGTCATCTCAATCAAAATAACAGAGAAAAGTTTGTATTAAAAACTTACAGTATGCCACATTCCTTTCATATATCCACACAATCCCACCCATATAATGTATCAAAATGTTAATATTTAATCATGTTAATGCATTAGTAAAGTTAATATGTTAGTGTTTCATATGTTATTCTCCATAATTTCTACATTAATAGATGGCTTCTACTAAACTCCAGTGTGAAAATGAAATAATGTGGATACTCAAATCTAATTTTATACTTTATCACAATTTAAAGTTACTTTAATGTTTTCATATATGTATACCATATGTTTCTAATATCAAATGAAACGAAAAAAAATAAAGATCTCATTTGGTTCATAAATATCAAATAAGCATAATAATATTGCTAAATTCATCAAAAGAAAAATCGAGGATTTATACAAAATGATAAACTAACAGTGAAACATACTGAAAAGATTTTTAAAAATTATAATAAATGGGTCATTCCATCTCAAGTGGTCTAATTTTTAACGTCATCCACGCTGGCCATCACCAATTTTCCTGAAACTTGGTGTGGCTTCAGGTAACCCTAAAATTGAACCTCTGCAAAATTTCAAAGGAAAGGAGATTACGAGTATTTGAGAATAAAGTTCTTAGGAAAATTTTTGGACTAAAGAGAGATGAACAGACAGGTGAATGGAGAAGACTACATAACAATGAACTACATGGTCTTTATAGGAAGCCAGATATAATAAGAACAGTTAACTCTCGTAGACAGCGATGGGCAGGACATGTTGCGCTTATGGGGAATGAAAGACGTGAATGGAAACTTCTTGTAGGAAAGCCAGAAGGAAAACGCCCAGTTGGTAGACCAAGAATGAGGTGGGAGAACAACATTAACTATGATTTGAGGGAAGTAGATTATACAGGGAATGATTATAAAGCATTAGCTCAGGATAGGGATGTATGGAGAGCTTATGTCCGCGCGGCCATGAACCTATGGGTTCGATAGTGCCAGTGAGTAAGTAAGTAAGTAAGTAAGTAAGTAAGTAAGCAAAATTTCAAATCATAATATCAAGTGTTTGGGAAGCTATGACCATTCATACGGAGGCCTGTTTGATGAATCCATCAAGATATCAAACATATAATGTTGTTACTACAAGGCAAATGCAAATAGAGACCTCTTATTTCTATGTCTTGCTCAACTTTTTTTATTCTGAATCCACAAAAGGTAGTCCACTTCTGGAATCACCAGCATGGATAAAAGTGCCTAACAAAATCTGTCATATATAATTTTAGTCCTCCTTTAGGGCCAAATATCTCAAGAACAAAAAACAGACGGAGACTAATATTTGGTAAATTTTTGGTAAATTTGTCAATGGTGATGGAGACAGTGCACTACCCAAATATCTTCATTCATAGCCACTTATCTAGGATTATACTAGATCATAAACATGGTGCCAAATATGCAATTGTTAAAAGTAAGCAATATTCAAGATCAAATAACGTGAAATACGTCATCTTAATGTTTTCTTCAGTACCATTAGAAAGAACATTCTAATGGAATCAACTTATTTCATTTATGAGCCCAATCAATTATGGCATGAAAAGTAAGGTGCCAAATACGCAATTGTTAAATGTGAGCTATATTCAAGCTCAAATAACGTGCGTTACGTCATCTTAATGTTGTTTTCTTCAGTACCATTAGAAAGAACACATCTTCTTCTACTAGAATCAACTTATTTCATTTATGAGCACATTCAATTATGGGATGGAAAGTAAGGTGGCAAATATGCAATTGTTAAATGTGAGCTATGTTCAAGCTCAAATAAAGAATTAAGTCATCTCAAATGTTATTTTCTTTAGTACCATTAGAAAGAGCACATCTTCGTCTACTAGAATCAGCTTATTTCATTTTTTAGTCCAATCATATATATGGGATCAAAAGTGATCCGTACTGGCTTCACGTACAGTAGGGTCATACATTTGTTACTTAGGCCACTGGGTCTTTCCTAGATCATTGATCTTTACTTCTGGTAGGCTCTAACGATAGAGTTTTCTCCCTTCCCACACTTTCTACTAGATTTGTTTGTCCCAAGTTGAAATCCCCGGTCATATATTCAGTTATTGCATTCTGACTGTCAACGCAGAGCTGTTAAATTCTGCCTCACAAGAGATTGCCAGTTAAACCCTGAGATTAAAGGATTTTGTCAACATTCTAACTCTTTGTGTATGTGTCGGTCATTTCCGCCTTCACAAAACAAAGGGTGGCATTACCTAAATTCCCTTGCCTTGTTAATGACTAGTCATTCAGTTCACATTAATGCTAATTTCGTCGGATCATTTTATTTGCCCTTTATCACTTCATAATCGTATTCTACTCCCTTTCCTGATTAATTTAAGTATACTCATGATCTAAGTCTGACAACTGCTTCTCTCAATGGTCTTTCTGATTGTTTATGATTTTTATTGACTGGCATTAGGATTTATTAATTTATTCAGTTACTCTATGCAAGGAGGCTGAGTGAATGACTGGGTACAGCTATTAATATCACTATCTGATCACCCTTCCAGCTCTACAACTTCCTCAAACTTCACTAATATTATTACTTGCGTCGTCAGTTGATCCTTCTATTGAAACATCACTGAAAAAAACTTTCATCTAACTAACTAACGAACTCACTCATTCACTCACTGGCACTATCCAAATCGTAGGTTCATAAGCTCTCCCCACATCCTTATCCTGATATAATTTTTCCAATCATTCCCTGTATAATCTACTTCCTTCAAATCATGGTTAATGCCATTCTCCCACCTCATTATTGGTATGGGCGTTTTCGCCTTGCTTTTCCTACAATAAAGTTCCATGCACAGCTTCCATTCCCCATGAAAAATCTTGCATCGCTGTCATTAATTTCATAATCAGAAATGTTTTCAATCAAATCGAAATCAATACATTCTCTTAAAACAAGCTCTTTATCCTAGCCGACATCATGGATTCCAAACACTATATAGTATGAAATTTAACTAGTCGGACTCCGACAACACAAACAAACTACTGAAAAGTGGAAAAATGTTTCACAATACCTTACAACAGTCAGGAAAACAAAATGGAGACAAGCTGCATAGTTTTGGTCTCGACTTGCGAGAAACTCCCGACGTAATGATGATCTTGAAGAAGATTTCCGGGCTGTAGGCCATGGTCTTGGGGCTTGACGTTCCCCGATGTTTCGCCAGAGACTGCGTCTGGCATCCTTAAGGTTTGTCTCGAGACTGGCAATTTTGTCAAAAGTCAGTCAAAAGAGAATCAAGATGGACAGCGCGGAATGCGGCTGGTTTTGAGGCTACCACGCTGCCGATCAACCGAGGTTGACAGGGGACGAAGACATAGTCCAGTAACCAAAAAAAAAAAAAAAAAAACATTGAAGTAATGTCGAAGCAGAAACTCAATTCAATATATATGAAAAACACTGATAATCATGCGCCGCATGGCTGAAGACTTGTAGCTACGTTGTGCTCCGTGCTATATTGAATTTAGTAATGTATATTGTTTGATTAATAATGTTTATTGAGTTTTCAAATATATAGTGAAAGTAAATATGTGTATTGAATTGAAATATGTATATTGAATTTATGAGTGTGTGTTGATTTTGAAAATGTATATTGAACTTGAAAAGTGTATGTTGAATAAAATATGTATTGGATTGGAATATTTAAGAATGTATATTGAAGTTGGAAATGAATGTATGTTAAATTTAATGAAGCACATTGTACACAGTGGACCCCTTGAAGCACGCATCCCGAGAATCACGAAGGCAGCAGTCTGTGAGGTGAGAAGGCATCAGCTACAGTCCGAAATCGAAATGAAATCTTCCACAACTCCACTTTCTCCAGCTCAATGAGGAAATTATGAATTTACTGATGGAGCAAAGGGGACTACTCCGGCATTTACCTTAACGCCAAGGAAACCATCAGAAACCTTAGCAGAGTTATTAGAATGTAATAATTTAGATTTAATGGTGCCTGAATAGGTTGGTTCATTTAAGTATTAGGATTTTAATTTAGTTAAATTGCCCTTAATTTTGAATCTGGAATATATATGAGGATATAGAATTACTGGTGGGATCAAGGGGCCTACTCCGACATTTATCTTAGCGCTAAGGAAACCACCGAAACCTTAGCAGAGTAGGTTTGAAGTTATTAAATAGAATTTCGAAATGTGGCCAAAAATCGATCAGGGCCTACCGGCTCTTTGAGGTGGCTGACCGGCAACCTGTTCTTTTCTTTATTTAGAGAGTAGTCACTCTTTGTTGATTTTTTATTTAGAGACGCAGGGCGTCTTTATACTGGAAAAGAGTTTCAGGGATGGGAGGGAATGAAGGATGTATGATGGGTTTGATGCTTTTATTTTATTTTGCAGAATAATGCAGATATATGATCTGGAATGGCAATCCTACTTTCTCCATTCTCCTGGTCACCTGTAACTTGGATTAAATGGTATTAAACTTAGATGTTTCTTAGATTAAATGTTATATATTAGCATGCTTACTTAGATTAAGTATTACTTAAGCACTAAATATTTACATATATATATATATATATATATATATATATATATATACATTTCTTTTTTATTTTACTATTTTACTATTTAATCCTCCAGGATGGCCATTGGCCTTTTGTGAGTGTCGTGTGTTGGGCCATACAACCCTAAATCGGCCACGAGTGGATTCGGATGGTCCTCTGTTGAGAGATACATTTTTTGCGCTGCTGTGTACAAATTCTGAAATAGTTTCTATTCGGCATTCTTGATGAAGTATGGGAATTGGTGATATGTATGGTAATTTACTGATGAGTCGTAAGGCTTTATTTTGAAAAATTTGTAATTTTTTAATGTGTGTTTTCGCTGCATAGCCCCACACTGGGCATTCATATGTAATTAATGAACGGAGTAGTGACTTGTATATTGTAAAGCGGACTTTATTTGAAAGTTCAGATTTATAATTTATTAATGGATACAGTTGTTTTAGTATGCCGTATGCTTTGTTTCTAGAGGTTTCTATGTGATATTTGTAGGTTAGTTTTTTATGTAAGGTAAGGCCTAGGTATTTAACATAGGTTTGCCAATTTATGTTTTTTCCATTTAGAGTTAGATTAGGAATCACTCGTGATAAGTGTTTCCTTCGTTTTGAGTATAGGATACTCTGGATTTATTTGTGTTGATTTCTATTCGCCATATTTGCAGCCATGTCTCCATTTGAGTGATACAGCGCTGAACTTGGCGTGCGGTTAATATTGGGTTGAATGACTGCTCTGAGATTAGGGTGTCATCTGCAAAAATATATAAATTGGTATATTTATTCTCAATGTGTCCTTTTACTCGACATTATACACTGGGAACAAAGCACAAGAGACACGTGTTATTCAATCAAAATTATTGCAACAAACAAGTTGAAACAATAATATACAGATTGTGGCGATGGAGGCACTTAATACAACAGCTTTAACAATTAACTTTAAGCCGTCTTGACACCTGCCTTTAGAATAAAATGCTGATGGTTTATATATATATATTTTCATGAATTGTGTAAAATATCATTTCGTTTCCGCGTTGGACAGATTCCGTTTTATGCTAAATAAGTACACGTAAAATTACTATTATTTCGCCGGGACCAATAAATTTGTTCACATAGGACAGATTTTCGCATTATTCACGTTCCGGATTAAACAAGTTTTACTGTATCACTAGTTACCTGCTTATCGCGAGACATTACATAAATATTTGCTCAGATATATACGTAAGGAAAAGTCCAGACTGTGAATTGAAAAGAAGTAGGAGAGTAAAATAGATTTTACAAGAAACAGTATTTTGAGAAATTTAACAACTCAAACACAGAAAAAAATTATACGATAAAAGTTCTTTAATTTTTAAAAGAGTGAAAATATGACCAATAAATTGTTATAATATGTCATATACAAATGACCAAATATGCATAAATATGACTTACCAAAGTATTTTTAATTCAATTAGTTTTTTGTATAAAAAACATTTATATACAGGATATAAATGAATTATACAGCATAAATTTAACAACGTATAGAGGTGTATTATATAAGCATTTTGAGATAATGGACTAATGGTCTACGAATAAAAATGTCCAAGTTATGATTCAATTTGAAAAATGCTGATTATTTCAAATTAAAATGGAAATAATATGATACAGAGACTGTAACTTGCAACAAGCATTCACCTTTACTCAGTGGTTATAGCAGTCTAATACCGAAGAAAACGTAAGCTTTATGCATCACGTTCGAAACTCCCTACAGTACGTGTACATATTTTTTTCTTCCTTTATTAAGTACGTACTGTAGAGTAGTTACGTACATAGATTTACTTCTGGTTTAATTGTTTATTAATTATATTACAGACTACGGTTATGGAATGTCGGTGCAGTATACGAGTTACAAAACTATCTATGTACGTATTGTACAGGCAATTAAAATACAATTACTGTAGAGTGCAATTGGTTCGCAAATAAAATCTGGAGAGCGACGTGGCCGCACTACAGTTGGACTATCTCTTCCTATCCAACGGCCACCGATACACTCCATCCAAATGATTTCGCACATTCCGACAGAAATGGGGAGGAGTACCATCGTCCTGAAACCACATGTTAATCCTGATGTGGAGAGGAACTTCTTCTAGTAATGTAGAAAGGGCGTGCTCTAAAAATGTCTTATAAATGACACCATTTAATCTCTGGAGAAGAAGGTAGGGGCCAATGATGTAGTCAGAAATTATGCCTACCCATACGTTCACCGAAAATCTCTGTTGATGACTCCTCTGGAAGATGGCATGAGGATTTTCATAATCCCACACATGACTGTTCTTCGAGTTCAGAACCAGCCCATTCCTATTAAATACTGCCTCATCAGTGAATAATACCGAGGAAAAGAAGCGCGGTGGCTGCAGCAAAGCCCAATTACAAAATTGGGCCCGTTGAGGGAAGTCCAGTGGCTGTAATTTGCAGATGAAAGGGATAGAGCTGGTCTTCATGCAGGACTTCCCAAACACTTCGATGGTTCGTACTCATTCTACGTCCGATAGTGCGAGTACTAGTAGAAGATTCCTCTTTCACCCTATGAAGAACATTTTCTTCAAAATCTGCAGTGCGGCGCGTATGTCTTGCACCGACGTCTATTCTGTTTACCTTCAACGTCCCATGCTCTCGCAAACGCCTATCAACAGACTCGAAGGTTGTTCGGTGAGGATGGAGTCTATCCGGATACCGCTCCGCGTACATGGCACCAGGCTCTTACACCATTACCATGCGCTGTACTATAAATCAGATGCATATCGGCAAGGCTGTAAAGATGTTCCATGATGCTTTCATGTAATGCAAATGAACTGATACTGAAGTAACTTCTAATCAGACGTTAATGTAATCAATAGAAGAACAGGAATTTTGCGCATGCGCATACTAAACAAATTTCAGTGTCAACATATCACGGTATACACAGAGTGTACAATAGGAGGATAGGAATTTTGCGCAAGCCTATACTAAACAAATTTTAGTGCCAACATATCACAGTGAAGAAAGAACAAAAGAAAGCGAAAAAAAGTCACCTGCCGTGATTTGAACCATTAGTGTTCGAATCATAAATCCATCACTTTAACCATTAAGCCACAAGTTAACTACACAGATTCTGCGTGTTTTACTCTGTACTAGGGCTCGCAGTGGCGTGCAATCATCTGCTCAGATCGAAATTTTAAGGAATTTGATAACCCAATATTTCATAAACGTTGTTGATGAATTATTAGAAATCAGGATCTCGGAATTAATACTAAGATATTAAGTTATTCTAGTATAATTTTTTTCTCTAGTATGCTCTACTGTTGATTTATCTGTATCAAATATCGTTTAGTTTGATTCCCTATAACCCGTCCATTTTCCCTCGTACACCATTAGTTCATTATCTCAAAATGCTTATATAATACCCTTCTATACGTAATTAAATGTATGCGGTATAATTCATTTACACCCTGTATATTTAAGAAACATGTCACTCTTATCAAAAATATATGCAACATCATAAACATCCTAGTCTACTCATTAGAGACGTCTTAAAAATGATTGGCCACAGTTTTACAATGTTATTTCTTTAATGACACTAACAAATCTTCACACTTCTGACAGTTACTAGTGGATCCAGATGAGGTGAGCAATGTTACTGCTCATACATGGAACATCAACTCGTCACAATTTCAAAATCACAGATAGTAACAAATAAATAATAGTTTTAAAAAACTAAAAAAACCGAACTAAAAAATTGAAAAAAAAATTAATTTCCAACACGCTTGGGATAAATAATTTTACCATAAAAAGTGTGGGGTGCTGTTTAACAATTAATATATTTGATAATAAACAGATATTGGCAAAAGTAAAGTCTCTAAGAAGAAAATGTAAAAATCATAAAAAGCACCCCACGCTTTTGATGGTAAAATTATTTATCCCAAGCGTGTTGGAAATTAAAATTATTTTTCAATTTTTTAGTTCGGTTTTCTAATAAAGCGTGTTTTTTTTAGTTTTCTAAAACTATTATTTATTTTTTTATTTTTTAGTTTTAATATTTTACAGAATAAGATAAAAATGTAAATATCTTTAAATTCGATAGGCTACTATTGTAGTATGAGCTAAAAGTAATACTCTTCTAAAAAAATTCCCAGCCGGATTTGAACCAGCGACCTATGGATTACTGAAATTATATACCATTAGAGTTTACCGCTATACCATCTGAGCTGTTACAACGATTGACTAAAAAGTCGACAACTCCGCAACCTATTATGCCAGTTTTCATTTTTTTTCTTTTTGATTTTCTGATGATTCTGGCCAGGATTTTAGAAACAAAATATGAATTTATTATATTGTCATGGATCCTTTACAAGTACACAAAGTTTCAAGTCGATCCAATGTTTCTAAGTGGGTGAAAATTGTGTTAAAAAATTCCGTTACATAGATACAAAGACACTTCTTTTTTTTATTTTCTGATGATTCTGGTCAGGATTTTAGAAAATAAATATGAATTTATTGTATTGTCACGGGTCCTTTACACGTATACAAAGTTTCAAGTCGATCCAATGTTTCTAAGTGGGTGAAAATCGTGTTCCAAATTCCGTTACATAGCTACAAAGACACTTTTTTTTTGATTTTCTGATGATCCTGGCCATGATTTTAGAAAAAAAAAAGAAATAATTGTATTGTCACGGGTCTTTTACAAGTATACAAAGTTTTAAGTCGATCCAATGATTTTAAGTTGGCGAAAATCGCGTTAAAAGATTCAGTTACATAGATAGATACAGGTCAAGTTAATATAAAGCGTGTAAAAAAAAAGGTCCATCACTTACGAACAGCATAAATTAAACAAATTTCTCAATAACTCAAATTTTTGGTTCTATTTTGCTAGTTTAAGGATTTTTTCTTGCTAAATTTGAGGAACTCAATTTCTAATGTCAGGTAATTAAAAGTGTCACACTGCAATGAAAACAAATCATGCATAACCGCAAGTTATTACATAATACATAATGTATAATTTGGCTCACATTTTTAAATAACATAATTCATTTCTTCATTGTTTTATTAAAAAATGGTATCTTATGCAACATATTGCCCATTTAATGGTTAATTTAATTTAATTATATAGAATGCAACAAAGTGTAAACATGCAGTTGCTAGATCAATTTTTTATTTTGGGTTTCAGGTAAACCACCACTCCTGACGGTCAAATTTTCCTTAATTTTGGCGAATGCTTTCCTACTTTTTTTTATAGCGTATATTAAGTTTCGTTCTGAATTATTGAACATTGAAACTGCTAAAACGATTTTTTATTTTTCATTTCAAGTGAACTCTTACATCTAATGGTCCACAATATTTTCAATGATTACTATATGCCAAATTTCATTCTGATTAAAAAAATTGCAGCCCCTAGAGCTTTAGACACACACCACATAAATGCTCCGTATAAATTTTGATCATGCTCAGAAGGATCAATCTGTAATTTTTTTTCCAGAAATATTTTCATAAGAAAACCCTTAATAGCTTCATTCCTTTGGAATTCATAACAGGCACAATTATTAGGGGCACATTGTAGAATTGTTGGTTAAATCAATACACTATAGGACTACAAGTCCTGGTACGGTTAATATTTTTAAACTTAGCTAAACAAATTCCATGGTGCCTACTATCCGGCTGCTGGCCTCAAACCCACATGTGTTAATTACACAGGGAAAGTCAACACCCAAAGACAACATAACACTACTCAATCAACCACTACAAAAACTGGAAAAAATATTAATATTTAGGAATCACGCTACAAACAACAGCAACGTCCTTCGGAATACACATTCAAGAAAGAGTAGCGGCAGCCATCAGAACCTCGTACAATATCCCAAATTTGGCCTACTTATCGACAGGCACAGCGATAAAATTATTCAAAACGACAGTGGCGCCAGTTACAACATATGGGATAGAGGTAATTTGCGGAAACTTAAGATCGGAGATCTGATTAGAATAGAAAAAATCAAAGCTATGTTCATGAAACGGATACTAAGAATAGGAAAAACAGCGCCATCTTGTTTGGCTTACGAACTCATGAGAGAGAGACATACTTCATAGAGAACAAAAGATCACAATACTACTCTCACAATCCACAGAACCATATCAGAAATTAATAAGCATCAGAGATATGAAGAAAAAGGAAATAGACCTAGATTTCTACAACCACAACTGTCATGCTGGATAACAGATGGACCACAAAGTGCAACCCCCAAAAACATGTCACAATCCGACTCGCAGTACATGGGTTTCATAACAAAATGTGTGTTAACAAAAATTCCACGAGCCGACCGAAGAATGCAAATGTGTGTTATGTGGACAAAGGTGTAGGAAATATCACATCATAACATGTGCAAAAAAACTAAAACTATCACAGACTACAGCAAAGACTAAACTATACACTAGTGTTCAACCTGAGTGCACATTTCCTACTATTATTATTACTATTACCACTATAATAATAATAATAATAATAATAATAATAATAATAATAATAATAATAATAATAATAATAATAATAATAATAATAATAATAATAATAATAATAATAATAATAATAATAATAATAATAATTAATAATAATAATAATAATAATAATAATAATTAATAATAATAATAATAATAATGTCCCTCAGGGGTCCTCATCTAGGGGATATGTGGATGGCGACCACAAGGTGCCCAAGCTGAGCAAAACATTGCTTCCACTTACTTGTGTTTTGCTCCTTACTTTTAATCTTTAACCGATCTGGTTGTTTCTACTCTTTTAACTTTACAATCTAACCTCCTTGGTTAACTCGTTTTTTCGACCCCGACACTATTAGGGCATCCGAGGACTAGGAAGTCTTTCCTTTCTTCCATTTCTTCTTGCCTTTCTTTTATTTTCTTCTCCAGAAAGCCTGACCAGAGGCTGTAAGATGGCAGCCCCATCACTGGTCTTGCCTTCCTTTGGCCAGCAACCAATTGAATGGACTATTATTATGCTTTCAAGTCTTATACGAGAGTAATTTTCTATAGGATCGTAACAGGCCTTGGCCTAATACTTGGAAGGAAGAAGAAGAAGATAATAATTATAATAATAATAATAATAATAATATTATTATTATTACACAAGTCTGCATTTTTAAAACTTTTTCTCTGATGATTTATTTAAAATAGGTGTTTTTAAATCAATTTTTTACAGTCATTCCAGAAATGATTTCCATTTTTGTCTATCACGTCAGGTTTTTGCACAAAATAAGAATTTCTATTTTCACGTTTTAGCTACACAAATATAACTTCATTTCACACAAGATTCATTTTTGTTAAAAAAAACCATAGAGAACTGTCCTAATAATTTTTGTGACACCCTTGTAACAAAACAGAAAGTAAATGGTGTGCCATTAATTTTGAAACCTTCTCTTCTTTGACTTCCTTGAAGTTCCTCCATTTTTAGTCTCCCTCATCAACATCCAACAGTAGTTTCGTTCCATGTTCCCTGGTACCTCCTCTCCATCTCTTTAATATCCTGGTGAAAATGTTCACCTTGCTCTTCACTATAATGTCCCAGATTTTCGGGGAAGTAGTAATTTGGAAACGTAGAAAGTGAACTTTCACACTCATGTTACAATTCAACTTTTTGAAAATTTCCAACATATTTTTCAGAATTGCCTTGTAATTAGGATCTTTGTTATGACCTAGAACGTTTTCAGTCATAGATCAGAAAGCGGTCCAGGCTTCGTTTCCTCTCTTATTCATTGTTTATTCAAAATATTCATCCTTCATCAGTTTATTTAATTGCGGGCCAACAAAAATCCCAGCTTTCAATTTTTCTTGTGTGATGGACGGAAATTTCTTATAGAGGTACTTGAAGCAAGGCCTATCGTTTGGTAGAGTCCTTACAAACTGCTTGATCAAGCCCAATTTGATATGTAGTGGCGGAAGCAGGACTTTTTGAGGGTCTACAAGTGGTTCATGTAGGATGTTTTTAGTTCCAGTCACAACATTTCTCCACTCTGGCCAAACGTTCACATCCCATTTTTTTTCTTTGCCTGACAGTGCAATTCACATAGATAGTATGACATATTTGTGAAACCAGCTCGTTGTCCTAATAGTATCCCTATAACATTAAAGTCACTGCAAATTAGCCAACTGTATTCCTCATACTGGATATTTGTTAATAGTAACTTCATGTTCTCGAATGTCTCCTTCATCTGAATTGAATGGGCAATAGGATTCGACCCATACACATTCCCATTATGCAGTAACACACTTTTGAGACTCCTCTTTGATGAGTCTATAAAAAGTGTCCACTGAGTAGAATCATACTCAATGTCATAGAAGTGCATTAACTCATTTATGTCATTACAGTAAACCAAGCAATCATTCTGTGAGAATAAAGGAACTAGTTCTTTTTCTCTGTGTCTGTACCATGAGTAATGTGTTCCTGGTTCTAGAAGATTCTTACTTTTAAACCGTGAGCCAAGTAGTTCTGCAGATTCCTTTGGCAAATTCAGATCACGAACTAGATCAATAAGGCCACTTTGAGAGAATTGTTGTGGAGTAAAGCCGACTTCAGGCTGATATATATCATCACCATCAGTATCGTCATCAGTGATTGCATCAAGTTCACTTTCAACATTATATTCTGTCAGGTTCTCTAAAACAGCTGGAGAAAGAGGAACAGGCAGCTCTTCTCCATTTGGAACTGGCGTATTGACTAAAAGGATGCTTGGATATACAATTTGGTTCTTATTTTTTTAATTACACCCCTGAACATTAAGCAAACAGGAGTAGTAACAGTCATTAATGTGGTCTCTCCACACCATAGGAATCATGAGTCAGTGTTTTTCCTAAGAGTATGGTCTATCCAGCGCCAATTCCTCCTCCTAATTTGCACCTCTCACCAATAAATATATGAAAACAGATTAAATCCATTGTGAAAAAACTGTACGCGATAGAACAAAACTAAGAACAGTTCTGGAATCTGCATAAAAAGTGAACTAATACATCATATTAGTTTTCAGTCATCTGATATCATGCAGACTAGTGTTATTATTATTATTTAATCACACAAGTAATAATCATCCAGCCAGTGCTGGGGTCACACGGTCAGCATGTCGGGTTCCCTAGCCGTTATAGCTGCTTTTCTTAAACTGGAGCTGCCACTTATTATAACTACCTAAATGCCTCCTGATGCTGGTAGGCACTCGTCCTATACTGGCCAAAATTCCATGACAAAATGTTTTCCCCCCATAGAGACCATAGCCCTGCGCCAAGGCATTTTAACCAATCACTGAGCTACTGTAGGGACACTTATTAAAACCTGAGGCAAAGATGCCCCTGGGTTGACACAGTTCGTAAATTAATGAGTACTAGACTTCTTGTTGACATAAATGCAGGTATCATCTCAAAAATCACCACAAGGACAGCAGTGCAAACACTTTAATTTAAATTAAATATTATCCCATAAACATCCCGTTTTGGGCAAGGGCTTCCTGCGACTGCAGGGTGGCTTATGTTAAATCCCCGTGTTAGCCAACCCCTTGAGAATATCATCTCCACTTTTTATGGATTGCTTCCACTTTTGTTTGTCTTGCGCTATTTTTTAAATAATAATAATAATAAATAATAATAAATCAAAACAATGATTAAAACAACAATAATTAAAGACAACGATAAACAATAACAACAACAATAAAGATAACGACAACAATAAGCAATAACAACGGCAACAATAAACAATAACAACGGCAACAATAAACAATAACAATGGCAACAATAAACAATATCAACGACAACAATAAACAATAGCAACGACAACAGTAAACAATAGCAACGACAACAATAAACAATAGCAACGACAACAATAAACAATAGCAACGACAACAATAAACAATAGCAACGACAAACAATAAACAATAGCAACGACAAACAATAAACAATAGCAACGACAACAATAAACAATAGGAAGACAACAATAAACAATAGCAACGACAACAATACACAACAGTAACAACAATACGCAACAGTAACAACGACAACAATACACAACAATGACAACGACAATAATACACAACAATGACAACGACAATAATACACAACAATAACAACGACAATAATAACGACATTTCACAACAATAACAACGACAACAATACACAACAATAACGACAACAGTACACAATAATAAGAACGACAACAGTACGTAACAATAACAACATCAGTACACAACAATAAGAACGACAACAATACACAACAATAACAACGACAACAATACACAACTATAACGACAACAATACACAACAAAAACAACACACAACAATAACAACACACAACAATACACTAAAACAATACACAACAATGAACGATAACATCAATAATTAATAACAATTAATAACAACAACAAGGATAAAAATAATAATAACAATAATAATAATAATAATAATAATAAGTGACAATAAAAATAATAATAATAATAATAGCAATAATAATAACAATAACAATAATAACAGCAATAACAATAACAACGACAATGTTGTTGATAATAATCATAATAATCATGATAATGATAAAAATAATAACAATAAAAATAATAACAATAACAACGATAACAATAAAAACAATAATAATAACAATTAAAACAATAATAACAATAACAACATTAATAACAAAAGTAACATTAATAATAATAATAACAATAATAATATTATTTTTTATTATTACTATAACTTCTTTAAATAATCATTAACAATAATTATAACAAAGACACTCAATTAACTGAATACTAACAAAACAACTTCAGGTCTAAAATACCCATGGTCTAACAGTCGGCTGCTGGCCTCACATCATGTGTTAATCACAAATACTGGCGATCATCCAGCCAGTGTCGGAGGTGATATGTGGTCAGCATGTCAGGTCCTTAGGCCACTATAGCTGGTTCTCTCAACCTGGAGCCATTAGGCTACTATTTGTAGCTGTCCAAATGTCTCACAATAGCTGGGTGGTCATCAGTCCCACTGATTGAACTTCCATGAGAAAATGTCTTCCCCCACGGAGACGCCAAGCAGCACAAATCCCATAGCTCTGTGCCAAGGCATCTTGCCTTCAGTGGCGGTTCCAGAAATGGGGCCATGCCCCCCCCCCGAGAATTTTTTAAGATAAATTATGAGAGTAATTAATGAACTATTATCGTGCACTTAAACAAATCAAACAAACTTCGGTGCATTAATTAGCTAAGAACGTTGCTGACCGGCTACGAGTAAACTCGTGATCGATGGGTTTTTTTTTATTTCTCGTCAACGGTGATATGAGATAGATTCTGAGAAAAAAATGCCGGTCAGCAATGTGTTAATGATAAATGAAAAAAAATGGCAACGGTCTATCTTATTCTTATTTCTTATATTACTTCTTTTAAAAAATTAACCTACGCTTCCAAATGCTTACAAGTTGACAGTATATCTTGTAGCTTCCCATTCTTTATTTATATCACTTTCTTCTTCGGTTGCCACATTATCATCTGAAGATTCCAGCATTTTAAATTTATTAGTAATTTTTATCTGGTATTTTTGCCGCAGCTCATCATTTCTCAAGTTTTGTTTTATTCAAAATTTTCAGAGTCATCTTCAGTGTTTTTTCCTCTCATAAGTGATAACCATTGTCAGATTTACGCCCTGACCAGATGATGATGATGATGATCCGAATTGCAGTCTGTCCCTCTAACTGATTTAACATCGACGATGCTACTGTGCCAGAGTTTGTCCACTAATACATGATATATCTCATTCCGAGTTTCAACATCTAGAGACGTCCAGGTGTATTTATGAATACCCTTATGCTGGAATGTAGTGCTTTTAGCAATATCACTGGTCAATATGATGTTTGTCTCATGAGTACCAATAGTTGTACTTAATGCAGTTTTTTTTATCGTGTTTTTCAAATATGTGTTCGGAATTTCTCCATCACCCACAGTTTTTTTATTTCAATTTCAAATAAATAATGGATTTAAATAATTATTTTTAATAAACTTTTTTCGCCATTTGTCCATTGTAAAATAAAACAAAATGAGCTAACTCAAATGGTACCGTTGCTGCTGTTGTGCAGGTTCAGACATGTATAGACATGTACAGACATGCACAAACATGGTCTAGGGTAGCATGCATTCATTAAAACGATGTTAGTGGTGAGATAGCAGTGAACCAGTAAACACGTAATTGTGAGTGCGTTGTGTCCGGATTATTGTATATTACGTATTTACAAATTTATTTCTTTTAATTTGTTATTAGTTACAAAATGCCTAGAGTTTGTTTAAATCATCCTAACAACTTTTGTTTTATATATATATGGTGAAGTGACGCTCAAGTCCCAAAGGCGAAACCTTACTCCATTAGTAAAAAAGTATTATGAACTTTATTTTGGGTGTGTAAAGTGGGAGACCAAACAAGGACCTGGGCCCCACATCTGTTGTTTATCGTGTAGTAGGCTTCTCACTGCATGGGAAGAATGGCACACGCCATTATGCCATTTGCTATCCCTATGATTTGGATGGAACCCAAAAACCACTCCTCTGACTGTTATTTCTGCTTAACAAACATTAAAAGGATTACGTCAAAATCAAAACATACAGTGGAGTACCCTGACTTGCAGTCTGCAATGAGACCGGTTCCACACTGCGAAGAACTGCCCATACCAAAGCCTCCAGAACATGTGACATTAGATTAGATGAAGAGAGCTCAGATTTTGATGCAAGTAAGGAAAAAGAAGAAACAGATTTTGGTGATACAACTTTTGAACAAAGCTGTTTATCTGAGCCTCATTTATTGACTCAAAAAGATATTAAAGATCTCATACGAGATTTGAAGTTATCCAGAAACCAGTCTGAAATGCTTGGTTCCCGGCTAAAAGAATACAAATATATGTACTTATCGTAGTCGTCATTCTCAATTTAAAGACTATTTTTCTGAAGAAAATGGCTTAGTGTTTTGTAATGACATTTCATCTCTTATGGAGACATTTGGTATTGAACATAACCCAACAGAATGGCGCTTGTTCATTGACTGCTCCAAAGCTAGTTTAAAAGCAGTGTTTCTGCATAACGGAATAAATTCCCATCAATACCTGTGGCTCACTCTGCTAGTATGAAAGAAGCATATGAAAAATTTCAATTTATATTGGCAAAGCTTCAATATGCAGTGTATGAATGGAATATTTGTAATGATTTGAAGGTAATTGCACTTATTTTTGGTCTGCAGCTTGGTTACCCAAAGTATTGTTTTTTTTTCTTTGGGATAGTAGGGACAGAAAAAAAACCATTACACCATAAAAGAATGGCCTAAACGCGAATCATTCATTCCCGGAGAAAAATATGTGAAACATGGCGCATCGTGTAATCCTAAAAATGTGTATCTACGTCCGTTACATATCAAACTAGGATTAATGAAGAATTTCGTGAAAGCCATGGGCAATACTCCTGGTTTCACGTACCTAAAACAGAAGTTTCCTAAAATTAGTGAAGGAAAAATTAAATAAGGGATATTTGTGGGACCACAAATACGATAACTAATGCATTATGAGAGTATTGAATCCACTGGAGAAAGCATTCAAAAAAGTTCTCACAGATTTTTGGGAAATCGAAAGGCTGATAATTACCGTGATATTGTCAATGATCTTATAACATCTTATAAATATTTGGGCTGTAATATGTCCTTAAAAATACACTTCCTGCACTCGCACCTAGATTTCTTCTCGGAAAATCTTGGCGCAGTGAGCGATGAGCAAGGAGAACACTTTCATCAGGAGATTTCAGCTATGGAAAAGAGATATCAAGGCAAATTGAATCCTAATATGCTGGCCGATTATTGTTGGACCATCAAGAGGGATGCTCCACACGCGAAATGTAGTAGAAAATCGTCATTTCTTACTTTCTAGGGGAGTCCGAAATATCGAATATTGTGTAGTTACGAATGTAGAAAATATTAAAGTGTTTGCAATTATAAATGCCTGTCTCTCGGAAACCTTACATGATGGAGAAAACCCGATATCATATTTGAATTCAGGAGAAAAAGTACTATCAGAATCACATATTTTTCTTTCTGAGACAAAAAATAAAGTTTCTTTTTTGTTGCTCAGTGATATTCTTTGATGTGGTAAAGGTGACTAATCTAACTCCATTGTTGTTACTATCTTCGTGAAGACTGAATTTGTCTATTGTTGGCCTGAATATATCTTCCTGCCCCACGTTTGCATTAACATCTAATAAGACAATTTTCATTTCATATCGTGAAAGACTATCGAATACGCTTTCTATTTCTTCTAGAACTCACTCTTGATCTTGTTATCCTTATTTTTCTGTGGGAGCATGTACATTTACGATTATCCAAATCATGTCGTTTACTTCTTTAGAATTATGTACGATATCATATCACTAACAAACTTAATATCTCGAATAGCAGAGAGGATCCTCCTTCGGAATAAAAAATCAGTTCCAAATTCGGGTCTCGCTGCTCCCCCATAATATAACGCAAAAAAAAATGTTAAACTGAAAATATATAAAATAATTATTCTACCAGTTATATTATATGGACGCCAAACACGGATTCTTACTCTCAGGCAGGAAAGGAGATTACGACTATTTGAGAATAAAGTTCTTAGGAAAATTTTTGGACCAAAAAGAGATGAACAGACAGGTGAATGGAGAAGACTACATAACATTGAACTACATGTTGTTTATAGGAAGCCACATATTATAATAGTTAAGTCTCGTAGACTGCGATAGGCAGGATATGTAGCACGAATACGGAATGAAAGACGTGCATGGACGCTTCTTGTAGAAAAACCAGAGGGAAAACGCCAAGTTGGAAGACCAAGAATAAGGTGGGAGAATAATATAAACTATGATTTGAAGGAAGTAGATGCTATAGGGAATGATTGGAAAACGTTAGCTCAGGATTGGGATGTATGGAGACCATATGTCCGCACGACCATGAAACTAAGGGTTTGATAGTGTCAGTGAGTTAGTTATTTTATTCAAATACAGAAACATCTTCATAGTTTATTAACTTTTTACACGGCAAGAAAAGTCCACTTTAATCTCCATATTGGAGAAAAGAGGACCCCAGAGTCGACTTCAGCTTTTAGTCTATTTTTAAGTTTATTTACTCTATTAATTTATACATACAGGCACACATTTATCTGAAAATATTTATGACTGATCATAATTGAAAAGCGTTGATATTTATTTAATGTTTTTAAAAATGATTGTTGATTATAACATTCACGCGTCATTCAACTGCAGAAAGCGACGGTCTTAGGGTTTAGTAAAATAAAAGGATCTTAAATAAATTTAATCAAGTGAATGGTTTTTACAGACACCATCCTCATTTATAAAATATACGTATTCGAGTAAAATGGACTCAGAGGGGCCACATTAACCGAATTCCTTTGTTATGTTTAATTATTTTATACAGCCACCATGTCATATAATATCAAAGCAAACCCTTCAGTATATTAAAGCAGCATCTACATAGTGTAACATATTAAGGGTTTTTCTCAACATTTGTAATATTCAATAGCAGAAATTAAGAATTGATTCTTAGCTTCAAAAACTTTTAAAGTGGTTATTTTCATAAATATCACAAATAAACCCTTCTTCGCACAAATAATAAAAGAAACTGATCTTGAATCCGTCAAAGTTGACGAGGAGAAGAAGTTCAAATATTTTCTGTTTGAGAACAGCGCCAATTTAAGAAGGTATTAACGGGTTCACTCAAAAAGAAGGATCCACATTACCCGAATAGAAATAAAAATAAAAAAAATAGGGAATAGAAATAAAAATGGCAGACATAAGGCTAGAACCCTCAGCTGTAAAATAGATATAGCTATGAAACCGAGTAATGATAGCCAGACTCATTTAATAGCAAGATAACAATTACAAAATAAAAATATTATTGCTATTGCTTAGCAACTTGAATTCACAAATCATATTCAAGGCTGGAACATTGAGACAAATGCTGGCTGAGTTGGGTAAGTATAAAATAAGAATGGCTACCATATAGAAAATTAGGTAGAAAGCAGATGGAGTAAATATTAAGGAAGTTAATTAGCGAATAGCCTATTTCTATATAATAATTGTGTAATTTCATCTCCCAAATATCTTAAGCTATACTGAAGTCCAAATAATCAATTCCATTTCCGCTTTTCTCTTCATTTTCATACTTGCCGAAACAAGGGAAAGCATATTTTACAGTTAACCAAATAATGAATACTCCCAAAATGTATTCGTCTGTAATCTCTTA
The DNA here is from genome assembly GCA_030220185.1 of Diploptera punctata. Lineage (NCBI taxonomy): Eukaryota > Metazoa > Arthropoda > Insecta > Blattodea > Blaberidae > Diploptera > Diploptera punctata. The sequence continues at coordinate 1,028,047 of JASPKZ010006814.1, read as the reverse complement.
TGTCACAAATCTTCAAACCATATTTCATCTTACATTAATGTAATCAATTATAGATTTCTGTTTAGCACTTTCTAATTGTCTTGTAAATTTGTGTATATCTTTGTGTTCAAAAAATCCATTTAAAACCCTTTAAAATATTTTATTCACATATCTCAATCAGCTTTTATCATTATTTTACGACGTACTAACTCAAAGGACCTATGGTATTTTTATTAATTTTTTGCCCATTATGCCATTTAAGTCACCTGCCAAAATAACCTCTATTGAGTTTCTATTATGTTCAATTCGTAATTTAATTTATGTTTAATTCGTAATTTAATTTATCAAAAATCTCGATTTAAAAAAAATAGACAATTAATATTTGTAACAAAAACATTTTTGAGTTGAAATACATGAAGGTGAAAACATCTATTTCGAAATAAGAAAAATAATAGTTAAGGGTACATGTGTAGTATCAATGTTGAATGGAATTTTGCGAGTTAAACAGATATTCAAACAAACTAAAATCCATATTATAAGTCAATAGTAAGGAGTTTAATGAAATATTGAGCAGTAACGTGGACTGTAAACGCCAAAATAAAGTCGAAATTGGCATATACAGAAGTTGATTATTTAGGACCTGAACTAACTAAACTCTAAATTAGACAGGATCTGATACAGTATTATCCGAAAAAGATATTAACTTTAAGGAAGCAATTACGCAATTTGTGGGAATTAAATAAAATGGTTTGGACACATGAAGAGGATGAATCAATATAGATTGCCAGTTAGGACTTTGGAATGGGTTACATATGTGAGGAAAAGAAGTGGAAGGCCTAAGAAGACATGGATAGAGGATCTGCACGATAGTGATAGGAAGGATGCAGATGAAACAGAGTAGAATCAAATCTTAATATTTAATATTTAAAACCTGTTGAATAATAATAATTAGTAAATTAATGGTTTTGTCTCTTGAGAATGACGGGTTGGTTTTCAATATAACGTTAATATGTTGCAGGGTTAGAGCCAGAAGGTTATACCTACACTTTTTAATTTATTTTTGTTTTTCATATTAAATTGTTCTTTAAAGAGTCACAGCTTTCAGTTTTGTCCATAATGTTTATAACCTCTGAATATTGTGCAGTTCAATCGTTACCATACACATCATATCCTATATTAATTGTAAATTTTAAATCACTCTCCTAAAAATTTGAAAAATCAGGTAACACCCTACAGTTCTAACCTCACAATATGTAAATTCTCCACTTGAGAATGCTGATACATAAACGATGGATGAATTATTTTATAATAGAACTACATTTAATCAATGGCTGATGCACTAAATTCATTTTTGTTTTTCATATTAAGTGGTTCTTTACGAGTCACAACTTTCATGTTTTGTCCATAATGTTTATAATCTCTGAATATTGTGCAGTTCAATCATTACTATACACTACTTATCATATATTAATTCTAAACTTTAAATCACTCTTCTGAAAATTTTTAAGTCAGGTAGAACCCTACAGCTCTAACCTCAGAATGTGTAAATTCTCCAGTGGAGAATGCTGATATAGAAATGATGGATGAATTATATTATAATAGAAGTAGATTTAATCAATGATTAAGTAGGATCACTACCATCTTTAGTCATCACACACTTACCACATTAATTTATCATAATTTATGCAATTTAACATACGAAGGGCTTAGGGCAGTAACATGATATACCACATTTTGTTAAGAAATGCCATTTATCACTATTATAGCAAATAAATGTATTGAAATATCCATAAAATAATTTGTAAGTGCGCCAGTGATGAATTAAAACATAATAGACACTCAATGTATTAACAACAATACTGCCCAATTAGTGTTTATAATTTTTTTGAAACATAAAAATCCTTATGTCTTAGAAAAAAACAATACGTGCCTTATCATGTTATTGCCCTAAGCACATTATACATTTCTTATTCTGATATGTCTCTTTTATACGCACTGTATTACCAACTCATGGCAAGATGTTGACATTGTTTAATAATATAGCTTTGGATGAAATAAAAATAGCCTCTATTGTTTGGGTATGTGTTGGATATTATTTGTGGAGTGTCAATTAAAATCCTATTAACTGAAGAATGCAGAGTTTACAGGAAAAACGAAAACATTTCATGGTTAAGATAATGTGGAAATAGTAAATGTGTTACAGTTAACTTTCAGACTCTGCGAAATGGCAATGAATGTAATAACAATTGATGTTTTAATGTTTATTTCTACACGATATATTATTGATTAACATTTCTATTCAATATGTTTTTCAACTTCATAATGGAATTAATAGATTTTGCGCCAAATTTTTAATATAATATGTTTGTAATCTCTTAATCACATTCAATATTGATTTACTCTTATGTAAATTTGTTGGTTACAAAACAGTTGTAAAACAGGGAGATTCACTAATCATGATTCTCTCCTTTGGTGTTGACGAAAGTAATTACAGATACAGGGGATACCATACATAATCAAACTATACACTGTTTATCTTCTGCAGATGACGAGGACATAATCAGTGTAACAGGAAATGATATATTAGCTGTTAAATCAAGAATGAAAAAAGTGGTATTATTGGCTAACAATAAAAACAAAGTATATGGGTACAATAACAGGAGAGATAGAGGTCTAAAAGTTAGATATTTCTAAAAAAATAATATAACGATTAGAATAAAACGAGGAAGGTATTACTAAATAGTCTATCAGTAAATTCTGACCACATGAAGTGGGGATTTACCCGAAAACCCAAATTATAAATTCGCTCTAGCATTTGCCATGTTTGATTTGTCGCAATGTGTATCATATAATTCTTCTTCTTCTTCTTATTCCTTTCATGTCATAGACCTAGTGGTCTGTTACGGTCTCAATCCAAACGTTTGAAGGGTCTGCCCAAAGATCTCTTGCCTGGTGGCTGGTAATTTAAGACCTGATGTGGTATTCTTGTTCTGCTCATTCTTCGTACATGAGATTTCCAGTTGTTTCTGTATTTTTGTACATATTCCATGACTGATTCTGTGTGTAATTCTTTGAGAATCTCAGAATTCCTTTTATGGTCTGTCGTCCTTGAATAGCCCGCAGTACGTCTCATAAATTTAATTTCTGCCGCAGTTAGTATTTGTTCATCTACACTGCGAATTGTCCAGGCCTCACTGCCATAACATAATATGGGTCTGGCCAGTGTTTTATAAATTCTAGTTCGTGTGTGTTGCTGTACTGTGTTTGGCTTGAAAATATTATTTATAATTCCTGTTACTCTGTTAAATTTTTTAATTTTTTGACTAAAATCTTTTTCTTCTTCGTATGTAACTTGGTATCCGAGATAGTTAAATGTGTTGGTTTGTTCTAATATTTTATTATTAATAACAATTTTACTGCGAACTGGGTCTTTTCCTAGGAAAGCCATGACTTTAGATTTTTCTGTTGAGATTTCCATGTTGTAGTTTATTGCAATTTGGTGAAAAGAGTGGACTGAACGTTGTAGGTCATCTTCTGAATTCGCTATAAACACAATGTCATCTGCAAATAATAGGGTGTCTAAATTATAGATTAGATTAGATTTAATTATATAATCTATTAAGTGGTATACTGCCATGTGGTTGTAGTCTCCATTCTTTAATAATTGAGTTCATGTATATTATGAAGAGCATTGGTGAAAGACCACATCCTTGTCTAACTCCTTGATTAATTGGTCTGCATTCCGAGATTTTATTTTCAATTTTAACTTGGATTTAATTATCCTTATAAATATCATATATAGCTTTTATCAGTTGGTCTGGGATTCCATCATATTTGAGGATTTCTAATAATTTGTTTCTATTTACTTTGTCAAATGCCTTCTTCAAGTCAAAAAACACCATGTGTGTTTCAATATTAAACTCTCTGTGTTTTTCTATTAGAATTTTAATAGTGAAGTATTCATCTGTACAGGATCTTCCTTTTCGGAATCCATTTTGCGCTTCATCTAATACATTGTCATAATAATCAGCTAATTTTGATTTGAGCAACTTGGTGTAATTTTTTGTAGCCTGAGTCCAAAAGGCTTATTCCTCTGAAGTTATCACAGTTATTTATATCTCCTTTTTTGTGTAGTGGGATTACAACAGCTTGATGCCAGATTTTTGGCGGAGGGCCCTCATTATAAATTCTATTTAAAAAATTGAGAAATCTTTCATTAATGGCAGAGCTGGCATACTTAAATAATTCCAGGTTAATACCATCTTCGCCTGGTGTTTTGTTATTTTTGCAGTGGATGAGTATTGTATTTAATTCATCTAAAGTGAAAGCATCTATGTAATTATTGTTAGAAGTTACAAGATTTAAATTTTCGTTTTTTTGCAGACACAATTTTTGAAAATATTCTATCCAATTTTCTAAAGGAATTGTATTTAGTTTAACTCTTTCATGTAGATCTCCATTTAATTGCCTTAGTATTTTATATGTTTTTGGATTTGGTCTTGTAATGTCCGTTTCCAATTGGGTAACAAAATTATTCCAATTTTCTCTGTGATATCTTCTAACTTCTCTTTTTGCTATTGCTCTTTTCTGTTTGTAATCTATTTCGTCAGCAAGTATTCTAGTTGATAGATATTTTCTATATGCTTCTCATTTATCATTAATAATTCTGGCGAGGTTTTCATCCCACTTCCATAAGCCATGTCTTCTTGTCCATCTCTTCTTTCTTCCTATACTTTCGTTGGCTGCTGTGTTTAACATATATTTTAGATTGGTCCATTCTTCTTCTATAGTGTTGCCAATTTCTACGTTGAGTAAGTTTGATAACCTTTTCTGGTAAAGCCAGTGGATACTAGGATCATTTAATAGTTGCACCTTGTAGGTGTATGTGGGTTGTGTTATAGATGATTTCTTCTTATACCATCTCGGTGGAAATCGTGCTGGAGCAACTAGCAGATGGTGGTCTGATTCAATTTCAAAACCTCGGAATACTCTCATGTCTAGTATAATATCTGCTAATTTCTTATTTGCTATCACATAATCTATTATTGACCGTTGTCCTCTTGCTTCCCAGGTATATTTATGACTGTCAATGTGTTTGAAGTGACTATTCATAACTTTTAAATGATTATACGTAGCAAAATCAGTTAATGTTTCTCCATTTTTATTTAGTGTGTTTTCTCCATGTGTGCCTATGTATGTTCCTCTTTTGATGTTGCCAATTCGTGCATTTAAATCTCCCATAAGTAATAAATAATCTGATTTAGGTATTTTATCCATAATACGTTGTAATTTTTTATAGAATTTCATATTTTCATCTTCTGCACCTTCTACTGGAGCAAATAACCCTATAATTTAATTAAACCCGTTAATTGGCTTGCATTAGGATTTGAGAATTTATAGAGAGTGGATATACTACATTTATTCCTATAGTAGTGAGTACTATAACATACATTCGTTAAATTTATTTAATATTCATAATAAAAAGTGGAAAAATGAATCGATATTATACATCTACTCTTGTCCTCCCAACTACTTTCAAAAAATGTTAAATAGAAAATATATATAACTGGCATTTTCTCACTTATATGGATGTGAAACATGGGCTCTTACTTTAAGGGAGGTTAGGAGATTACGAATATTTGAGAATAGAGTTTTTAGGAAAAAAAATGGGACCGAAGAGAATTGAACAGACGGTGAATGGAGAAGTCAGCATAACATTAACCTATATAGTCATTATAGGAAGCCAGACATAACAAGATCAGTTTAGTCTCGTAAACTGCGATAGGCAGGACATGTGGCACGAATGGAGAATGAAAGATGTGCATGGAAGCTTGTTGCAGGAAAACCAGGAGGTAAACGCCCAGTTGGTAGACCAAGAATGAGGTGGAAGAATAATATTAGTCATGATTTGAGGGAAGTAGATTATACGGGAATGATTGGAAAACAATAGCTCAGGATACGGGCGTATGGAGAGCTTATTTCCTTGTGGCCATGAACCTACAGGTTCGGTAGTACCAGTGAGTCAGTCAGTCAGTTGGTGTCAAGTTATACAATAATATATTTAATAGGTAATGACTTAAGTTTAACACAGTTTTTATTCACTGTAGTCCGTCACATTTAATTAAAGTTAAAGTGGCATCAGGTATTGAGTTTTTCCCCAAACGCCTCAACGCATTTTAATTTCTCATCTACACCGCCGTATAGACGAGGGTTAGCAGTTGAACCCCTTACAGTTAGAAAAACAAAGTAATTAGCATCAAGAGGTACAGGTACTTCAGAATAGGCACAATGGACGACGCATTGTTGCCATAACAAAAAGAAAATAGTATCCAATTTAACCAAAGAAATAGATACACGTAAACCAGCAAAATCGAGTCATAAATTCGACTTGCTGAAGACTTTTTATATGATGTTAACTAACTACCTACATAATATGAGATGATCAGCATTCATAGGTGTTCGTGGCGTTATGTATTCCGGTACAGGTTTCATACATTTTATTTATTTCCTATATAATTCACCTCCCTAAAATAAAGATTAATATAATTTATTAATTTCGAACATAGTTCTACTACTCATTTTACCTCTCATTTTCCTACAAGAAGTTTCCATGCTCCTCTTTTATTCCCCATTCGTGCCACATGTCCTGGCCACAATGTTTAAGGGCACCGAATGGTGAAAATTAAAAAAAATGTTTTTTATTTTCTTTTAAATACCTCTGATTCTTTAGGATCATTTTCATATAAAAATGTAATGTAGGAACAAAATTGAGTCCATGATGTAAGAGTTTATAAACCCCTGCACGAGTGGTCAGCATTACTACTTAAACTTTAATGTGTTTTTTTTATGTTTCCATTATTTTTACATTTTTCAAAACTTAAAATGCTCCTTACCATGCAATTTTATGCTATCAAAGTGAAATGTGGTTAGACTACCCTATATATGCTAATTCAAATTTGTTATGCAGTTACTAGTCTAAGACGCGTGTATTATTTTAAATTGAGATGGAAATGCATGAGAATGGATAAAAAATAATAACTTAAAAATTGAAAAATAAGAACTATTCTCCCTTGATGACCTTTGTTTTTTTTTTTTTTTTTTTTTTGCGTAGCAAATGTGTTTAGTGGAATCGTAAAGATTCTGAATCTCACATTGCACGAGAGAATATTTAAGAATGAATCGTAAGTACTTTTTATAAAATGTTTAAAAAATAGATTAAAAATCATATTTCTGACACTACTATGCTTATAAACACCACACGTCACATCAACACTCCATACATAATTAACGTATGTGATAAAATTTTCTAAACAATCAGAAGAAAGAAAAATCACCAGTCGATCCCCTTAATTGTTCTTAATACAACTGATTTGCCATAAATAACGCATAGTTCATTGCTTTAAGTAGGCTAAAATTAACGTTTCTCCACAAAAAATAACATCTACCTCTAGGATGACTTTTTTTGTCATTTTAAATTTAAACTTGGAGTGTTTTGTTACTTTCCGATTAAAATAATCCAGCATAGTGATTGCTAATGCTTCTCGCTTTGGTGCGTCATAAGTAGAGCTAGGATTTTTATGTAATATTAACATGCAAAATATGTACATATTTATGTAATAATATTTGGTGAAATATGTAATATTACATAAAAAATTCTTAAAATATGTAATTTTAAATACAGTAAAATTTAAGTTTTATGTAAATTTATACCAAATATTAAGTTAGTTGATTCCTGATTTTATTAATAAAAAGTGAAGTGTGGGACAATTATTAATTAAGCATGTTGATGTAATAAATCAAAAGTATTAAATTTATTTATTTTTTGAAAATGCAAATTAATAAAATAGCTAAATAAAAAATCACGTTGCAAAATGTATTTATAGTTATATTATAATTATACAACGTTATCGTAGTCACTCTTTAACCAATCTTCAGCCCCTACAGCGAATACAGAAACTATCTACTCACTTCACTTTAATTTGCAATGAACTATGAGACACATATCCAAGTTTTCCATTGTCATGGAGTGTCAACGGTCAGAGAGATTGTTTTTATAAACAGAAAATGTTATTTCCACATTACAGGAAGTTGCTGGTGCAAATTTAAGCAGATTGAATTTTTCAGGAGAGATGTCATCTGGAGGATTCTCTTCTTCCCCGTTGAGGATCTTATACACTGTAGTCAATGTCGAGAAGCCAGGGTTTCTTTCCATAACAGATTCAAATTTCTTCATTATGTTTATTCCAACATTTCCTTGAACAACCCTTAACTTAGATTTAACGTCCTCGACAGTGTCCAGTAATTCCTTCAAAGTTATGCCACAAGTTTCTAATTTTACAATACTGTCAGAAATGAATCCAAAATTGCTTTTAACATATGCCAATTGGCACTGAAGGCACTTTGAGCCTCTCTGATAGAAACTGCTGATTTACTTGGAAAGTGTCTATTAAGACTTCACTTCTTTAAAATAGTCACTATAAAAGCAGGCAGCCTCAATCCACGTCCCCATCTAGTGAGGACAGGTTCAGGGGGCAATTTCACATTTGGTAATTGTTCTCTATAGTGTAACACACGTTGGGGGGCCTTAACAAACACTTTCTTAGTGTTTGAAATAATGCTATTGATTTGTGGATAGTTACTTCGCACTTCTTCGGCAACACGTTGCAGTCCATATGCGAGACAGATGAAATGGATCATATTTTGGTAAGAACACACGTAGAGCAGTTCCCGCCTTTAGCATGTACGCCGCAGCATCACAATAAAGGACAAAGACTTTATCTTCTTGAACACTTTAAGTCCATCGTTCACAAAACGAGCCACTGTTGCGTGATTTGCATGCTCCAACGTTTTCGAAGAAATCAGGAAAGGTGTGGGGGATTCTTTTCCATCCTGCTTACCAATCACAAGATTGGCAATATAGCGACCTTTTCCATCCGTTGTTTCATCGACAGCAATCCATATATAGTTGTTGCCTATATCACTTCGCACATATGTCATTGCTTCATCGTAACACAAATGCCTGTAGTTTTTTCGGAGCGTAGAATCGTTAGGAATCTGCCTCCCACAATACTTCTCTAAAAATGCACGATATTTAGGTACCTGGAGTTTGTACCAAGGAATATTTGCGGCAACCATAGCATTACACATGTCATGGAAGAATTCACTCCTTACATTTGAAGACTGTTGCATTTGAGATAGAAGCACTTGCTTTTTAGATGTTTGTAATCCTTTGCTTTTAGCATGCAGAGCACTGCGAACATGTTGTTTAAGTTGAGATATCATTGAACAACCTATCTGGTTATTACAAGCCTGGCACAGAACCACATCTCCATCAGTAGTGAACGAATCATCTATTTTAACCCACGATTTTAACTTAGATGATAATTTTGATGCTACAGGAGCCATCACACGAAATTCAATGAAACACTGTGACAGTCAAAATAATACTGATGAAGACACAAACTAAAAGTCTTGTGGAAGAAAAATAGAAAGCATCGCAATGTTACTTTTTATTATGAGAGGGGAAAAGAGGTAGGAACAGAAAAGGACGGAAATGTTTGAATGGATGTATAAGAAGTTTAAGAAGTTTCACAACTTTCAGTACTTGTTAGAGATCAAACAGCTATGGTGTAAAATCTAATTAATTAAATAAATAAAATATATGTTAAGCCTGATATGATAATATTTAGAATATCTCATTGTATCTTAACAACAAATTATAGTGCATAATTTCAATTTTAAGAAATGTTGATTACCTCTTGTTTTTATTTTATGATAATTTGTTATGGGGATATCAGTAAACGAAAATAATACGTTTAAATGAGTGGGATAGCAAATGCAAGTGGCCTAAATTACCTGATATTTATATTAGAATTGGGAGGGACGCAGATAAAACTCTATCCAGAAAATTAACTTGAATCGATCCTGGATTCGATGGGTGAGAGACAATGACAATTACTCCTGTGCTATTTTTTAAAGTTTTTTCTTACATGGACTCAATCTCTATTCCATCAACAAACAATTTTATAAATACAGTACAAAATTATAATTTTTTATACTCATATTACAACGAAACAAACATTTTTAAAACAGGTTGTATTCTATTCCAAAAGAGCAGAGATGAGGGAAGGATACACAATTGTTAACACATGGTGAGTGAGAAACTGTTATGTTTCTACTATTTCATTCATAAAACAGATGGGTCTGTGGTAATTTAAAAGAGATCTTCAATGTGGTATCCTACCCAAGTCACAGTGTCTTTGTATAGCTACATTTATGGTGTCAATAATTGAATGGAATTCTTCCTTGACCTCTTTTTTGTAGCTTTTGGATAGCTTGCAAAATTCGTTTCAGTGTACATGTACCTGAGTTTCTAGTGTGAATAAAATACTGTCATACAGATAGTTTAAAATTTTATTCCGCTTATGAGAAAAAAAACATTATTTTAAATTAACGGACAGAATATGTAGTTTTACATAAAAAAATATTAAAATATGTAAAAATATGTAATTATGATGAAATATGTAAAATATGTAATGATAACTTTTGATATTTGATAAGAAAGTTCCTAATTCGTGGACATTTATAATTTTTAGCTGCGTATGAGCAAAGAGAAAGAATATGTAATTACATACAAATCCTAGCTTTAGTCATCAGGCTTGACTTCCTGCACAATTTGAACCTTGTACGCATACAATCGCAGTCGACGGTGAAGAACTTTGTGAACTGTCGACCGTTTCATACCAAGTTCTCTCGCTGCTTGTCTTATCGACTTCCGTGTACTCCTTACGAATGACCTCCGCACATTTTCTACTGTCTCTTCCTGGATTCTGGGTTTACCACCACCGTGTACTTTCGAAACATTGCCGGTCGCCAAAAATTGTTTACACCAACTACTTATATTCTTGGGTGACGGAGGATCCTTATTCTAAACACAACGAATGTTTCGTTGCACTTGAATAATGGATTTCGTTTCAGCATACCACCAGACAACCTGGACACGCTGGTTTTTAATCTCCATTTTAGAATCAATCGTTTGTTGCAGCGCCACTACGGATATTGTGCGTACTACAACATTACCACATAAACTTTTTGAGTTGCTGTTTCTGCTCTTTCAAGATTTACAGTTTTATAACCTATAATAAGAAAATTACAGACTTTTAAAATGAGGGAATCTCACTGTGGACACACTGTATTTTGTTGGTTATTGAATTATAAATAACATTTCATCTGCGTTCGCACTATTGGTTTCTAGGTTAATTGTAATATTAATCCTAATATCTATTTTAATTAATGACAAATACCGGTTTTTTTAGAAAATACCTTTATCGTTTTAGATCAGTGGCATAAACCCAGTTTTCGTTACGAAAAAGGTAAAACCGTGGCCACCACTACGATTTTTAAATTTGTGATTCAGGTGAACCCCCCCCCCCACTCATAATACTTCGATTTGCTGGTTAAATAATTCGACCTTACTTTTGTATTTAATTGCAATATGCCGAATTTGGTTCCGAAAAAAATTGCGGCCGCTACAACGTTAAGACACACAGACACACGTACACAAAAAAATATAGGCTAGGCCTATATGGTAATGTATTATTGAGGAATAGTGAGGAGATACTAAGGGCCAACATGTACATTCTATTGAATAACACTAAGAATTTGGGGCTGGAAGTAGACTTCAATAAAACTAAACACATGGTCACACATAGAAATCCATTACATAATGGAAATTTACAGTTAGTGACAAATGAGACAAAATTTTGTAGAATGGCTGAATTCTAATACCTAGAAACAATAATTACAAGCAGGAATGAGGTGCGCAAAGAAATTAAACATAGGCTTAATTCTAGAAATGCATGCTATTATGTATTACAGGAATTCTTGTAGTCTCAACTTCTCTTAAAAATGTTAAACAGAAAATATATAACAATATTATTTTCACAGTATACGGACGAAACATGGACTTTTACTTTAAGAGTGAAGAACATAGCCTATTACGTGTATTTGAGAATAAAGATCTTAGGAAAAGATTTGGACCACAGAGAGATGAACAGACAAGCAAATGGAGAAGACTAGATAACAGTGAGTTATATGATCTTTATAGGAAACCATATACAATAAGAATAGTTATGTCTCGTAGACTGAGATAGGCAGGACATGTACCATGAATGGGGAATTAAAGAGGGGCATTCAAGCTTCTTTTGCAAAATCAGAGGGATAACGCCCAGATGGTAGACCAAATGTGAAGTGGGAGAATAACATTAATCATGAATTCAGAAATATAATTATGGGGATGATAGTAAATCATTATCTCAGGATAGGGAGGTATGGAGAGTTTATGTCCGCGTGGCCATGTAGGCCTACCTACGGGTCTATAGTATCAGTGAGTTATACTTAGTAATATAGGCCTCCGTGGTGCAAGCGGCTGGACTCTCGCCGTGGACACAAGGGATTTTGAACAGATATTTCTCAGGATTTCTCCTATTTTACCGTGTCATAAATTTCATTCCGCAATTTCTGCACACTCATTTCATACATTTATTTCATCTGTCACTATGATGGTGCGACAAGGATAGTAGGCCCGCACCACTGCCATTCACACACATCTACATTATAGGGGTGTCATCTCACAACTTCTCGGTGATCTCTGATAAGATTCAAGACTGGCCTGGGTGTTCTCCGGTAAGGTTCAAGACTGGCCTGGGTGTTCTCCGGTAAGGTTCAGGTCTAGCCTGTGTTTTTGCCGGTAGGGTTCAGGTCTAGCCTGTGTTTTTGCCGGTAGGGTTCAGGTCTAGCCTGTGTTTTTGCCGGTAAGGTTCAGGTCTAGCCTGTGTTTTTGCCGGTAAGGTTCAGGTCTAGCCTGTGTTTTTGCCGGTAAGGTTCAGGACCGACCTGCATGTCCTCCGGTGTGGTACAATTTAGCCTGGTTATTCTCCTGCCATGTTCAGAACTGGCCTCTGAGTTTTCCGGTATAGATAAGGGTTGGTCTGGGTGTTCTCCTATAAGACTCAAGACTGGACTGGGTTTTTACCGTTTAGATTCAGGACTAGCCAGGGTGTTCTGGATGGTCCAGGGCTGACCTGGGTGTTCTCCGGTATGTTTCAGGAATGGCCTGGATGTTTTTCTGTATGGTTCAAGGGTGGTCTGGTTGTTCTATGGTAATTTCCAGGACTGGCCTGGGTCTTCTCCAGTAATATTCAGATATGATCTGGGAGTTCTGCGGTAAGGTTCATGTAAGGCGTAAATGTCCTCAGTTAAGGTTGAGGACTTGCCTGACTGTTCTCATTTAGATCAGGACTAGCCTGGGGTGTTCTCCTATATGGTCCTGGGCTGGAACATGTGCTCTGTGGTAAGGTATATGACTGATCTGGGTATTTTCCAGTATGGTTAAGGGATGGCCTGATGTTCCCCGGTATGGTTAAGAACAGACCTGCTACTTCATCTATAAGATTCAGTACTGGTCAGGGTGTTCCCCTGTATGGTCGAGAGCTAGCCCGAGAGTTCTCCGGTAAGTTTCGGAACTGGCTTTAGTATTCTCCACTAAGTCACAGGGCTGGATTGGGTGTGCTCAGGTGAGATTCAAGATTGGGCTGTGTGTTATCCGGTAAATTTTAGGACTGGCGTGGGTGTGCTCGGGTAAGATTCAGGACTGGCCTGGGTGCTCTACGGTATGGTTCAGGGCAAGATAGGGTGTTAACTGGTAAGGTTCAAGTCTGCTATGGATATTCTGCTGTAATGTTCAAGTATGGTATGGATGTTCTCCAGCGAGGTTCATGTCTGGTATGGATGCTCTCCGGTAAGGTTCATGTCTCGTATAGATGTTCTACGGTAAGGTTCACGTTTGATATGGACTTTCTCAGATAAGGTTCATGTTTGGTACGAATATTCTCCGGTGAGGTTCATATCTGGTATGGATGTTTTCCGTTAAGGTTTATGTCTGGTATGGATACTCTCCGGTAAGGGTAATGTCTGGTATGGATGTGCATCAGTAAGATTAATATCTGGTATGGATGTGCATCAGTAAGATTAATATCTGGTATGGATGTGCATCAGTAAGATTAATATCTGGTATGGATGTGCATCGGTAAGGTTAATGTCTGGTATGGATGTGCATCGGTAAGGTTAATGTCTGGAATGGATGTGCTTCGGTAAGGTTAATGTCTGGAATGGATGTGCTTCGGTAAGGTTAATGTCTGGAATGGATGTGCTTCGGTAAGGTTAATGTCTGGAATGGATGTGCTTCGGTAAGGTTAATGTCTGGAATGGATGTGCTTCGGTAAGGTTAATGTCTGGAATGGATGTGCTTCGGTAAGGTTAATGTCTGGAATGGATGTGCTTCGGTAAGGTTAATGTCTGGAATGGATGTGCTTCGGTAAGGTTCATAACTGATATGGATGTGTTTCGGTAAGGTTCATAACTGATATGGATGTGTTTCGGTAAGGTTCATAACTGATATGGATGTGTTTCGGTAAGGTTCATAACTGATATGGATGTGTTTCGGTAAGGTTCATAACTGATATGGATGTGTTTCGGTAAGGTTCATAACTGATATGGATGTGTTTCGGTAAGGTTAATGTTTGGTATGGATGTTCTTCGGTAAGGTTAATGTTTGGTATGGATGTGCATCGGTGAGGTTAATGTCTGGTATGGATGTGCATCGGTAAGGTTAATGGCTGGAATGGATGTGTTTCGGTAAGGTTCATATCTGATATGGATGTGTTTCGGTAAGGTTCATATCTGATATGGATGTTCTTCGGTAAGGTTAATGTTTGGTATGGATGTTCTTCGGTAAGGTTAATGTTTGGTATGGATGTTCTTCGGTAAGGTTAATGTTTGGTATGGATGTTCTTCGGTAAGGTTAATGTTTGGTATGAATGTGCTTCTGTAATTTTAATGTCTGGTATGGATCGTTAAGAATGTCTGGTATGATCGTTAAGAATGTCTGGTATTGGTGTGCTTCAGTAAATTTCATGTCTTGTATGGATGTGCTTCGGTAAGGTTAATGCATTTTATGAATGTGCTTCGGTAAGGTTAATGCATTTTATGAATGTGCTTCGGTAAGGTTAATGCATTTTATGAATGTGCTTCGGTAAGGTTAATGCATTTTATGAATGTGCTTCGGTAAGGTTAATGCATTTTATGAATGTGCTTCGGTAAGAATAATGCATTTTATGAATTGTGCTTCGGTAAGGTTAATGCATTTTATGAATGTGCTTCGGTAAGGTTAATGCATTTTATGAATGTGCTTCGGTAAGGTTAATGCATTTTATGAATGTGCTTCGGTAAGGTTAATGCATTTATGAATGTGCTTCTGTAATTTTAATGTCTGGTACGATCGTTAAGAATGTCTGGTATTGGTGTGCTTCAGTAAATTTCATGTCTTGTATGGGATGTGCTTCGGTAAGGTTAATGCATTTTATGAATGTGCTTCGGTAAGGTTAATGCATTTTATGAATGTGCTTCGGTAAGGTTTAATGCATTTTATGAATGTGCTTCGGTAAGGTTAATGCATTTTATGAATGTGCTTCGGTAAGGTTAATGCATTTTATGAATGTGCTTCGGTAAGGTTAATGCATTTTATGAATGTGCTTCGGTAAGGTTAATGCATTTTATGAATGTGCTTCGGTAAGGTTAATGCATTTTATGGAATGTGCTTCGGTAAGGTGTAATGCATTTTATGAATGTGCTTCGGTAAGGTTAATGCATTTTATGAATGTGCTTCGGTAAGGTTAATGCATTTTATGAATGTGCTTCGGTAAGGTTAATGCATTTTATGAATGTGCTTCGGTAAGGTTAATGCATTTTATGAATGTGCTTCGGTAAGGTTAATGCATTTTATGAATGTGCTTCGGTAAGGTTAATGCATTTTATGAATGTGCTTCGGTAAGGTTAATGGCATTTTATGAATGTGCTTCGGTAAGGTTAATGCATTTTATGAATGTGCTTCGGTAAGGTTAATGCATTTTATGAATGTGCTTCGGTAAGGTTAATGCATTTTATGAATGTGCTTCGGTAAGGTTAATGCATTTTATGAATGTCGCTTCGGTAAGGTTAATGCATTTTATGAATGTGCTTCGGTAAGGTTAATGCATTTAATGAATGTGCTTCGGTAAGGTTAATGCATTTTATGAATGTGCTTCGGTAAGGTTAATGCATTTTTATGAATGTGCTTCGGTAAGGTGTTAATGCATTTTATGAATGTGCTTCGTAGTAAGGTTAATGCATTTTATGAATGTGCTTCGGTAAGGTTAATGCATTTTATGAATGTGCTTCGGTAATTTTAATCATTTTATGAATGTGCCTCGGTAAGGTTTAATGCATTTTATGAATGTGCTTCGGTAAGGTTAATGCATTTTATGAATGTGCCTCGGTAAGGTTAATGCATTTTATGAATGTGCTTCGGTAAGGTTAATGCATTTTATGAATGTGCTTCGGTAAGTTAATGCATTTAGGAATGTGGCTTCGGTAAGGTTAATGCATTTTATGAATGTGCTTCGGTAAGGTAATGCATTTATGAATGTGCTTCGGTATAAGGTTAATGCATTTATGAATGTGCTTCGGTAAGGTTAATGCATTTTACGAATGTGCTTCGGTAAGGTTAATGCATTTTATGAATGTGCTTCGGTAAGGATAATGCATTTTATGAATGTGCTTCGGTAAGGATAATGCATTTTATGAATGTGCTTCGGTCATTTTAATGTCTGGTATGTTTTTGCTTCGTTAAGAATGATATCTGGTATAGATGTGCTTCGGTAAGTTTCATGTCTGGTCCTGGTTGTACTGCGGCAAGTTATATGTCTGGTATTGATGTGCTTCGGTAAGGTTCATGCCTGGTATGGATGTTCTTCTGTAAGGTTAATGTCTGGTATGGATGTTCTTCGGTAAGGTTAATGTCTGGTATGGATGTTCTTCTGTAAGGTTAATGTGTGGTATGGATGTTCTTCGGTAAGGTTAATGTCTGGTATGGATGTTCCTCGGTAAGGTTAATGTCTGGTATGGATGTTCTTCAGTAAGGTTAATGTCTGGTATGGATGTTCTTCGGTAAGGTTAATGTCTGGTATGGATGTTCTTCGGTAAGGTTAATGTCTGGTATGGATGTTCTTCGCTAAGGTTAATGTCTGGTATGGATGTTCTTCGGTAGGGTTAATGTCTGGTATGGATGTTCTTCGGTAGGGTTAATGTCTGGTATGGATGTTCTTCGGTAAGGTTAATGTCTGGTATGGATGTTCTTCGCTAAGGTTAATGTCTGGTATGGATGTTCTTCGCTAAGGTTAATGTCTGGTATGGATGTTCTTCGCTAAGGTTAATGTCTGGTATGGATGTTCTTCGCTAAGGTTAATGTCTGGTATGGATGTTCTTCGCTAAGGTTAATGTCTTGTATGGATGTTCGTCGGTAAGGTTAATGTCTGGTATGGATGTTCGTCGGTAAGGTTAATGTCTGGTATGGATGTTCGTCGGTAAGTTTAATGTCTGGTATGGATGTTCTTCGGTAAGGTTAATGTCTGGTATGGATGTCTTCGGTAAGGTTAATGTCTGGTATGGATGTCTTCGGTAAGTTAATGTCTGGTATGGATGTTCTTCGGTAATGGTTATGTCTGGTATGGATGTTTCTTCGGTAAGGTTAGTGTTGTTATGGATGTTCTTCGGTAGGTTCATGTCTGGTATGGATGTCTTCGGTAAGGTTTAATGTCATGGTATGGATGTTCTTCGGTAAGGTAATTGCTGGTTTGGACGTTTTCGTAAGTGTATGTCTGGTATGGATGTTCTTCGGTAAGGTTAATGTCTGGTATGGATGATTCTTCGGGAAGGTGAATGTCTGGAGGATGTTCTCGGTAAGGTACTGTCTGTTGGTATGAGGTCTTCGGTAAGGTTACTGGTTGGTATGGATGTTCTGCGGTAAGGTTAATGTCTGGATGGATGTTTTCGGTAAAGTTATGTCTGGTATGATGTTGTCGGTAAGTTAATGTCTGAGTGTATGGATGTTTTTCGGTAAGGTTAATGTCTGGTATGGATGTTCTTCGGTAAGGAATGTATGGTTATGGTTGTTCTCGGTAAGTTTAATGTTGGTAGGGTGTTCTTCGGTAAGTTTAATGTCTGGTATGGATGTTCTTCGGGGTAAGTTTGATTGTCTGGTGGGGATAGCTTTTCGGTAATGGTTAATGTTGGTGTGGAGTTATTTGGTAAGTTAATGTCTGGTGTGGGATGTCTTCAGGTAGGTTAATGTCTGGTGTGGATGTTCTTCTGTAAGTTAATGTCTGGTAAGGATTGTTCTTCGGTAAGGTTAACGTCTGGGTATGGATGTTCCTGCGCGTAAGGTTAATGTTGGTATGGATGTCTCGGTAAGGTGAATGTCTGGTAGGGATGTCTTCGGTTAAGGTTTAATGTCTGGTGGATGTTCTTCGGTAGGTTCAGTCTGGTATGGGTGTTCTTGGTAAGGTTGAAGGTTAATGTCTGGTATGGATGTTCTTAGTAAGGTAATGTCTGGTATGATGTTATTCGCTAGGTTAATGTCTGGTATGGGATGTTCTTCGGTATAAGTGAAGTGTCTGGTATGGATGTTCTTCGGTAAGGTTAATGTTGGTATGATGTTCTTAGGTAAGGTTAATGTCGGGTATATGAGTTCTTAGGTATAAGGTTTAATGTCTGGTATGGATGATCTTCGTAAGGTTAAGTCTGGTTAGAGGTGCTTCGGTAAGCTTAATGTACCTATGAATGTGCTTCGGTAAGCTTAATGTATACCTTATGAATGTGCTTCGCGTAAGCGTTAATGTACCGTACGAATGTGCTTCGGTAAGTTGATGTACCTGATGAATGGCTTCGCGTAAGCTTAAGTACCGTATGAATGTGCTTCGGAAGCTTAAGTACCTATGAATGTGCTTCGGTAAGCTTAATGTAACCGTTAGAATGTGCTTAGGGAAAGCTTAATGTACATTATGAAGTGTTCGGTAAGCTTACTGAGACCTTATGAATGTGCTTGGTAAGCTTACAGTGTACTTATGAATGTGCCTTCGCAGTAAGTTAATGTCTGGCTAAGATTGTGCTTCGTTAAGAATGACGTATGGTATGGATGTGCCTTCGGTAAGTTATTTAATGTATGGTAAGATTGGCTTCTTAAGAATGATATATGTAATGGATGTGCTTCGTTAAAGTTAATGTCTAATATGGATATTCTCTCGATATATCAATGTCTTAATATGGATATTCCTTCGCTTATATCAATGTTAATAGGGATATTTTCGATGATATCAATGGTATGGTATGGATATTATCACAAAAAGTTAAATTGCTATGGCTGTTCTCCGATAAGGTCAAATCCGGGTTTGGGCTCTCGGTAAAAATTCATCCTATAAGGCTTGTTTACGATAAGTCAAGTCTGATATTATGATCTCCGGTAAGGCTCATGTCTGGTATGGATTTATTCTGGTAAGATTCAAGGGTGGGTATGATGTAATATGGTAAGATTCAAGACTGGTATTGAGGTTCTCCGGTAGTTTGCTAAACTGGTATGGATACTCAAACGTGAGATTTATGTCTGGTATTGGTTTTCTACGGTAAGGTTGAAGTCAGGTATGGACGTCCTCTGGTAAGATTCAAGACTGGTATTGATGTTCTCCGGTAAGTTTGATAACTGGTATGGATACTCAAACGTGAGATTCATGTCTGGTATTGGTTTCTACGGTAAGGTTGAATCAGGTATGGCCGTCCTCGGGTAAGGTCAGCTCGATAGGATGCCTCCATTAAAGTTCTGTCTAGGTGTATGTTCTCGATAAGGTTAGGTCTGTTATGAATATTCTCGGGAACGTTACATATCTGATAAGGGATGTTCACCGGAAAAGAAGCAGGTGTGGTGTGTTAAATTCTTAGTAAGGTTCATGTTCGGTATGGATGCTCTCCGGTAAGAATTGTTGGGATGGATTTGTCTTGGGTAAGTTTCATTCCGGTATGTAATTTCCGTTTGAAGGGTCATAATTGGCATTAGTTCTGCGTAAGGTTTGTTTGGCAGTAAAGATTGTTCTCAGGTAAGGTTTCATGCTGGTTATGTATATTCACGGATAAGAGCTTAGTAGGGGAAATGGTTCATGTCTGGTTTATAGATGTTCTACGGTACGATTCAAGTTGGTATAGAGTTTACGGTAAGATTCAAGTCTGGATAGATTTTCTACGGTAAGATTCAAGTTGGTATAGATGTTCTAGGTAAGATTCAAGTTGGTTAGATGTGTTACGTAATTAAAGATTCAAGTCTGGCATTTAAGTTCTAAAATTAGGTCATGTACGTTGGTTTCTCCGCTAAGAATGAGTCTGGTTATGGAGTTCTCCGGAAGCGACGTTTTGTCTGGTATGGATGTTCTCGCGAAACGTTTTTGTCTCGGTTAGGTGGATGTTCTCGCGAAACGTTTTGTCGGATGGATGTTCTCGCGAAACGTTTTTGTCTGGTATGGATGTTCTCGCGAAACGTTTTTGTCTGGTATGGATGTTCTCGCGAAACGTTTTTGTCTGGTATGGATGTTCTCGCGAAACCGTTTAGTCTGGTATGGATTTTCTCACTTAACGTCCATGCCTGGTATTTATGATCTCTGGTATGGGTCACATCTTGTATGAATTTTCTCCGGTAAGTTTCTTGTCTAGTATATATCTTCTCCGGTAAGCTTGATGTCAGGTATGGATGTTCTCGGGGAAGGTTTGCAAGTTAGTTTGCATGTCTCCAGTAAGGTTAGTCTGGTTTGGATGTCTCGGTAAGTTCATACCGGGGGTTTATGGATATTCTCTGGCAAGGTTCAGGCCTGGAACGGATGTTGTGTGTAAGGTTAAGTCTGATATCGATGTCCTCCAGCACGGTTATGGTATGATCTGATAGGGATGTTCCAGGTCATGTCTGGTAGGATATCTCCAGTAAGGTTCAGGTCCTGGTATGGATGTTTCTCCGGATGGATCCATCCGGGTCCGTATATTGTACTCAAGTAAGGTTCAGCCTGGTTATGGATTTTCTTGTAAGGTTCAGTGCCTGGTATGGAATTCTCCGAAAGGTTTCAGAGTGGTAAGGATGTTCTCAGGTTAGGTGAAGGCTAGGTATGTACGTTCTCTAGTTCGGTTCAAATCTGATATGGATATTCTGAAATAATATTTCTTGTCTGGTGTGAGATGTGATCGGGTAAATTCAGTTTGGTATAATGTTCTACGGGAAGGTCAATCTGGTTTTTGGGTTCTCGGTTAAGGTTCAAGTTGGTATGGATATTCTCAGATATTTTTCGTGTATGGTACGAAATTTATCCGTAAGGTTTATATATGGTATGGATATTCTACGGTAAGGCTTCATGTATGGTATGGATGTGCTTCACGAAGGTTTCTGTCAAGTATCTATGTTCTCCGGTAATATTCATGTCTATATAAATATTCTCGCGAAACGTCGTGTCTGGTATGCATATCTCATATAGTTTGTATGAATGTTCTTCCGTTGAGTAGTGTTGATAGGGATATTCTGCGGAAGATTCCTATCGGGTAGGATATTCTCCAGTAAGGGTCTGTCAGGTATGGATGTTCTGCGGTAAAGGTTAATGTTGGTATGGAGTGTTCTCGGTAAGGTTTAATGTCTGGTATGGATGTCTTCGAAAGGTTAAGGTTGATGTGCTAGTAAGGTTAATGTTGGATGGATGTGCTGCGGTAAGGTTAATGTCTGGAATGGATGTGCTTCGGTTAGGTTAATGTCTGAATGGATGTGCGTCGGTAAGGTTAAGTTGGAATGGATGTGCTTCTGGTAGGTTAATGTTGGAATGGATGTGCTTCGGTAAGGTAATGTGTGGAAATGGATGTCCCCGGTAAGGGGTTAATCTCTGTTAGATGTTCGCCGGTAAAGGTTAAATCTGGTATAGATGTTCTCCGGTAAGGTTAATATCTGGTAAGATGTTCCCGGTTAAGGTTAATATCTGGTAATGATGTTCTCGGTAAGGTAATATTGGTATAGATGTCTCTGAAGGTTAAATCTGGTATGATGTTCTCGGTAGGTTAATATCTGGTTAGATGTTCTCCGGTAAGGTAATATCTGGTATAGGATGTTCTCCGGTAAGGTTAATATCTGGTGTATAGATGTTCTACGGTAAGGTTAATATTCTGGTATAAGATGTTATCCGGTAAGGTTAATATCTGGCATAGATGTTCTCCGGTAAGGTTAATATCTGGCATAGATGTTCTCCGGTAAGGTTAATATCTGGCATAGATGTTCTCCGGTAAGGTTAATATCTGGCATAGATGTTCTCCGGTAAGGTTAATATCTGGCATAGATGTTCTCCGGTAAGGTTAATATCTGGCATAGATGTTTCTCCGGTAAGGTTTAATATCTGGTCATAGATGTTTCTCCGGTTAAGGTTAATATCTGGTATAGATGTTCTCCGGTAAGGTTAATATCTGGTATAGATGTTCTCCGGTAAGGTTCATGTCAGTTAAGGATGATCTTAGGTAAGGTCCATGCTTGGTATCGTATATTCATTGATAAGGTTCAAGTCTGAAATGGATGTTACTCCGATAATGTTCTTGTCAGATATTAAATGCTCTCGGGTATGTTTCATGTTGCGGTATGGATGTTCTACGTTAAGATTCATGTCTTGGTATGTATGTTCTCAGATAAGGTCATATATTGTTTGAATTTTCTCCGCTAAGATTGATGTCTTGTATTGGGTGTTCTCGGGAAAGTTAATGTCAGTTATGGAGTTTCTCCCTTAAGGTTCATGCCTGTTATGTATGATTTGTGGTATGGGTCATGTCTTGTATGGATGTTCTCCAGTAAGGTTCATGTGCGGTAAGGATGTTATCCTGTAAGGTTGATGAGAGGTATGAATGTTCTCTAGTTATGTTCAAATCTAATATGGATATTCTCCAATAATGTACAGCTTTTGAAATAATTGATGGCGCACAGATAATTTTCCAAGTCTCAGAACGAAGCCACTGCGCATTATCAGAGATCAGGTATTTGGTTCTCAAGTATACAACTATTTGAGAAACTTAATCTGTTCTATTTCGTTGTGTGTCATTATGTGGAAACAATTTCGTGTAAATAAGAAGTGCGATAAATACTAAAAATAAAACAAAGCAAAAGAAATGAAACAAAAGAAAGAGTTAATTGAAATAAGGACGAGAGTGGGACAAAAAAGCATGACAGCAGGATCGAACACGCGACCTCATGCATGGGAAACAGAAGCTCCCTCCACTAGACCATAACCATCTCTCCTAGATATTGTATGTTTGAAGCCATGCAGTACTTCAGGACTTACTTGTATAATGAAATTAGATATTAACTTAATTTAAATTAATCAGACGCATTTTGTATTAGTAATGGAAATAAATGGGGCACGCCGTAGCGTAGTGGTTAAGGCACTGAGCTACAAGCCGGAGGGTCGAGGGTTCAAGTCTCGTTGGGGTCAGGATTTTTAAACTGACCCAAAGCCCTCTGGCGGCACTATGGCCCTGGGGTCGACTCAGCCTCTAACGGAAATGAGTACCAGACGCTTTTTCTGGGGGTAAAGGCGGCCGTCACGCAGGGCTGACAACCCGGCTGACAAAGTGCCGATTGTCTAGAAAAAGTGGGAGCTTTAACCTCCTACTACCCCAAGGACCTCCTGAGGCCTGTCGTGGGATCACTTTACTTACTTTAATGGAAATAAATAATTTTATTATACCATGTGTTTAGTAAACAAAGTAATGAGACGTTAAAATCATTATTCATTATATATATATATATATATATATATATATATGAGCAGTTTCCTTTAATTTTATTTGTTTCTATATATTCCATTCCATAGTAATTCTGCCTGAGGGCAGGTCTTTACTGCAATCATAGCATTTTCATGATATGCTTTGCAGCTTTACTAGGGAACTATAGATGTGGTAGCTTCCCGTTTCTTTTCACACGGGTGAAGAATGATGATGATGATGATGATGATAACCATAAAGATGATGATGGCCGGATGATTTTTGGGGACCGTTGGGCCCTAAGCTTCTGGAATTTATCTTACAGGTGAGGAAAACCCCATAAAAAATCTCTCCAAGGAGCCTGCCCCGACCGGAAATATTTCCATATATATACACATACACAAATTTATTTGTACTGCATAACGAAGCCTGGGAACATGTAGGAATTATGAAAATTAACGAGGTTATTAAATAATAAATAAAAAATCTACCTGACCGGAATCGAATGTGGGCCCGCGTCGTCGGTAAAAGAACATCATTACCGACTGCTCCACTTAAGCGAACGATAGGAATGCTGCATGAAGAGAGACTTATGCCGTCCGCTTTATACTCAAATGAGTCAGAACATGAAACAACGTACTGGTATGAATCGCTCTTCAATACTCTTAACTTTCTATCATCAAGAGTTGCGCCATCTCTTTTTTCAAAGGCTGTACTTGTCTGGTATATATGTTCTCCGGTAAGGCACATTTCTGGTATGTATGTTCCGAGATGAGATTCATATCTGGTTTTGATGTTCTCAGGTAAGATTCATGTCTGGTGTGGATATTCTCAGATATATTTCGTGTCTGGTATGGAAGTTCTCCTATAAGGTTAATATCTGGTACGGATATTTTACGGTAAGGTTCATATCTGGTATGGATGTTTTCAGGTTAGGTTCATGTGTGGTATGAATGTGCTTTGCTAAATATCATGACTGGTATCTATGTTCTCCGGTAATATTCATGTGTATTATAAATATTCTCCCATAAGGTTTATATGGATGTTCTCAGATATGTTAGTATGGATGTTCTCTGGTGAGATACATGGGTGATATAGATATTCTGCGGTAAGATTCATATCTGATATGGATGTTCTCCAGTAATTTCATGTCAGATATGGATGTTTCCCGATACGGTTCTTCTCTGGTATGTATATTCTCCGGTAAGATTCATAACTGGTATGGATATCTCGTCTAAGTTTCATATCTGGCATGGATGTGCTCCGGTAAGGTTATGTCTGTTAAGGATATTATCCAGTAGATTTCGTGCTACGTATTGATATTTTCTGGTAGAATTCATGTCTGGTACGGATGTTCTCCGGTCTGGTATATATTTGTTTGTGTTAGTTTCATGTCTGGTATGGATATTCTCCGGTTAGGTTCATGCCTGGTATGGATGTTCTATGGTAATATTCATACCAAGTATGGATGTTCTCGGATAAGTTTCATGTCTGATATGAATGTTCCCTGGCAAGGTTCATGCCTATTATGTACGTTGTCCTGTATGATTCCTATCTTGTATGGATTACACTCTGGCAATATTCATGTCTGGTATGGATGTTGTCTGGTATGGAAGTTATCTGGTAAGGTTGATGCCCGGTATGGATGTTACTTGGGAAGATTAATGCCTGGTATGGATATCTCCTATATAGTTCATGTCTGGTATGGATATTCTCCGGTAAGATTCATTCTTGGTATGAATGTTCTCCGGTAAGATTCATTCCTGGTATGAATGTTCTCCGGTAAGGTTCTTGCCTGCTATGGATGTTCTCTGGTAAGTTTCATGCCTGGTATTGAAGTTCTCTGGTAAGTTTCATGCCTGGTATTGAAGTTCTCTGGTAAGTTTCATGCCTGGTATGGATATTCACCGGTATGTTTCCTCTCTGGTATGGATGTTTTCTGGTATGATTCATGTCTGGTATGTATGTTCTCTGGTTAGGTTCATTTCTGGTACATATGTTCTCCGATGAGATTTTTTATTGGTGTGAATGCTATTTATATTTTATATTTTTCAAGTCTAGTATGGATGTTCTCTCGAAAGATTTATTTCTGATATGATGTCCTGTAAGATTGGTGTCTTGTGTGGACGTTCACCGGTAAGATTGGTGTCTGGTGTGGACATCTCCGGTAAGATTCATGTCTGGTAAACATGTTCTATGGTAAGATTCATGTCTGGTAAATATGTTCTATGGTAAGATTCATGTCTGGTAAATATGTTCTATGGTAAGATTCATGTCTGGTAAATATGTTCTATGGTAAGATTCATGTCTGGTAAATATGTTCTATGGTAAGATTCATGTCTGGTAAATATGTTCTATGGTAAGATTCATGTCTGGTAAATATGTTCTATGGTAAGATTCATGTCTGGTAAATATGTTCTATGGTAAGATTCATGTCTAGTAAATATGTTCTATGGTAAGATTCATGTCTGGTAAATATGTTCTATGGTAAGATCCATGTCTGGTAAATATGTTCTATGGTAAGATTCATGTCTGGTAAATATGTTATATGGTAAGATTCATGTCTGGTAAATATGTTATATGGTAAGATTCATGTCTGGTAAATATGTTCTATGGTAAGATTCATGTCTGGTAAATATGTTCTATGGTAAGATTCATGTCTGGTAAATATGTTCTATGGTATGGATATTCTCCGGTAAGGTTCATGTCTGTATGTATAATCTCCGGTACGGTTGAGGTCTGGTATGATGCTCTTCGGTAAGTTTCATGTCTGGTATTGATGTTTTACGGTACGGTTAAAGTCTGGTATTGATGTTTTACGGTACGGTTAAAGTCTGGTATTGATGTTTTACGGTATGGTTCAAGTCTGGTATTGATGTTTTACGGTATGGTTCAAGTCTGGTATTGATGTTTTACGGTACGGTTCAAGTCTGGTATTGATGTTTTACGGTACGGTTCAAGTCTGGTATTGATGTTTTACGGTACGGTTCAAGTTTGGTGTTGAAGTTTTACGGTACGGTTCAAGTCTGGTGTTGATGTTTTACGGTACTGTTCAAGTCTGGTGTTGATGTTTTACGGTACTGTTCAAGTCTGGTGTTGATGTTTTACGGTACTGTTCAAGTCTGGTGTTGATGTTTTACGGTACTGTTCAAGTCTGGTATTGATGTTTTACGGTACTGTTCAAGTCTGGTATTGATGTTTTACGGTACGGTTCAAGTCTGGTATTGATGTTTTACGGTACGGTTCAAGTCTGGTATTGATGTTTTACGGTACGGTTCAAGTCTGGTATTGATGTTTTACGGTACGGTTCAAGTCTGGTATTAATGTTTTACGGTACGGTTCAAGTCTGGTATTAATGTTTACGGTACGGTTCAAGTCTGGTATTAATGTTTTGCGGTACGGTTCAAGTCTGGTATTAATGTTTTGCGGTACGGTTCAAGTCTGGTATTAATGTTTTACGGTACGGTTCAAGTCTGGTATTAATGTTTTACGGTACGGTTCAAGTCTGGTATTGATGTTTTACGGTACGGTTCAAGTCTGGTATTGATATTTTACGGTACGGTTCAAGTCTGGTATTGATGTTTTACGGTACGGTTCAAGTCTGGTATTGATGTTTTACGGTACGGTTTAAGTCTGGTATTAATGTTTTACGGTACGGTTCAAGTCTGGTATTAATGTTTTACGGTACGGTTCAAGTCTGGTATAAATGTTTTACTGTACTGTTCAAGTCTTGTGGTATTACTGTTTTACGGTACGGTTCAAGTCTGTTATTAATGTTTTATTCGGTACGGTTCAAGTCTGGTATTGATGTTTTACGGTACGGTTCAAGTCTGGTATTGATGGTTTAATTTTAACGGTCACGGTTCAAGTCTGGCATTGATGTTTTACGGTACGGTTCAAAGTCTGGCATTGATGTTTTACGGTAACGGTTCAAGTCTGGTATGGAATGTTTGTAACGTACGGTTCAAGTCTGGTATTGGTTTTTTAAGCGGTATCGGTTTCAAGTCTGGTATTGATGTTTTACGGTACGGTTCAAGTCTGGTATTGATGTTTTTTACGTTTATTCCGGTCTCGGTTCAGTCTGGTATTGATGTTTTACGGTACGGTTCAAGTCTGGTATTGATGTTTTACGGTACGGTTCAAGTCTGGTATTGATGTTTTACGGTACGGTTCAAGTCTGGTATTGATGTTTTACGGTACGGTTCAAGTCTGGTACTGATGTTCTCCGGCAATGTTCATGCCTGGTATGGATATTCTCCGTTAAGGTATATGTCTGATAGGGATGTTCTCCTATAAGGTATATGTCTGATAGGGATGTTCTCCTATAAGGTATATGTCTGATAGGGATGTTCTCCTATAAGGTATATGTCTGATAGGGATGTTCTCCTATAAGGTATATGTCTGATAGGGATGTTCTCCTATAAGGTATATGTCTGATACGGATGTTCTCCTATAAGGTATATGTTTGATAGGGATGTTCTCCTATAAGGTATATGTTTGATAGGGATGTTCTCCTATAAGGTATATGTCTGATAGGGATGTTCTCCTATAAGGTATATGTCTGTTATGGATGTTTTCCGGCAAGTTTCATGGTATGGATTTCTCCGGTAAGGTTCAAGCCTGGTATACGTGTTCTCCGGTAAGGTTCATGTTAGGTATGGATGTTCTCCATTAAGGTGCATGTCTAGTATGGATGTTCTCCGGTAAAGGTCCTGTCTGATATGTATGGTCTCCGGTAGGATTCATGTCTGGTGTGGATGTTCTCCGTTAAGGTTATGGTCTGTACAGAGTTTTTTCCGGTAAGATTAAGGATTGTAAATGGTGTTCTGTTTTAAGTTTCAGGACTTCCAGGGTTTTTAGTACGTCGAGGACCGGCCTGTGTGTTCTTCAGTAGGTTCAGTTCTGGCCTTCGTGTTCACCGGTAAAGTTGAGATCTAGCCCTCATCTGATCTAACAAAGTCAATTAGATACGAAAACTCACACACCTTTAAACCAATATGTTGTTACATCAACTTGCCTTCACTTAGCCTTATTACATAATTTGAAATTACTTTTTACTCTACTGTGAGCTATTCTGTTATATAGTTACTTGTCCCCATCTAAACCTGACTAAATAAATCACACACTCCTGTAAACTATTGTTTACACTAACTTGCGACATATAAATCTAACTAAATAAATAACATACTTCTGTAAATCCGTAGAGAAGTATCCATGCGAAAAAAAAGACTTCTTTCATAGCATGTAGTTCTACGGTAGTAAACTGAAGTCGGTTGAACGTGGAATTGTTATTTGTAAGTTACTAGTTAATACCCGGCGTGTACTGCTACGCCGAAATAAATTAAATATTGAGGGTTAATTCATTATATAGCATACACTGTTACGAATCAAACATGGCGGTTGCTAGGATACATTTTTAATTTCAAATAAACCCTCACTTGTAACGATCGGATTTCACTAATTTTTGGATAATACACATCGGTTTACTTTAACAGGACATTCCGAATTGTGTTGTGAAACATCGAAAATTGCAAATGCAAAGAGCGATTCTTAAATGTTCGTTTCAGGTGAACTCCTACATCTAATGATTTTAGAACATAACAGATAATTATTAATTAAATAAAAAGCCTCCAAAAGGTCCAAATTCTTACCCTTATCACAATAATGTAACATTTCAAATTTTGAATCGAAACAATGATTAAATTGGAATAGGTGGTTAGCATATTTTGAATATTCTAAATTTCTGTTATATGCTCTCATGTGTTTCTTTATCCGAGAGATACAAGTCTACCAGTTTGTCCTATATAGACATTGTCACATGTGTCACACTTCAATTTATATACACCTGATAATTTTTCATTCTTTATTTTGGTTTTATTTTTTTTTATATTTTGTACAGTTTTAGGCTGTACAAATAAATAAATCGAAAAGTAGTTGAGTTCTCAACTTTATTCGAATGAATCGCCTGTGTTAAATTTAAAAAAAAAATAAATAAATTATTGTTGTATTGTTGCTTAGATCAGTTGATATGTACTATAATAACACAATTCATAATTTGTTAACATGTCTGAAGAAGGTACAGTGTACCGAAACAGCTGTTACTGAATTATATTTTAATAAATATAAAAACCAAATAAAACTAAGTTTTATTTTATTTTATTTCATTAATAAATATGGATTTTCAT
This sequence comes from Diploptera punctata, assembly GCA_030220185.1. Classification (NCBI taxonomy): domain Eukaryota; kingdom Metazoa; phylum Arthropoda; class Insecta; order Blattodea; family Blaberidae; genus Diploptera; species Diploptera punctata. The sequence continues at coordinate 998,198 of JASPKZ010006814.1, read as the reverse complement.
CAAGTAAACACCAACTCAATTCATTATATAATAGATAATGGCTTAATACTCGCCGCATTTGAAAACGTGTGTACTGTGTATACAAATTTTCACGAAGATCGGTTGAACGGTTTAGAACTCAGCAAAGGACAAACTGACGGACAGACATACTGTTTATTTTTCAGGTTTGTTTCTGCATGGTCGACAATTGTTTAATGGTCTTTTGTTGGATATGTCTAGGCTTCATTTTAGATCATAAATTGTTTTGAAATCGGGTTATCCACTTTTAGCTCATTAACATAAATATGTACTAATTTTAAATAAAGTAAAATTAATATTTACTCATGTCTTTAAAGAATTAGTCCGAATAAAAATATTTTAAATCGATCTGAAAACTTAAATTTGTAAATTTATTTTTGGTACTTACTACTTTCCACCTACGAATAATGAAATTTAATTTAAAATAATTTATTCAGCTACCTAGATAACATCTAAATTCCTAGAAAATATAGCAAATATAAAATATAATACCTAGAAAATATATAAATTCCATTCCATAGGCGATAGCACTTAAATTATTTTATTTTACAAATTTTGAATTGCTATCTGATTCTTAAAGAAGTCAATTTTATAAATAAATTCAAAATATGATGTATCGTAGCAACGATTTTACAATAGCAAAAGTATTGGTGTAATACAGGCCTAAAATGCATTTATAATAATACAAAAATTCCGTGAAGGAGATATTGCATGAATTAAGCAAATGTATCACAATTAGAGATAGAGAATGCTATAACAGAACAATGGAGTATAATAAGAAAGCAAATGGTTGAAACAGCTGATCCAATACTCGGGAAGAGAAATGGACAGGAAAAAAACAAATATTGGCTTGATGAGAAATGTGAAGAGAACATTCATTAAAGAAATGTAGAAAACTTAACCGGTTGCAAAAGAAAACTAGTACAATGCTCATATATTTAAATAAAAAGGAATGAGACAAGTATAATGTGTAGAAAGAAAAAAAGAGGAATTATCAGAATTCAATGATCCACCCATAGTAATTCTGCCCGAAGGCAGGTTCTTCACTGCAAACATAGCACTTCCATGCTACGTTTTGCAGCTTTACTAGGGAATTGTTTAGGTGTGGTAGCTTCCCGTTGCTTTCCACACCGGTGAAGGATGATGGTAATGATAATGGCAAGGATGATGATGATGGCCATATGATTTCGGGGACCTTTTGGGCCTTAAAGTTTTCCTGACATTTGTTTTACAGGTGAGGAAAAACCCCGATAAAAACCTCACCCAGAAAAACTGCCCCGACCGGGGATCGAACCCGGGCCCGCTGCGTGACAAGGCAGCACGCTACCTCGAGACCACAGCGGTGGACAATTCAATGATAATGGAATTAAATGATTGTAAAAATGCAGAAATAGGACATTTTTACGCAACGATAATTTTTAAATAAATGATACCAATCTAGAACAGACTATTGTATAAACTTGGATGGAAATCTGATTAGTAACAAACACGGTATACTGAAGAGATGGACTTAGCAATTTATTGGATGACACGAAAAAATAGCAACAGATCACGAAGGAGTACCGTTCCCGCGCTATAGGCATTACAATATTTCGGATTTACCAGTGTAATTTTGCAACCGTATAGGTAGTACATGACGTCAGAAGGTCGCCGGACTGCACGTGACGGTTACCCTGCCATTGAATGTCCGTCAGGAAAACTGTGGTTTCAGCACAATGGCGTACCGCCGCAATTTACACGTGACGTTCGGGGACATTATAACCGAAGATTCGTACAAAGATGGATTGGTCGGGGTGGTCCTATTGCATGACCCCCACGATAGCCGGATTTAACGTCATTGGACTACTTCTTGCGGGGTCGTATGAAGAGTATGGTGTACGAGATTCCTGTAGAGAATGAGGAAGAACTGCAAACACGAGTTATGGTCGCTGCACAAGAGATTAACGGGACACCAGGTGTGATGCATCGAGTGTACCGGATCATGTTCCGTCGGTACAATGTGTGCAACGATATTGATGGTCGTCACATCGAGCCTCTGTTGTAGTGAGCAATTTCGTATGGGACACATCCATTACAGAAGACAGACCGACACAAATTTGTTTTTTTCCTCTGTTGACACAAGTGTTATTGTGATCAATTAAAATGTTTTTGTTACTTAGGAGTTGTTACCAAACAAATTTGACTGTCTTCTGTAATGAGTCAAACGTCATTTAATTCTGTACCTTACGTCACACCTCATTTGACATAGTGCTCTTCTGACGTCATGTACTGCCTATCCGGTTACAAAAAAAACGGCAAATCCGACACATTGTAATGGCTGTAGCACCGAAATGGTGCGTTTCCGCACATTGGTTCCTATTCAAAATATTATCTATCAGTCCCTCTACTAGCCCTAGAATGTTGTAATATGAATTTCCGAACACTCTGTATAGGTGAACAACAAATGGTACCAGAGGAAGGAGAAATATTAACCCTATCTGTAATACACCAGATGAAGAATAATAAAGCCCCAGGCGAAGATGACATTTCAGCTCAGCTAATGAATCATGGTGGAAGAGAATTTAAGCTATGCTTTGTTAGTTAAATTATTTTTAGTCTATTCATCTTACCTCAATATTAATGTTGATTTGTTCTTGGACATGTATCGAAACAATTCTGGACAAGCTGACGATAAAACAGAATTTTTTGAAACATGTCCAAAAACAAATCAACATTAATATTGAGGTAAGATGAATAGACTAAAAATAATATAATTAAAATAACCTCAAACTATCGCTTCCTAAAATTAAAAATTATATGCTTTGTTAGGTTGATTAGAAACATACAGATTAACGAAAAGATGTCATCTGATTGGAGAAGTGCAATATTTCAACCAATTCATAAGAAAAGAAAATAAAAAACTCTTATGATAACTATAAAGGAATAACTTTACTAAATGTTGTTTATAAAGTTATATCAAAATTAATTGTAAACAAAATGAGAAAAATATTAGAAAATACCATGGGGTATACCAAGCCGGATTCGTAAAAGGGAAATCCACTAGCCATCAGATTATCATGAGTAATGCCACGAGTGATTTCCAAATTATCGATAAATTCACGACTCACGAAGTGAGTGGCAAGAGTGGCATTTGTTAGGACTATTTAACGAATAAGGGGTACGCCGTAGCGTAGTGGTTAAGGCACTGAGCTACAAGCCGAAAGGTCGAGGGTTCAAGTCCCGGTGGGTCAGGATTTTTAAACTGACCCAAACCTTCTGGCGGCACTATGGCCCTGGGGTCGACTCAGCCTCTAACGGAAATGAGTACCAGACGCTTGTTCTGGGGGTAAAGGCGGCCGTCACGCAGGGCTGACAACCCGGCTGACATCAAGTGCCGATTGTTCAGAAATAGTGGGAGCCTTAACCTGAGCCTTAATGAAGAGATATATTTAATTTCAAACTAAAAACATGAATTATAATAAAGGGCTAAAGTAATGAATAATCTATATGTGTGGGAGCACGCCGTAGCGTTGTGGTTAAGGCACTGTGCTACAAGTCGGAAGGTCGAGGGTTCAAGTCCCGGTGAGGTCAGGATTATTAAACTGACCAAAACCGTCTGGCGGCACTATGGCCCTGGGGTCGACTCAGCCTCTAACGGAAATGACTAACAGACACTTGTTCTGGGGGTAAAATAATAGACATTATTCTCCCAACAATAACTCACATTTTTAATGCCTCTATAATGACCGGGACCTATCCCAGACTCTGGAAAATGGCTCTAGTTCGTCCTACACCGAAATCAAACACTCCCACAACACTCGATGATTATAGACCAATTAGTATTCTTCCCTGTTTATCTAAAGCACTGGAACCACATAATACACTCACAGTTAACAGACTACCTCACCACACACGACTTACTTGATGAACATCAGTCTGCGTTTTAGAACAGGACATCACACAAGTACTGCACTACTTGACATTGTAGAGGACAATAAGAGACTCAATGGACAAAAGCAACTCACCGCAATAGTCCTACTCGACTACAGCAAAGCCTTTGACACAGTAGATAATAGACTTAATGCTAGCGAGACTAAAGACACTACATCTGTCGGAAAACTGCCTTGATTGGTTTGCATCTTACCTCACTAATCGTCAGCACCCAGTTTTCCTGTTAATAATCGCATTTCTTTCGTCCTGGCGCTTGGTGAGGAAAGGGTACCTCAAGGCGGCGTCCTCGCTCCTCTTCTCTTCTCGATTTATATTAATGACGTGACCAAGAAACTACAAAACTGCAAGCATCATCTTTACGCCGACGACCTACAGATTTACACACATTTAGGCCTGACGAAATTAATGAATATATTGACAAAGTAAACACTGACCTCAGGCATATATCTTTATGGTCCAGACAATATGGGCTGAAACTAAATGTAAACAAAACGCAAGCAATAATTATCGGACATCCAAGGCTATTACACCTCATAAACAATGGCAATATGCCGGCTGTCATATTAGATAATGAACAAATTCCTTATACCGACGTCGTTAAAAACTTGGGATTTTACTTAGATTCTAATTTAAAATGGCATGAGCAAGTAAAACAAACATCTAAAAGGATCTTCTCCATAATGCATTCCCTAAAGCGACTTAAACATTTTCTTCATACAACTCTTAAAAGAATTTTAATCCAAACTTTAGTGATGCCGCATTTTAACTACTGTGACGTTCTACTAACTGACATAAGTGACGGATTGTCGGACAAACTGCAGCGTGTCCATAATATGTGTATCAGATTCATATTTAATGTTCGAAAATACGATCACATTTCTCCATTATTCCACGAATTGTCATGGCTACATCTAAAGAGAGAAGAAAATCGCACTGTCTAATTCCTCCTATTTAAGATCCTACATACCTCGATTCCCAATTATTTATCATCCCGTTTCCAGTATCTATCCTCAACCATAACTTAAACACAAGATCACAACATAGTCTCTTACTTAATATACCGCAACATAGGACATCACATCACTCCATGTCATATATCATCTCCATTTCTCGCAACTGGAATTCCCTACCACAAGAAATAAGGGGCTGCCGGACATTGGCATCTTTTAAAAGAAATCTAAATTTATATTTGCTCTAAACTCGACTTCATTATTATCCAGTGTAAGATATATATATTAATTGGTGTTTCCCGTATAATGTATCATAATTATATTATTATTATTATTATTATTATTATTATTACTACTACTATTATTATTATTATCGTATCATTATTGTTATTACCCTATAAAATGTTGTTTGTACATGAAATTTACATTGCTACATTTATTGTATCTTTAACTGTTTATAATTAGTACAGTGTATATCTATATTTGTCGAATATTTATTTGTATTTGTGCTGGTTGAGTGGAAGAGAGGGCCTTATGGCCTTAACTCTGCCAGAATAAATAAAGTATTATTATTATTATTATTATTATTATTATTATTATTATTATTATTATTATTATTATTATTAAAGGCGGCCGTCAGGCAGGGCTGACAACCCGGTTGATATCAAGTGCCGATTATCTAGAAAAAGTGAGAGCCTTAACCTCCTACTCTCGAGGCTGCAGTGGGATTACTTTACTTTTACTATATGTGTAGAAAACATTTAGGATATATGAAAACATGCAAATGCATTATGCTTACTTACTTACTGGCACTATCGAACCCGTAGGTTCATGGCCGCGCGGACATAAGATCTCCATACATCCCTATCCTGAGCTAATGCTTTCCAATCATTTCCTGTGTAATCTACTTCCCTCAAATCATAGTTAATGTTATTCTCCCACCTCATTCTTGGTCTACCAACTGGGCGTTTTCCCTCTGGCTTCCCTACAAGAAGCTTCCATGCAAGTCTTTCATTTCCCATACATGCAACATGTCCTGCCCAACGCAGTCTACGAGACTTAACTGTTCTTATTATATCTGGCTTCCTATAAAGACCATGTAGTTCATTGTTATGTAGTCTTCTCCATTCACCTGTCTGTTCATCTCTCTTTGGTCCAAAAATTTTCCTAAGTACTTTATTCTCAAATAATTGTAATCTCCTTTCTCCTCTCTTAAGTAAGAGTCCATGTTTCGCACCCATATAATATAACTGGTAGAATAATAGTTTTTATATATTTTCAGTTTAAACGTTTTTTGAAAGGAGTTGGGACATCAAGAGTCTCTGCAATGCATAATAGCATGCATTTCCAAGAATTGAGCCTATGTTTAATTTCTTTGTGCATCTCATTCCTATTTGTGATCATTGTTCCTAGTTATTTGAATTCCAGCCACTTCCTAACGATTTCCCTCATTTGTCATTAGCTGTCCATTTCCATTATATAATGAATTTCTACGTGTGACCATATATTTAGTTTTATTGGCATTTACTTCCAGTCCTAATTTCTTAGTGTTACTCAATAGTGTGCCCGTGTTGTTCTTTAGTATCTCCTCGCTATCGGCCAATAATACTACAACATCATCAGCATAAACTAACAGCTTATTAATACCATTAATTTGTAAGCCTTCCTCATTCTCTAAAGATTTAATGGCATGCTCTAGTACAAAATTAAATAGTAGAGGAGATTAGTGCATATCCTTGCTTCAACCCATTCTGGATTTCAAAAGTGTCCCGAAAACTGTTTGCCTACACGCACCCTACTCTTTGTGCCATTTAGACACATTCGTATAAGTGTAACTAACTTTTTAGGAATTCCGAACTCCAGCAGGATACTATATAACTTCTCCCTCTTAATTGAATCATATGCTTTTTTTGAAGTCCACATACAGTTGAAGTACAGTACCATTATATTCCCATTTCTTTTCTAAAATCTGTCTTATACTAAAAATCTGATCTGTTGTAGACCTGTTTCTTCTAAATGCACATTGATGATCTCCTAGAGTGTCATCAATATAGGGAGTAAGTCTGCTTACTAATATATTTGTTAAAATTTTGTACGAAGTTGAAAGTAATGAGATGCCCCTGTAGTTGTTGCAATCAGCTTTATCTCCTTTCTTATAAATTGGTACGATAATTGATACGTTTCCATTCATCTGGAAGAGCTTCGTTTTTCCCAAATCATACTAAGCAACCAGCGTATCTTGTCCATCAATTTTTCTCTCCCCTGATTTATCAGTTCTGCTGGGAACTCATCTGAACCTGATGCTTTATACATCTTCAATTTTTCAATCGCCATTTCAACCTCTAATGCACTTGGTTCTGCGACTAGCATTTCTGCTGTCTGTAAATTATCCTCTTCAATGTCCTTTTCTGTATGTACATTTAATAGCTGATTAAAGTAACTTTTCCATCTACTTAATATACTCCTGGAATCTGCAATCATATCCCCATTTTCATTTCGAATTATGTTTGTTCTATCCTGAAACCCTTTCTTCTCTATACTAATTCCCTGATATAATTCTCTAATGTTCCTATTTTTTGCGTTCAATTCAAGATCATTAATTTTCTCTCTGAGATATTCCCTCTTTTTGCTCTTTAGTAACCTCGTGGTTTCCCGTCTAATACTAACCAACTGTTCTAAATTTACCTCATTTGGCTCGTGTAACCATTTCATTTTTGCTAGCTTTCTTTTCTTTACAATGTCGGCACATTCCTCATCAACCATTTCTTGTTTTGCCTCTTTTTTTAAACAACCAATGCTTTCTGATGCTGACAATTTAATAGTATCTCTTAATAGTCTCCCATCCTTTATTTATACCAGTTTCTTCTTCTTCGTTTGCCACATTGTCATCTGAAGATTCCAGTACTTCAAATCTATTATAGCAATTTTGATTTGGTATTCTTGCCGCATTTCATCATTTTTCAAGTGTTTTAATTCAAATTTTACAGAATCATCTTTAGCGTTTGTTCCTCTCATAAGCGATAGCCGTTGTCTGATTTTCACCCTGACCAGATGATGATCTGAATTGCAGTCTGTCCCTCTAACTGATCTAACATCGATGATGCTACTTTGCCAGCGTTTGCCCACTAATACATGATCTATCTGGTTCCGAGTTTCGCCATCTGGAGATGTCCAGGTGTATTTATGAATATCCCTATGCTGAAATGTTGTGATCTTAACAATGGGAGTCTTTGATGTGGCAAAGGTGACTAATCTAACCCCACTGTCGTTACTATCTTCATGAAGAGTGAATTTGCCTATTGTTGGTCTGAATATATCTTCCCGCCCCACTTTTGCATTAAAATCTCCTAAGACAATTTTCATATGATATCGTGAAAGGCTATCAAATAAGCATTCTAATTCTTCATATAACTCATCCTTGATCTTGTCATCTTTATCTTCTGTGGGGGCATGTACATTTACAATTATAAAATCATGTCGTTTACCCTTTAGAATTATGTATGATATCCTATCACTAACAAACTTAATATCGCGGATAGGATCCTCCTTACTTACTTACTTACTTACTCACTGGCACTATCGAACCCGTAGGTTCACGGCCGCGCGGACATAAGCTCTCCATACATCCCTATCCTGAGCTAATGCTTTCCAATCATTCCCTATTGTTAATCTACTTCCCTCAAATTATAGTTAATGTTGTTCTCCCCACCTCATTCTTGGTCTACCAACTGGGCGTTTTCCCTCTGGCTTTCCTACAAGAAGCTTCCATGCACGTCTTTCATTTCCCATACGTGCAACATGTCCTGCCCATCGCAGTCTACGAGACTTAACTGTTCTTATTATATCTGGCTTCCTATAAAGATCATGTAGTTCATTGTTATGTAGTCTTCTCCATTCACCTGTCTGTTCATCTCTCTTTGGTCCAAAAATTTTCCTAAGAACTTTATTCTCAAATACTCGTAATCTCCTTTCCTCCCTTAAAGTAAGAGTCCATGTTTCGCACCCATATAATATAACTGGTAGAATAATAGTTTTATATATTTTCAGCTTAACGTTTTTTGAAAGGAGTTGGGACATCAAAAGCCTCTGCAATGCATAATTTCCAGAATTGAGCCTATGTTTAATTTCTTTGTGCGTCTCATTCCTATTTGTGATTATTGTTCCTAGGTATTTGAATTCAGCCACTTCCTCAAAATTTCCCTTATTTGTCATTAGCTGTCCATTTCCATTATATACTGAATTTCTACCTGTGACCACATATTTAGTTTTACTGATATTTACTTCCAGTCCTAATTTCTTAGTGTTACTCAATAGTGTGTGCGTGTTGGCCTTTAGTATCTCCTCGCTATCGGCCAATAGTACTACATCATCAGCATAAACTAACAGCTTATTAATACCATTCAGTTGTAAGCCTTCCTCATTCTCTAAAGATTTAATGGCATGCTCTAGTACAAAATTAAATAGTAGAGGAGATAGTGCATCTCCTTGCTTCAACCCATTCTGGATTTCAAAAGTGTCTGAAAACTGATAGGATCCTCCTTCTGACTAAACAACCCGTTCCAAATACAGGTCTTTCTGCACCCCCGTAGTGTAACACAAAGCTTCGTGATTCCTGACTACCTTCTCCTGGCCACCTAACTTCCTGTAAAGCGACTATATCCAAGGGCGATTTATCTAATTCCCGCGTTAATATCTCTAGTGCCCCGCTATTGTATAAAGTCCTAACATTCCATGTTCCTAGGAACATTTCCCTGTGTTTGAGCCTTTGGCATGGGTTCCCTGAAGTAGTCCCCGCCCGGAGATCCGAATGGGGGACTATTTGACCTCCGGAAAATTTTACCCCAGATGAACCCATGTCCGCATTTCTTGACGGTTGTATTTTTACGGTGAAAGATCGTCACTCTTTCGACCAAGGTACTTTTTTCGTCTGGCTTATCACCTTCGACCAGTCCGGCATGGGTAACCCTATCGGCAGCAATGCTACCGCCGGCATAGCTCTCAGGATCATTTAAGCACGCAAGCCACTCCACCACGACAAGGTGAAGATGCCATCGAGGGGCAAATGCATTATAATATACCTAAAACAATTTCGGAAAGCTAACTGTGAAATTGCTGAATTTAGAAATATTTCTAGCTCTTGGCAGGCAGAGAGTGATAGAGAGAAAGTATGTGCTAGGGGTGAATCCTGTTAGATGGTTTATTTAAAGAATCATCAAGGTGAAATGCCTCTGAGTCTTCTTGTTATTCCAGAGTCGACATGGGGTGAGTCCATTATATATATATATATATATATATATATATATATATATATATTAATTTAACCCAAGATTTTTTAAAAGAGAATGAAAGTATCATCATTAAAATAGCAATAATATAATGCATCTTAAAAACTTGTAGATTAGAAACTAATTAGATTCTTGAAAGGATTTTAGAGTCAAATATTAGGTCGAAATAGCTAATGTCTGAAATACATATCTCTCTCTGCCTTTTCTATACGAGTAGTCATAATATATTTTAGGAGTCAAAATATAAGTTGTATCAATTTATTTATTTATTGTAGGAATTGGCTACCCGTTCATATGGAAATGTTCCTATTTATACCCGTTCATATGGAAATGTTCCTATTTATAGTTCGGCAGAACTCCAAGTAAATATGTAATTAAACGCTACCTAAACCCCCGAAGAATTCCCTAAAAACTCCATCTTAAGCCCATTTCTGCAGTTATAACAAACATGCTAAGTGCATGCATCCTGAAAATACTCATGAGCGGGACACATATGTTAAGATAAATAAATAGTTGGACGATTAAATGCAAATAGTTCTCACCCTCTCTCTATCTCTGTCTTACACACTAAGAAAACGATTTACACTAATATGATTAAAAATTGCTTTCCAATGTCCTGAAAATACAAGTTAGATCCCCGGTCTGGGCAAGTACCCTGAAATAAACTATTACAGCTATAAAATTAGTGTTAAAACCCTAGGAAAGTATCTTATTTAATAAGAAGCCACTAGAAAGTATGTAAAACGAAGGTTCTAGACTTCAAGCACTTGGCATTGTATAAAAAAAGAGACAAATTTCTGTCTAAATTGAGATGTCTACATATCTAAGACCATTTTATGCATACAGTATTCTTGTATTGTGTACTGAGACGAGTGTAGGAGAATGTATGTTTATGAAAAATATTTGTATGAGGAATGGCTGTGGAGAAAGGGGGGGATGGCCAAATCTGATGACAGAATTTAGCCTACTCTTGTCGAAAAGCACAAGGGGGATACCAGGCTTAACATTCCGATATAACGAACGACTTGCTATCAACAGTAACACATGCTGCTCAACGTAAGTACTGCACAGAGTTTTGCAATTTAATGCAGGAATCTGGTGCAAAACTTACCAAACAAAAAATTGTACCTCAAGATTGAAAATTTTACAATTATATTAATTGAACTAATTTTACAATTAAAAATTTCAATCTCACCGGCAATCGAATCCAGATCCACTTAACAGGAAGCACACATTTTACTACATGAGCCAGCACGGTAGACTTTGTGCGTAAACATTTAGAATTAAAGTACCAACATCAGTAGCACTAGAATCCGATTCAAGTCTCGGCTATCCTCAGAACCTTCTTCCAAGCACCTTTGTCTCTGGAAACGCAACTATCATTCCTTGATTCTCAGCTAATCTAAATTCTCCAAAATGTCATCCATCCAATAGTCTCGGTCGTCCCACATTCCCTTTCCACTCAAATTTACATTCCATAATTTTCCGGGTATCCAATGTTCAGATCGAAACTTATATAGGCCCCTACATCTTTCCTTGATCCTACAGGAGGAGGAGATCCAATTTTATATTCAGTCATTCTATGTACTTACCCTACTCATTGCAATCTTGAAACTTTAATTGATGTAACCACATCAGAAGACTTGTACAACTGATAGAACTTATGGTCATATCTTATACGAAATTCTTCCTTGTTGCATATTGTACCATATATTTTTCTTAAGCGAATCAGAATTTGTAATATAGACGAGTAATATCCCGCCATTAATAGTAAGAACACACCTTTACTTCACTCTCCTATAATCACTAGAAAAGTCAAACCTAGAAATGCTTCATTAAGAGACATAAATAGCTACTGAACGTTACTTACAGATGATATATCGCCTGAAGACTTTAATATGATTTAAATTACCATTAGCCATAACTAAGATACAATTTGTACATTTGTAATACCATATAATGCTCACTTAGTTCACAATACTACTGTGGTTTCAATATTTAGCATACGCCTACATTACAATTTATTATCTTCCCTAAATGATGGTCTAACTAACTCATTTGATCTATCGAAACCGTAGGTTCATGGCCGCGCGGACATAAGCTTTCCATATATCCCTACCCTGAACTAATGTTTTCCAATCTTCTCCCGTTTATTCTACTTCCCACAAATCATGGTGAATATTATTCTTTCATCTCTTCCGTGGTCTACCTACTGGGCGTTTTCCCTCTGGAAGATTGTGGTTTCCTATGACTATTTAACTCATGCCCCAAATAGGAGTTAATGACCAATCACGTTTCAATGATTTCTGTTTTACAACCAGTCAGAGTCGTGTTTCACGAAATATTTATCAGTGTTAAATTTACCATATTAAAGAAAGCTCCTCCTTTTTAATATTTTGGACACATCTGACAATAATTTTGCAGTGACTGATCCTATAAGAAATACGGCTACCAGATTGTATATATAGTGCATAGATGTCAACACACAGCGCTTGCAGGAGTTAAAATAAGAACATTTGTAGCAATTTATTATACCACCAAAAAAAGAAACCACTGTTTGCACTTTGTTAAATGTATTTTTTCCCAGGTAATAATCCAGAAAAATATAATTGTCATATTTACATCATACGACATCAGAAATTAACTAATTTACAGTTTGATGTGTTTCATTTTTTCTCCACTAGAGAGCATTCTTACAATATTGCGTTCCTTTGGCAATAAATAGTATGATCTGGTTGCAGTGACAAACAAAAGAAGAAGATGAAGCGTACCTATCGTTTCTCATTTGTTTTCAAACATCGCCGTTTACATTAGATATATAAATATTTTTAAATAACTATTAGTTAAATAATGATTTGTGAGTAAACAGCTCAATTTTATTCGTTAAATAGTCCTAACAAATGCCACTCTTGATTTCCAAATTCTCTAGATAAATTCACTCCTCACTTCGTGAGTCGTGAATTTATCAATAATTTGGAAATTGCTCGTGGCATTACTTATGAAGAGCCTGTAATCTCCTTGCCATTAAGTCTTGTGTCCATCCTCTGTTCCACAGAATGTTTCCTAAGAACTTTAATTCTCAAAAAGTCGTAATTTTTTCTCCTCTTTTAAAATAAGCATCCATGTTACGCATTCAAATAACAGGGAAAATAAATTTTATACACCTTCAGTTAATGCTTTTTTAGAGACGTTGGGATGACAAGGGTCGCTGTAATATATATAATAACACGCATTATCAGAATTGAGTCTATGTTTAATTTATTTTTGCAATACATTCATATTTGTAATTATTGCTCCTGGGTATTTTAATTCAGCCACTTCTTCACAATTTCCCTCATTTATCATTAACTATCCATTTTCATTATATAATTTCTATGTCTGAACATACATTTTGTTTTATTGATGTTTATTTCCAGTCTCAGTTTCTTAGTATTACTCAATACAGTGTGTGTGTTGGTCCTTAGTATCTTCTTGCTATCGCCTAACAATACTACACCATAAGCATAAACTAACAGCTTATTAACACCATTGAGTTATAGGCCTTCTCCAACCTTTAAAGATTTGATGTCATCCTCTAGTACAAAATTCAATAGTAGAGGAGATAACGCATATCCTCTCTTTTACCCATTGTGAATTTCAAAAGAATCCTAAAACTGTTTCCTAATCTGTAAAAACGATATTGATATGAAAGCGAATAATGTTAGCCAGACTCATTTAATAGCAATTTAATTGCAAATAAAAAATTATTGTTGTTATTGCTTAGCAACTTTAATTTACAAATCCTATTCAAGGCTGGAACATTGAGACAAATGCTGAGTGAGTTGATTAAGTATAAAATAAGAATGGCTATCATATAGAAAATAAGGTACAAAGCAGATGGAGTAAATATTAAGACAGTTAATTAGTAAATTACCTATTTCTATATACTAATTGTGTACTTTCATCTTCCAAAGATCTTAAGCTTATACTGCGGTACCAAATAATCATTTCCATTCTCCCTTTCTTCTTGATTTTCATACTTACTAAATTAAGGGGGAAAAAATTATAGTTAACTAAATAATGATCATTCCCAAAATGTATTAGACTGTAAACTCTTATGTAACAAATATTCAAACCAGTATTTCTTCTTACATTGCTATAATCAATTGTATATTTCTGTCTATCACTTTCTAAATGTCCTATAAATTTGTGTATAGGCCTATCTCTGTGTTCAAAAAATCCATTTAAAGTCTTTGAACTATTTTGTTCACATAATTCATTCAACCTTTCACCATTATCATTATTTTATGATGTACTAACCAAAGGGACCTATGGTGTTGTTTCTTAACTTTTTTCCCACTATGCCATATAAATCATCTATCAAAATAACCTCTCTTGAGTTTCCTATTATCTTTAATTCATAATTTAATTTATCAAAAGACTCAACTAAAAAAATTATACCATTCATATTTGTAACAAAAATATTTTGGAGTTGAAATAAATGAAGATGGAAACAACTATTTGGAAATAACAAAAATAATAGTTAAAGGTGATCAGTAGTAGTAATGTTGAATGGAATTTTGTGAGATAAACAGATATTCAAAAAAATAAAATCCATATTTATAATTCAATAGTAAGAAATCTAATGAAATATGGAGCAGAAACATGGATTGTAAATGCAAAAATAAAGTAAAAATTGGAGTATACAGAAATTGATTTTTTAGGTTCTCAACTAACTATGCTCTAAATTCGACAGGATCAGATATAGTATTATCTGAAATAAAATTAACTTTAATGAAGAAATTATGCAATTTTTAGGAAATAAACAATTAAAATGGTTTGGACATATGAGGAGGATGAATCAAAGTAGACTGCCACTTTGGACTTTGGAAAGAGTTCCAAATGGGAGGAAAATAAGAGGGAGGCCAAAGAAGACATCGATAGAGGAACTGCACGATAGTGATTGGAAGGATACAGATGAAACAAGGAATAGAATCAAAACTTAATATTGAACTCAGGAAGATGTTTATACATTTAAAACCTGTTAAATAATAATAATAATAATAATTAGTAAAATACTGGTTTTGTCTCTTGAGAATGAAGGGTAGGTTTTCAATATAAAGTTTATATGTTTCAGGGTCAGAGCCAGAAGGTTATATCTACATGTTTTAATTCATTTTTGTTTTTCATATTAAATTGTTCTTTAAGAGTCACAACTTTCATGTTTTGCCCACAATGTTTATAATCTCTGAGTATTGTGCAGTTCAATCATTGCTATAAACACCTTATCCTATATTAATTATAAACTTTAAATCACTCTCCTGAAAAATTTTAAAAGTCAGGTAACACCCTACAGTTCTAACCTCAGAATGTGTAAATTCTGCAGTGGTGAATGCTGATGTAGAAACGATGGATGAATTATGTTATAATAGAATTTGATCTAATCAATGGCTGATGCATTATGACCATTATTCCTCGTTCCAGAGTTTGTTGAAAAAGCTACTGTTTTCTTACAGCGAGAAGTCCAGGCCTGAGTCCCATTCACAGAGAAAACAGCAATGTTTTATATGCTCAGTTGTACACCAAGTAAGATCACTACCATCTTCAGTCATCACACACTTACCACATTAAATTATCATAATTTATACACTTTAACATATGAAGGGCTTAGGGCAGTAACATGATAAGCCATATTCTGTTAAGAACTGTAATTTATTACAATTACAGCAAGTAAATGTATTGAAGTATCCATAAAATAATTAGTAAGTGCGCCAGTGATGAGTTTAAACATATAGACACACGCTCTATTGACAACAATACTGCCCAATTAGTGTTTATAATTTTTTGAAACATAAAAATCCTTATATCTCAGAAAAAAACAATATGTGGCATATCATCTTATTGCCCTGAATATTTCATATATTTCGTATTTTCATGTCTCATTTATATACACTGCATTATCAACTACAACTGAAGGCAAGATGTTTACATTATATAATAATACAGCTTTAAGGCTCAACATGGATGAATTTAAAAATATCCTAATATCCTCTGTTGTTTCGGTACGTATTGGAATTATTTTTGGAGTATAAATTCAAATCGCATTAACTGCATAAAAGCAAAATTTACAAGAAAAACAAAACATTTCATGGTTATGATAATAAGGAAACAGTTAATGTGTTAAAAATAACTTTTAAACTCTGTGATAGTGCAAAGAATGTAATAACAATTGATTTTATGTTTATTTCTATACGACGTATTATTGATTAACATTTTTATTTAACATGTTTTGCACCGTCACAATGACATTAATACGTTTTACACCAATTTTATAATGTTGTAATATCTAAATCACATTCAATTTTGACTTACTCTTACGCAAATTTGTGTGTATTTTATTACAATATAAGTCTAATATGCAGGATGATATAGTTATAAACCACCCTGGATGCACTATCCATGATTCTCTTCAATTTTGT
Source organism: Diploptera punctata (assembly GCA_030220185.1). Taxonomy (NCBI): domain Eukaryota; kingdom Metazoa; phylum Arthropoda; class Insecta; order Blattodea; family Blaberidae; genus Diploptera; species Diploptera punctata. The sequence continues at coordinate 981,557 of JASPKZ010006814.1, read as the reverse complement.
ATTGTCGAAAGTAACTAGAGATATAGGGAATACCATACATAATCAAACTATACACTGTCTAGCTTTTGCAGATGACAATATAATCAATAGATCAAGAAATGATATATGAGTAGTTAAACCAATAATGAAAAAAAGTGGGATTGTCGGCTAACAAAAAAATAAAGTTTTTTTATTATATGGACACCAAGAGGAAAGACAGAGGTAAAAAATTTCGATATTTCTAAAACAATAGAATAAGTATTGGAATAAAATGAGGAAGGTATTACCAAATAGCCTATCAGTGAAATCCGACCATTTCAAATGGGGATTTACCCGAAAACCCAAATTATAAATTCGCTCTAGCATCCGCCATATCTGTTTTGTCGCAATATGAATCCAATAATTTAATTAAACTCGTAAATTGGCTTGCATTAGGGTTTGAAAATTTATAGGGAGGGGACATACTATACAGTATTTATTTCTATAGCAGTGAGTACTATAAGACACATTCGTTAAATTTATTTATTCTTAAAATAAAGTGGAAAATGAATGAGTTAATATTATACAGCTACACTTGCCCAAACTCCTTTCAAAAAATGTTAAACTGAAAATATATAAAACTTTAATTCTTCCAGTTATATCACATGGCCGAGAAACATGGACTCTTACTTTAAGTGGGGAAAGGAAATTACAAATATTTGGGAATAAAGTTCTTAGGAAAAAAATTCGGACGGAGATGAACAGACAAGTGAATGGTGAAGACTACATTACAGTGAGCTATACGGTCATTATAAGAAACCAGACATATTAAGAATGGTTAAGTCTCGTAGACTGCGATGGGCAGGGCTTTTGGCACAAATGGGGAATGAAAGAGTTGCATGGAAGCTTCTAGCAGGAAAACAGAGAGAAAACGCCTAGTTGTAGACCAAGAATGAGGGGTTGGAGTATAATATTAACCATGATTTGATGGAAGTAGATTATACAGGTGATGATTGGAAAACATTAGTTCAGGTTAGGGGTGTATGGAGAGCTTATGTCCGCACGGCCATGAACTTACAGGTTCGATGGCAACAGTGAGTGAGTTAGTTCGTGTCAAATTATACAATCATATTAAATAAGTAATAACTTACGGTTAGCACGGTTTGTTTTCGCAGTAGTCCGTCACATTTAAATTGAAGTTAAAGTGACATCAGAAATTGAGTCTTTCCATCCCAACTATACCGCCGTATAGACAAGGGTTAGCAGTTGAATCCCTTACAGTTAGAAAAACAAAAAAAGAGGTACAGGTTCTTCAGAATCGGCACAATGGACGACGCATTGTTGCCGTCACAAAAAAAAAATGTTTCTCCAATTTAACAAAATAAATACACGTAAATCAACAAAATCGAGCCAATAATTCAACTTGCTCAGGAATTCGCTTAGTTTATATTGTTCCTACGTGACAGACCTATTTTTATGATGTTAACCGAGTTCCTACATAATATGAGAAGGTCAACATGCATAGATGTTCCTGGTGTTATGCATACCGGTATGCCTATAGGTTTAATATATTTTATTTATTTCCTATGTAATTTACCTCCCTCAAATCAAGATTAATATAATTTATTAATCTCTTACATAATTCTACTAGGTACTTTCCCTCTTATTTCCCTACAAGAAATTTTCAGGCTCCCCATTCGTGCCACATGAACTGCTCACAAGATTTAACTGTTCTTAATACAACTCATTTGCCTTAAATATCGTGTAGCTCATTCCGTTATGTATGTTAACTTTTCTGCACAAAAATATTAACATTTGCCTCTTGGATTATTTTTTTGCCGTCATTTTAAATTTAAACTTAATGCGCTTTGTTAGTATCTGATTAAAATAATATATTGTTAACAATTTAATTATAAATACCAATTATTTTGCATTCATACGAATGATTTTTGGGTTAATTATAATATTAATCCCAATATCCAATTTATTTAATTACAATTATTTTTTTTTTGAAAATACCTTTCTCGTTTTAGATCAGTGGCATATACCCAGTTTCATTACGAAATAGATAAAAGCCTGGCCACCATAGTGATTTTTAAATGTGTTTTTCAAGTGAACCCCCACTCATAATACTTCGATATACTGGTTAAAGAACTAGACCTTACTTTTGTAATTAATTACAATATGCAGACGTTGGTTCCAAAAAAAAAATTGCCGCCGCTGGAGCGTTAAGAGGCACGCACACACACGTACGATATATATATATATATATATATATATATATATATATATATATAATGTAATGTATTATTAGGAAATTGCGAGGAATACTAAGGACAAACATGCTCATTCTATTCACTAGCACTGAGCATTTTGAAATGGAAGTGAACATCAGTAATATTAAATATATTATTATCACACATACAAATTAATTACATAATGGAAATTGACAGGTAGGGACAAATGAGGGAAATATTGTAGAATGACTGAATTACAATACCTAGAACAATAATTACAAGCAGGAATGAGGTGCAGAAATAAATTAAATGTAGGCTTAATTCTAGAAATGCATGCTATTATGTATTACAGGTATTCATATCGTCCCAACTTCTCTTAAAAACGTTAAACAGAAAATAATTTAAAATGTTATTTTCACAGTATACGGATATGCGAAACATGTACTTTTACTTTAAGAGAGAAGAACATATTACGTGTATTTGAGAATAAAGATCTTAGGAAAGATTTGGACCAAAAAGAGATGAACAGACAAGCAAATGGAAAAGACTACATAACAGTGAGTTACATGATCCTTATAGGAAATCATATATACATAAGAATAGTTAAGTCCCATAGACTGCGATGGGCAGGACATGTAGCATGAATTGGGAATGAAAGAGTAGCATACAATATTTTTTTGGATAAAAAAGGAGGGAAAATGCCAAGTTGGTAGACCAAATGTGAGGCGGAAAATAACATTAACCATGAGTTGTGGAATGTATATTATACAGGGGATGATTGCAAAACATTAGCTCAGGATAGGGAGGTGTGGAGAACGTATGTACACATGGCCATGAACCTTCGGGTTCTATAGTGTCAATGAGTTATAGTTTTGTGTCGAAAGCGGGTGGACGCTCGCCTCTCGCCGTGGACACAACGGATTTTGGGCAGTATTTTTACGGGATTTCTCCCATTTTACCGTGCCATAAAATGCATGTCTGGTATGGTCGTTCTAAGGTAAAGTTCATGTCTGGTATGGTTGTACTCCGGCAAAGTTCATGTCTGGTATGGTTGTACTCCGGTAAAGTTCATGTCTGGTATGGATTTTCTCTGGTAATGTTCATGTCTGGTATGGATATTCTCCGATAAGTTTCATGTCTGTCTGTATGTTCTCCGGTATGGTTCGTGTCTGGTATGTATGATCTCCGGTAAGGTGCGTGTCTGGTATGTATGATCTCCGGTAAGGTGCGTGTCTTGTACGGATGTATTCCGGTAAGGTGCGTGTCTTGTACGGATGTATTCCGGTAAGGTGCGTGTCTTGTACGGATGTATTCCGGTAAGGTGCGTGTCTTGTACGGATGTATTCCGGTAAGGTGCGTGTCTTGTACGGATGTATTCCGGTAAGGTGCGTGTCTTGTACGGATGTATTCCGGTAAGGTTCATGTCTTGTATGGATGTTCTCCTACGAGATTCTTGTCTGGTATGGATGTTCCCGGTAATATTCATGTCTGGTATGGATGTTCCCGCTAATATTCATGTCTAGTATGGATATTCTCCGGCAAGCTTCATGTCCATCCATCCATAGTAATTCTGCCCGAGGGCAGGCCTTTGACTGCAATCATAGCATTTTCATGCTATGCTTGCAGCTTTACTAGGGAATTGTTAGGTGTGGTAGCTTCCCGTTGCTATCCACAAAGCTTCATGTCTGGTATGGATATTCTTCGGTAAGATCCGTGTCTGATATGGATGTTCATGTCTGGTATGGATGTTCTCCGGTACGGTTCATTACTGGTATGTATATTCTACGTAAGGTTTGTGTCTTTTATAGATGTTCTCGAGTAAAGTTCATATCTGGTATGGATGTTCTTACATAAGTATCATGTTTGGTTTAGATATTCTCCCTTAAGGTAGGATGGATGTTCTCCAGCGAGGTTCATGTATGGTATGGATATTCATCATTAAATTTCATTATATTATGGATGTTCACCGGAAATTTTTATGTCTGGTATGTTCCCCGGCAAATTTCATGTCTAGTATGGATCAACTCATGGTTCGGTTCATGTCTGATATCGATGTTCACCGACAAGGTAGATGTCTGGTATAGATGTTCTCCGATAAGGTTAATCTCTTGTATAGATGTATTCCGGTAAGGTTCATGTCTGGTATGGATGTTCTACGACATAGTTCTTGTCTGGTATGGATTTTTCCGAATAGGTTCATGTCTGGTATGGATGTTCTCCGATAAATTTGATGTCTGGTATGGATGTTCTCCGATAAATTTGATGTCTGGTATGGATGTTCTCCGATTAATTTCATGTCTGAGTTGGATGTTCTGTTTCAATATGGGATTGATATACTCTGGTAATGTTCATGTCTATTATAGATGTTCTCCGTTAAGTTATATATCTGATACGGATGTTCTTCACTATCGTACATGTCTGGTATGGATATTCTCCGGTAAGGTTTATGTATGGTATGAATGTTCTACTGTAAGATTCATGTCCGGTTTGAATTTCCTCCGGTAAGGTTCATATCTGCTATGGATGTTCTCCAGTAATGTTCATGTCTGGTATAATGTTCTCCGGTAAGTATCACGGCTAGTATGGGCGTTCTCCCGGTACGGTTCGTTTTTATAGGGATATTTTCAGACAAGGTTGATATATGTTAGGGATGTTTTCCGAAATGTCAGGTATGGATGTTTTCCGGTAAGGTTTATATCTTGTATGGACGTTCTTAGTCAAGTTTCATGTCGGGTATGGAAGATCTGAGACAAGATGTTGTCTGATATGGGTGTTCTCCGGTAAGGTTCATGTCTGGTATGGACGTTCTCCGATAAGGTTCATGTCTGGTATGGACGTTCTCCGATAAGGTTCATGTCTGGTATGGACGTTCTCCGATAAGGTTCATGTCTGGTATGGACGTTCTCCGATAAGGTTCATGTCTGGTATGGACGTTCTCCGATAACGTTCATGTCTGGTATTGATATTCTCCGGTAAGATTGATGTTAGTTCTCCGGTAAGGTTCGTGTCTGATATGGATGTTCTCTGGCAAGTTTCATATCTGGTATGGAATATATCCGAAGAGGCGTTGTCTGGTATGGCTGTTCTCCTGTAAGGTTCATGTCTTGTATGAATGTTCGATATGGTTCATATCTGGTATGGATATTCTCCCGTAAATTTCATGTCTGATATAGATGTTCTCCTGTAAGTTTCTTGTCTGGTATGAATGTTCTCCGAAAAGTACATGTCTGCTACGGATTTTCCGGTAAGGTTCATTTCTGATATGGAAGTTCTCCGGTAAGTTTCAGGACTGGTATGGATGTTCTCCGGAAGGTACATGTCTGGTATGGATGTTCTCCGGTAAGGTTCGTGTCTGCTACGGATGTTCTATTGCAAGGTTAATGTCTGGTGTGAATGTTCTCCGTAAGGAAAATGTCTGCTGTGAATATTCTCTGGTAGGCACATGTCTGGTATGGATGTTCTCCGACAGGTTTCTTCTCTGGTATGGATGTTCTCCGACAGGTTTCTTCTCTGGTATGGATGTTCTCCGACAGGTTTCTTCTCTGGTATGGATGTTCTCCGACAGGTTTCTTCTCTGGTATGGATGAACTCCAGTAAGATTCATGTCTCATATGGACGTTTTCCGATAAGGTTCATATCCGGTATTGATGTTATTCCGGAAAGTTTCCTATCTGATATAGATGTTCTCCGATCAGTTTCATGTATGGTATGAATGTTATCCCGATAGGTTAATTTATGGTATGGATGTTCTCCCGGTAGGATCATGTATGATATGGATGTTCTCCGTTAAGATTCGTGTCTTGTATAGATGTTCTCCGGTACGATTCATATCTGGTATGAAGGTTCTCCGATAATGAATGTTTCCGGTAAGGTTCCCACGTCTGGTTTGAAAAATGTCTCCGATAAGGTCGCAATGTCTGGTAAGGATTTTCTCCGGTAACGCCATGTATGGTAAGGATGTTCTCCGGTAACGCCATGTATGGTAAGGATGTTCTCCGGTAACGCCATGTATGGTAAGGATGTTCTCCGGTAACGCCATGTATGGTAAGGATGTTCTCCGGTAACGCCATGTATGGTAAGGATGTTTCTCCGGTAACGCCATGGATGTGTAAGTATGTTCTCCGGTAACGCCATGTAATGGTAAAGATGTTCTCCGGTAACAACGCCATGTATGGTATGGATGTTCTCCGGTAACGTCCATGTATGGTATGGATGTTCTCCGGTAACGCCCATGTATGGTATGGATGTTCTCCGGTAACGCCCATGTATGGTATGGATGTTCTCCGGTAACGCCCATGTATGGTATGGATGTTCTCCGGTAACGCCCATGTATTGTATGGATGTTCTCCGGTAACGCCCATGTATGGTATGGATGTTATCCGGTAACGCCCATGTATGGTATGGATGTTCTCCGGTAACGCCCATGTATGGTATGGATGTTATCCGGTAAGGTTCATGTCTGGTATGGACGTTCTCCGGTAAGGTTCAGGTATGGTATAGAAGTCATAAGGTTTAAGTCCGGACAGAGTTTTTTCGGCAAGATTCAGGACTGTAATTGATGTTCTCGTGTAGGTTTCAAGACTTTCCATGTTTTTAAGTCCAGGTCCGGCCTGGATTTTCTTCAGTATGGTTCAAATCGGGCCTTTATGTACCCCAGTAATGTTCAGAACTGTCCCTCATCTATCTAACAAAATCAACTAGGTAAAATATCTCACACTTCTGTAAACAATTAACGCGTTACATCAACTTACCTTTATGTAACCAAATTACATAGTTTTAAATTTAATTTTACTCTACTATGAGCTGCTCTGTTATACAGTGACTTGTCATCATCCATACCTAACGAAATAAAACACACACTCCTGTAAACTATTCTATTTACACTAACTTTCCCCATACAAATCTAACTAAATAAATCATCATCGCACACTTCTGTAAATCCATTGAGAGATATTCATGCGCAAAAAAAAAATCGTTCATAGTATTTAGATCTACGGTAGTGAACTAATGGAGGTTGAAAGTGTGATTCATAAGTTACTAGGCATGCGCTACTACGCCTAATTAAATATTGAGGGTTAAGTAATTATATGGAATACACTGTTACGAACCAAACATGACGGTTGCTAGAGCAAATTTTAAGTAAACCCTCACTTCTAAAGTTCGGAATTAACTGACTTTTGGTTAACACATACATCGGTTTACTTTAATAGGACATTCCGAGTTTTGTTATCAAACATCGAAAATTCCGATCGCTAGAGCGATTTTTAAATTTTCGTTTCAGGTCAATTCCTACACCTAATAATTTTAGAACATAAATAATGGCTAAACACTCGCTGCATCTGAAACCTGTATATACAAATTTTCACGAAGATCGAGTGAAGAGTTTAGAACTCTGTAAAGGAAAAATTTTATTTTTATATATTAGATTATTTTTCAGGTTTGTTTCTGTGAGGTCGGCAATTATTTAATGGCCTATTGTTGGATCTGTCTAAGCTTGATTTTAGATCAAAAATTGTTTTCAAATTCGGATGTCCACTTTTAGCTCCGTAACATAAATGTGTACTAATTTTAAAATAATGTAAAATCAATATTTACTCATGTCTTTAAAGAATTAGTCCGAATAAAAATACTTTAAATCGATTTGAAAACTTAAATTTGTAAATTTATTTTTGGTACTTACTACTTTTCACCTACCAATAATGAAATTTAATTTAAAATAATTTATTAAACTACCTAGAAAATATATAAATTCCTAGAAAATATAGGAAATATAAAATATAATACCTAGAAAATATATAAATTCCATTCCATGCGCGATAGCACCTAAATGATCATATTTTACAAATTTTTAATTGCCATCTACTTCTTCAAGAAGTCAATTTTGTAAATAAATTCAAAATATAAAGTATCGTAGTAACGGTGTTACAATATCAAAATTATTGGTATAATACAGGCCTACAATACTTTTATAATATACTAAAATTCCGTAACGGAGATACTGCACGGATTAAGGAAATTTATCTGTAGTAAAGATAGAGAATGCTATATCATAACAATGGAGTATAATAAGAAAGAAAATGGTTGAAACAACTGATCCAGTACTCGGAAAAAGGAAAATGGACCGGAAAAAAGAAAGATTGGTTTGTTGAGGAATGTGAAGAGAACATTCATTAAAGAAATGTAGAAAAACTAAACTAGTTGCAAAATAAAACTAGTGGAAGTGCTGATATATCTTATATATATAATTAATGTTTGTTTGTTTGTTTGTATATTTGTTTGTTTGTTCGTACTTTATGCGCGGCCATACCGTTGATCCGATTGTGATGGGATTTTTTGCAAAATGTTCAGGAGATTCCCGGGATGAACATAGGCTATAAGAGTTGTGATACTCAACTCCTACACCCTTAAAAATCGCCCTTTGTAGTGGAAAACGTGAAAAAAGTAGCTCTTTGGACGCTTAAATGGCTTACGCTGCCTAAACCATAAGAAATACACAAAATTAATGTACACAGAATTCAATATCTCAAAAAGCTCTACAAAAAAGTCCGCGACAGCATATGTTTATCTCTTACGGATAACTCACAAAAACCATTTTTTGTCTTTCATTGATACCAAGAGTCCCTTATCTCTTACGGATAACTCACAATAACCATTTTTGTCTTTAATTCATACCAAGAGTCTCGCGCCGTAGCCGAGTGGTTAAGGCAAACAGTCTTGGCGCAGAATTACGGGACTTACGCTGGTTCGAGTCTCTACGGCGGAAGAAATTTTTCTCATGGAATGTCGGCCAGTATGGGTCAGAAATGAAATCTATAGCTGGGGAAAAAAAAAAAAAAAAAAACTGTTTTGACTCACTCTCATCAATTTATCTTTTTTTTCACTCTAATATAATTCTGTGGCACCATGCATAAAACCCATAACCCTCAAATTTAAAGAAAATGAGTTAATATTATTAATGTAATATTTTAGCTGTCATTTATCATCTCTCAAATTTTGATTGCTGTACAATTAGTTAAACAGAAGATCCAGAGATGGACAACACATTGGATGTTCACTTCAGATAGGAAACCTCCATGCTTGAATCTTCATTTTCTCAGAACTAATTTAATGAGGGTTATTGGTTTCATGCATGGTGCCACAGAATTGTTATATGACGGTTCTTAAGTTATCTGCAAAGGAGGGTACAATTCTAATGTTCATGACTATGTGACGTCATCATTCATACTTCTTGAGCCACAACAGAAGGCTGTAAGAAGTTTTCTTGCGAACTTATTTAATAATATCTAATTATGTCATAATTTCTGAATTTTATTGTAAAAAAGTAACATATTTTTATCGTCTGCCCATGACATGAGGGCATTGTCGGGCAGGACAACGTCTGCCGGGTACGCTAGTTTAAAATAAAAAGGAACGAGGCAAGTAAAATGTGTAGGAAGAAAAAAGAGGAATTATTTGAATTCAATGATAATGGAATTAAATGATTGCGAAAATGGATAAATAGGAAATTTTTATGCAAGAATAACTTTTTAAGAAATGATACCAATCTAGAACAGACTACTGTATAGACTTAAATGGAAACCAAATAGTAACAAGGTGTACTGAAGAGATTGACTGAACAATTTAGCAATTTATTGGCTGACACTGACAAAGAAACAGCAGATTATGAAGAATGTTTAATACACAGATATACAGGGGTTCGGAAATTCATATTACAAACTTGTAGGGCTGGTAGAGGGGGACTGAGAAGACGATATTTTGAATAGGAAACGTACCGTTGCGCTACAGGCATTACAATGTGTTGGATTTACCAGTGTTGTTTTGCAACCGCATAGGTTGGAAAGGACAGCGGAAGCCACGAAAGCGTTATATAGAATAAAGAACGTTGCATCCTTATCACTAAAGACAGCCACTAGACTTTTCGACATGACAATATCCCCAAGAATCACGTATGGCCTCGAATTAATATGGGAAAAAATTGGCAATCAGTGACTTAGAATGCATTGAGAAAGTGAAGGAACGGTTCCAAAAATGTGCCTTCAGAGTGGGAAAATATGCGCCATCAAGGCTAGCATAAGAGCTGGCCAAGGAAACTTTTTACATAGAAGATCTGAGACTCAGCCTACTTCTACCGGAACCAGCAAACGAACTACAACGGAGAAGAATAAAAAGAGCCGAGATAGCCATCACATCACTGAGTGTCGTAAAAGAACAAAATCAATCTCCGATTATAGCAAAGAATAGTACCCATTCGGATGAATCTTTCATCTTTATTATAGGTAGTACATGACATCAGAAGATCGCCTGATTGCATGTGACGTTTACCCTGCCATTAAATGTCCGTCAGGAAAACTGTGGTTTCAGCACAATGGAGCACCATCGCGCTTTACACATGACGTTCAGGGACAACTTTAACGAAGATTCGTGCACAGATGGTTCGGTCGAAGTGGTCCTATTGCATGACCCCCACGATAGCCGGATTTAACGTCACTGGACTATTTCTTGTGGGGTCGTATGAAGAGTATGGTGTACGAGACTCCTGTAGAGACCGTGGAAGAACTGCTGACACGAGTTATGGTCGCTGCACATGAGATTAACGGGGCACCAGGTGCGATGGAACGAGTGTACCGGAACATGGTTCGTCGATACAATGTGAGTAACTACATTGGTGGTCGTCACATCGAGCCTCTGTTGTAGTGAGTAATTTCATATGGGACACATCCAGTGCAGAAGACAAACACAAATTTGTTTTTTCCACTGCTCACACAAGTGTTATTGTGAACAATGAAAGTGTTTTTGTTACTTAGGTATTGCTATCAAACAAATTTGACTTTCTTCTGTAATGAGTCAAACATAATTTATTTCTGTACCTTACGTCAAACCTCATTTGATATAGTGCTCTTCTGACTTATGTACTGCCTACCCGGTTACAAAACAAAACAGGCAAATCCGTCACATTGCAATGGCTGTAGCACGGAAATGGTACGTTTCCGGACAAGGGTTTCTATTCAAAATATTGTACCCAGTACCGTCTACTAGCCCTAGAAGTTTGTAATATGAATTTCCGAACACCCTGTATAGATGAAAAACAAATGGTACCAGAAGAGGGAGAAATATTACCCTATCTGTAATTCATCAGATGAAGAATAAAAAAGCCACAGGCGAAGATGACATTTCAGTTCAGCTAATGAAACATGGTGGAAGAAAATTTGAGCTATGCATTGTTAAGTTGGTTAGATACATATGGATTAACGAAAAGATGTCATCTGATCGGAGAAGTGCAATATTTCAACCAATTCATAAGAATAGGAGGAAAAAAAAAAAAATGATGTATCAAAATTAATTACAAGCAAAATGACAAAAATAATGGAAAATACCATGGGAGAATACCAGGCCGGATTCATAAAAGGAAAATTCACTAGCCATCAGATTTTCATCCTAAGAACTATTCTGGAAATATGTTATGAATTCAATATTGACTCTCACTTGCTATTTATTGACTACAAACAAGCCTACGTAAGAACTGCCCTTATTAATACTCTGATTCAGTTTTACGTACCACGAAAACTAATTCGACTAATTAAAATGACACTCACAGGGAATGTAGGCAAAGTAAACATCCAAGAAGAAATCTCTAAAAAAATTCGACATCAGACGAAGAGTGAGACAAGATGACGCGCTCTCCATAATATTGTTTAATACTGTATTGGACAGAACAGTAAGGAGTATAAAACTAAATCCAGGAGGTACGATCTATATAACAGGATCACACAAATGAATAATGGAATATTGGATGCAGATTATATGACATTAATCATTCCATCCCAATCACAGAATCACACACAAAACTTTTTATAAATTTGAACTGGAAGGAACTTAATAGATTTAATGCAAACAAAGACGAAAACAAAAGCGGCGATTGAATTTTGAGATAAAAATATACCATATAAAACCCAGGATATAACTGAACAATTCAATACAGAATAGCACATTTGATAGAAATCACCCCCGTTATACTAACAATTCAATACAGAATAGCACATTTGATAGAATTCGCATTTTAAATACTTGGGCTCTATAATTACAGAAAATAATATAATAGACGAAGAACTAAACGAAAGATTACACAAATGGTTAATAGCGATTATTAGTGGCGTTATTCCCTCATTTTGGAATTCAAGGAACTTTCAAAAAATGGAAGAAAGAACCACAAACATAACACGAACAGTAAATAAACCAATGCTAACAAGCGGAGGAAAGAAACTTGGTGTTTGTTAAGGAGTGGATGAACTTAAATTTGCAAGCATGGGAAAGGAAGATATTTACGGTGCAAAGAAGAGTTCCTTCGTGCTTAAGAGGTAAGGGGGGATTGGAAGAAGATCCTTCCTTTCTCTCCCTCCCTCTTCCCTTGTTCGAGTGGAAAATTAGAACTAATGGAAAACTCTATGAATTGTATGTATGTCCCCAAATTGTGGGTACAATTAAAAGTATAAGACTCAGATGGGCGAGACATGAAAAGTGAGGAGGCATTCGTACTATAAAAATAAGCCAAGAGAAACCAGATGGAAGAAGATGCATGGGAAGGCCCAGAAAGAAATAGTTGGAGAATATATAGGAGGATATGAGCGAGTTGGGAATAAGAGGAAGGAAAAACATGCAAGATAGAAGAGAACCGCAGGCTCTGGCCCTACATGGACCGTAACGATAGATAGATATACTACTTTCTGTGCCGTAATAAACAATGTGTACTAATTTTAAAGTAAAGTAAGATAAATATTTACTCAAGTCTTTAAAGAATAAGCTTATACAGTTACCTGTACGTTAAATCGATTTGAAAACTTAAATCTGTAAATTGGTTTTTGGTACTTACTACATGTATATGGTACTTATTGTAGATGTAGTTTTCACCTCTGAACAATTAGATTTAGGCCTAATTAAATATACTTTATTCTACGAGGAAAATATAAATTCCATTCCATACGCCATACCATTTAAATTATCTTATTTTATAAATTTGTAGTTGTTATCTGGGTCTAAAAGAAGTCAATTTTGTAAATAAATTCAATACTTGAAGTATCCTAGTAACGGCGTAACAATACCAACAAATTATTGGTTTAATACAGAACTACAACGCATTTATTTTGTACAAATATTCCTTGACGGAGATATTGCCTGAATTAACCAAATTTCTCAGAAAGTCATTATCCGATTTTACTGGAACGTGTCTGTTTTTTATAATTATTATTAAATCATTATTCAGTTTGGACACGACAAAACAAATCATGACACTCAGAAGAAGAATTATATATATATTGGGCTTTCAAGTAAATCCCACTTCTAATGGTCGGGTTCCGCTGATTTTGCAGAATATCTTTCTCGTTTATTTTAATAGCGTGTGCGAAATATCGAAATTTACGGCTACAAGAGCGATTTATTAAGTTTCACTTCTGCTTAACCCAGTCTTAATTGTCGGATTTTGTTCTTTAACAAACTCGACCTTACTTTTTTTTATTCATAAATAAATTGAATGCGTAGCACGCGTATATAAGCCTAGAGTCAATCCGAAAAAATGTTCGCCCCCTTCAGAAATGCTATCATGCATTACGGGCACTCTTGCGATCCCAATATCCCTAAAAAACAAACTAAAATATATAAATTGTTATTCTTCCACTTATGTTACATAGATGTTAAACAAGGCCCCTAACTTTAAGTAACAAAAATTTGAGTATTTGAGAAAGTAGTTCTTATAAATATGTTTCGATCAAATAGAGACGAATATAATGTAGAAAACTACATAAAAAGAGCTACATGATCTTTATGAGAAATGAGACGTACGAGTAATAAGAACTGTTAAAAGCTTCTGAATTCCTACATTCCTGCTTACCTGGCGTCCAGATTTGAGAAGTTATCCTCTTACCACAATATTGACACTAGGTCACAAGATAGTCTGCTAACAATTCCTTTTCATAGCACTTCCTCTTATTCTACTTCCTTCACAGTACCTCTGCCCGCTCCTGGAATCTCCTTCCTCAAGATATCAGGGGTTCCGCACACTTGGCACCTTTAAGTCACGCTTATACAGTTACCTGTTGTCTAATAATTAATTTTTCTCTATTTATTTAATTTTATACTATGTCATTAATAATCTTTTCCTCTTTTTTTATATATCTTGTACATACTCGTATTATATATTTAATTCGTTAAATTAGAGTAAATCAAAATACTTTATAAATATTAATTGTATTGTATTTATAACATGTAATCGTTTATGTATATTGTAATTTAGATATAAGACTATTCTTTTTTTTTGTATTTTTTAAAACCTGGTTGAGTGGCAGACAAGGCCTTAAGGCCTTAACTCTGCCAGGTAAAATAAAGCTATTATTATTATTATTATTATTATTATTATTATTATTATTATTATTATTATTATTATTAATATACATAGCTATGATGCTAGGTTTAGAGTTAAAACCCGTGAAAATTTAGTCAATCAGTCTTGCTATTTTGAGTGGAATACTATGAGTAGGTCAATGCATTTAATGACCTATAAATTGGTAAAAAATGCAAAATAAAAAATTATTTATGACCTAAAAACTACAGAAAATGACCAATAAAATAAAAAATGACGAATAAGAAGTTAAGAATTACCAATAAAAATACTATTTATTAGATTGAATACTCACTTGATGGGGGCACGCCGTAGCGTAGTGGTTAAGGCACTGCGCTGTAAGTCGGAAGGTCGAGGGTTCATGTCCCGGTGAGGTCAGGATTTTTAAACTGACCAAAACATTTTGGCGGCAATATGGCCCCGGGGTCGACTCAGCCTCTAAGGGAAGTGAGTACCAGACGCTTGTTCTGGGGGTAAAGGCGGTCGTCACGCAGGGCTGACAACCCGACAGGCCTCCCAAGGCCTGTAGTGGGATTGCTTTACTTTACTTACTCACTTGATTACTGACTTACATAAAATTTAACTTAACATCAAACTATTAAAAGAAAAGTATTAAAAATACATATTAGAGTACATTTTATGGAAGAAAATCCATTTCAATTACACAATGCACTTTTACAACAATTTTGAATTGCAGTTAACAATCAAAATAGGGGTAGAAGCTAGCATAAGCTCTAAGAAATTGAATAAAATTCCTAGAAGTGGGCAAGTTCATTAAGCACATACCTTGAAAAATAGGGCTCGTAGTTCGCAAAACGCCTATTTAATTCCAAGAAATTGTTTTGACATGGAAAAATACTGAATTATAATAAAAATCTCAAATCAAATACAAATAATGTCACAGCCTTCCGGAAAAGTGTAACAAATGCTCAAAATTACCTAAAAATTACCAAAAAATTATCTATCCCTAGAAAAGTTAAGAAATGCAAAAAAAGATGACCTAACGAGTTGCTTTTATTTAATCCGTTTTTTAATGTCATACATTTTCATATATGCAAGCAATGTTTCAACTATCATAAGGAAAAGATGCAAAATCATTAATTGCCTTGCCCTAACTATGAGAACTTGAAATCCGAATTGTTAATGAGGTAATTGTTTATTTGTAACTGTAGAAACTCAATTTCTGATGCCAATTTATTTTTAAAAGTGTGGTACTACAGTGAAAACCAATCATGAATAATCGTAAGTTATTATCTATTTGCATACTCTTTTATAATTTGACACCAAAATAAATTATATCCATTAATTAATTTTTCAATTACTACTTTTTTAAAAATGTTAAATAATAAAATCAATGTATCTTACAGAATACATTGTCAGTTTCACAGTTAAGTAAATTGAATGCTATACGATGCGACGAACCCAACATGGCGGTCTTCAAAGTAAATTTTTAACATAGTCTTGCAACCGCTAGAAGATTTTAAATTTTCATTGAAGGTGAAGTCCTACACCTAATGGTCATATGATCTTGCTGGTTGACGAACTCGACCTACTGTTTTAATCAATTGCATATGCCAAGATTGGTTTCGATGAAACATAAATTGCTGTAGCTAGAGCGTTAATGGACACACACACATACACACACACGTGTGTGTGTGTGCGTGTGCGTGCGTATGTATATATTACACATCCAAGTTAACTGTTCACGGGCGGAGGGGAAGAGTTTTAGCGCTACTGTCGCCGATTTACTGAATCTGTGCAAGGGATGTAGGAGAAAACTGTACATCCGATCACGTATTGAAAGTTTTCAACTTCAAATGTGGGGGTGATTCTCTAAACACGTGCGAAAGATCTTAACATGGTTGTCAAATTAGTCATTTAAGCACTGAACACTCAAGCGGTCGCATCATTTAAAATAAGAGTATTTTCCGTATCTCTGTTACAAGCCTCACAATAAATCACAAGTGGCAACATGTAATGAGAAGGTCAAGGAAGGGACAGCTCATTCCTAGACATAACCAGGGATTATTATTCTAATCCCTGATTATTCTAATCCCTGGACATAACCCCAAAAGTAACAGTTAGTCATTCCTCCACTGACCACGCAGAACGACGGATCATTAAAATACGTAGTATTTGTCAGCTCTTTACCTGCCAATCAAACAACATAATACAAAGGACAGGAAGTGGCAACTTAATAAGGAATAGAAAGAGAAAGACAGTTCGTTAGTTAACATATTTTCCGCCTGCACAAAACACTTGGATGGGTAATATCTGTGGCCATTTATGCTCTAGCTACCGCAATTTTTGTTTCATTGAAGCCAAATTTGGTATATAGCAATTAATTAAAAAAGTTATATATATATTTATTTATTTATTTATATATAAGAGGTGTAGATCCTGTCAGAAGTAAAATTGTACTTGACAATAAAATTTTGGAGCAGGTCAATAATTTTACATATTTAGGATACAATATCTCATATGAAGAAGAAAAGTACGTGAATGCAAAAATATAATTTTTTAAAAGAATTTTAGGGTTAATATATTCTATCTTCAAGCCACAACTGTTCCAAAAACATTCAAGACTAAAAGTGAATAAAACACTGGTTCTTCCAACTCTTTTGTATGGTAGCGAAGTATGGACGTTGAAACAGAACGGTATAGAGAGGCTTAGATCTGCTGAAATGAGATATCTTCGGAGGACTGCAGGATACACACTACTAGATCACAAAAAAATGAAGAGATTACAGTACTGGTAACTACAAAATAGCTCAGTGTTTGCAAAATAACCTAAAACAGATGAAGGCCTCAACATACAGAACACATGTCATTCCTGTATTCATTACATTATCGTTCTATAATTGACACACATTGTATGAACGACCACAAGGAAGAGTATCAGATTAACGTTATAGAATACAGCAACATTTAAATATTCCAGTAAAACACGAACAATGCAAGCAAAGACAAACAGCAACTCAAAGGAGTATTATATTTACTGATCTTTGTGTGGCGATACTGATCTCCCATAGGTTATGGAGAGATTACCAAATATGGTAGCTGCTGGAGGAAAAAAATACCCAGTGAAATTCTAAATCAGTGCTCCTACCTTGAAGTGCGGAAAGTTTGACTATTCACACACTAGGATAAGAATGATCCAGAGGCAGTCTGGGTTCAGACAGAAGTAGTAAAAAGTAACCAGACTAGGATGTGGAAATGTAAAACTCCAAGATTTTTATAAGCTGTCAGCTAATGCTGGACTAGTAATATAAAACAAAATAAATGAGAAATTATAACACAATTGATTCTGATCGTGTATTAGAAGGAGAGGTAATAGAAGCTACAAATGAATTTACATATCTGGGTAGTATAATATCTCTGAGTGGTGGCTTAGATGATACTGTTGTCAGAATAAAGAAAGCAGGATATGCTTACGTTCAATTAAAATCAATTTTTGAGGTCAAACAAATCTTCTTAATACTTAAACTTACTTACTTACTCACTGGCACTATCGAACCCGTAGGTTCATGCCTGCACGGACATAAGCTCTCCATACATTCCTATCCTGAGCTAATGCTTTCCAATCATTTCCTGTATAATATACTTCCCTCAAATCATAGTTAATGTTATTCTACCACCTCATTTTTGGTCTACCAACTGGGCGTTTTCCCTCTGGCTTTCATACAAGAAGCTTCCATGCAAGTCTTTCATTCCCCATACGTGCAACATGCCCTGCCCATCGCAGTCTATGAGACTTAACTTTTCTTATTATATCTGGCTTCCTATAAAGACCATGTAGTTCACTGTTATGTAGTCTTCTCCATTCACCTGTCTGTTCATCTCTCTTTGGTCCAAAAATTTTCCTAAGTACTTTATTCTTAAATGTTTGCAATCTCCTTTCCTCCCTTAAAGTAAGAGTCCATGTTTCGCACCCATATAATATGACTGATAGAATAATAGTTTTATATATTTTCAGTTTAACGTTTTTTGAAAGGAGTGGGACATCAAGAGTCTCTGCAATGCATAATAGCACGCATTTCCAGAATTGAGCCTATGTTTAATTTTCTTTGTGCATCTCATTCCTATTTGTGATTATTGTTCCTAGGTATTTGAATTCAGCCACTTCCTCAAAATTTCCCTCATTTGTCATTAGCTGTCCATTTCCATTATATCATGTATTTCTATGTGTGGCCATATATTTAGTTTTATTGATATTTACTTTCAGTCCTAAGTTCTTAGTGTTACTCAATAGTGTGTGCGTGTTGGCCTTTAGTAGTATCTCCTCGCTATCGGCCAGTAGTACTACATCATCAGCATAAACTAACAGCTTATTAATACCATTGAGTTGTAAGCCTTCCTCATTCTCTAAAGATTTAATGGCATGCTCTAGTACAAAATTAAATAAGTAAGATTACTTAATTTAAATGTGAAATCGATTTTATTATACGGATGTGAAAGTTGGAATGCTACAAAACAAATTAGAAAGAAATTGCAATTTGTTTGTAAATCGTTGCTTGAAAATATCCTGGTTATATGGTGAAGAACTTTTGACAAGAACGAATCAAAATGAAATTTGTAAAAAAATTAAATTTAGAAAATGGAAATAAGTTGGTTATGTGTTAAGGAGAGAGAATGACATCACAAAAATGGCATTTGATTGGAATCCCCAAGGAATGAGACGGCGAAGAGGAAGACCTATTGCAACATGGAGTAATACCATGAGGGATGGAGCTGAACAGGCAGGGATGAGTTGGAATGACATTAGGGCATTGGCAAGCAAAATAATTCGTTGGCGAGATTTTATGAAGGCACTATGCTTTCTAGTGGAGTGACCAGGACTACTACTACTACTACTACTACTACTACTACTACTACTACTAGGGAATGGAAATCCCAAACAGAAAAAAGCGTAGACAAAAGGCTAGAACCCTAAGCTGTAAAATAGATATTGCTATGAAACCGAACAATGATAGCCAGACTCATTTAATAGCAAGATAACAATTAAAAAACGAAAAGTATTATTATTATTGCTTAGCAATTTGAATTTACAAATTCTATTCACGGCAGGAACATTGAGACAAATACTCCGCAAGTTGGGTAAGTAACAAAATAAGAATGGCTATCATATAAAAAATAAGGTAGAAAGCAGATGGAGTAAATATTAAGGCAGTTAATTAGTAAATGACTTATTTGCATATAATAATTGTGTACTTTCGTCTTCCAAAGATCTTAAGTACCAATGAACTGCGGTATAAAATAATCAATTCCATTCCCCCTTTTCTTTTAATTTTCGTACTTCCTGAAAGAACGGGAAAATATTTTACAGTTAACCGAATAATGACCACTCCCAAAATGTATTCGTCTGTAAGATCTTATGTCACAAATCTTGAAACCAGTATTTCTTCTTATATTGATGTAATCAATTATAGATTTCTGTTCATCACTTTTTAAACGTCTTCTAAATTTGTGCATATCTTTGTTTTCAAAAATTCGTTTAAAATCTTTAAACCATTTTGTTGACATATCTTAATCAGCCGTTCATCATTATCATTATTTTATGATGTACTAACTAAAGAGACCTATGGTATTGTATAACTTTTTGCCCACTATACCATTTAAATCACCTGCCAAAATAATCTCTCTTTAGTTCTTATTATGTTTAATTTGTAATTTAATTTATCAAAAAAATGATACCATTAATATTTGTAACATATTTTGTAATTGAAATAAGTGAAGATGGAAACACCTATTTACTTACTTACTCACTGGCACTATCGAACCCGTAGGTTCATGGAAGCGCGGACATAAGCTCTCCATACATCCCTATCCTGAGCTAATGTTTTCCAATCATTTCCTGTGTAATCTACTTCCCTCAAATCACAGTTAATGCCACTCTCCCACCTCATTCTTGGTCTACCAACTGGGCGTTTTCCCTCTGGCTTTCCTACAAGAAGCTTCCATGCAAGTCTGTCATTCCCCATACGTTCAGCATGTCCTTCCCATCGCAGTCTACGAGACTTAACTGTTCTTATTATATCTGGCTTCCTATAAAGATCATGTAGTTCATTGTTATGTAGTCTTCTCCATTCACCTGTCTGTTCATCTCTCTTTGGTCCAAAAATTTTCCTAAGTACTTTATTCTCAAATACTTGTAATCTCCTTTCCTCCCTTAAAGTAAGAGTCCATGTTTCGCACCCATATAGTATAACTGGTAGAATAATAGTTTTATATATTTTCAGTTTAACGTTTTTTTTAAAGGAGTTGGGACATCAAGAGTCCCTGCAATGCATAATAGCACGCATCTCCAGAATTGAGCCTATGTTTAATTTCTTTGTGCATCTCATTCCTATTTGTGATTATAGTTCCTAGGTATTTGGATTCAGCCACTTCCTCAAAATTTCCCTCATTTGTCATTAGCTGTCCATTTCCATTATACAGGGCTTCCAATATAAAACCGGACCGGCCTTACGGAGTTTCACCCGGCACGCAGTGCTGTCTCTTCCTCCCGCAATTCACCCTGCCTCCCACCCGTCCTTGAACTGTTTCTTACCTTATAGAAAATGCTGGAAATGTAAGGTTTGAGTTTTAACAATTTTGTTGCTGTATGTGCAGAAGATACTGAAATCCCAACTTGTGCTAATTTCGGTAATGATTTTTGTGGTGAACGTTCCAAATTTTCGCCAATTTCGTCCAATTTTTCTTCGGTGAGAACCGTGCGCCTTCGCGTGTGTTTCTTATTTTGTACTGAACCAGTGGTCTCAAATTTAGTCACAAGATCGTGGATTGTCGATCTGGAAGGAGGTAATTGTCCAGGGAAGTTCCGAATAAATTCCTCACGAACGCGACGAACTGATTCGTATTTATAATAACATTTACACACATAAATGCGCTGCTCTAATGTCAGCTGACGTCTCATCTTGTCGAACGATAGTAAACTGACTAGTTCAAGGACGAGCGGCTGGCAGAGTGAAATGCGAACGAGGAGAGAGCGCTGCCTGACGGGTGAAACCCCGTGAGGCCGGTCCGGGTTTATATTGGAAGCCCGTTATAATGTATTTCTACGTGTGACCATATATTCAGTTTTATTGATATTTACTTCCAGTCCTAAGTTCTTAGTGTTACTCAATAGTGGGTGCGTTTTGTCCTTTAGTATCTCCTCACTATCGGCCAACAATACTACATCATCAGCATAAACTAACAGTTTATTAATACCATTCAGTTGTAAGCCTTTCTCATTCTCTAAAGATTTAATGGCATGCTCTAGTACAAAATTAAATAGTAGAGGAGATAGAGCATCTCCTTGCTTCAACCCATTCTGAAATTCAAAAGTGTCCGAAAACGGTTCGCCTACACGCACCCTACTCTTTGTGCTATTTAGACACATTCGTATATGTCTAACTTTTTAGGAATTCCGAACTCCAGCAGGATACTATATAACTTCTCCCTCTTAATTGAATCATATGCTTTTTGAAGTCTACATATAGTTGATGTACAGTACCATTATATTCCCATTTCTTTTCTAAAATCTGTCTTATACTAAAAATCTGATCTGTTGTAGACCTGTTTCTTCTAAATGCGCATTGATGATCTCCTAGAATGCCATCAATATAGGGAGTAAGTCTGCTGACTAATATATTTGTTAGAATTTTGTACGAAGTTGAAAGTAATGAGATGCCCCTGTAGTTGTTGCAATCAGTTTTATCTCCTTTCTTATAAATTGGTACGATAATTGATTCCTTCCATTCATCTGGAAGAGCTTCTTTTTCCCCAAATCGTACTAAGCAACCAGCGTATCTTGTTCATCAATTTTTCTCCCCCTGATTTTATCAGTTCTGCTGGGATCCCATCTGAACCTGATGCTTTATACGTCTTCAATTTTTCAATCGCCATTTCAACCTCTAATGCACTTGGCTCTTTGGCTAACATTTCTGCTGTCTGTAAATTATCCTCCTCAATGTCCTGTTCTGTATGTACATTTAATAGCTGATTAAAGTAACTTTTCCATCTATTTAATATACTCCTGGAATCTGCAATCTTATCCCCATGTTCATTCCGAATTATGTTTGTTCTATCCTGAAACCCTTTCTTCTCTATATTAATTCCCTGATATAATTACCTGATATTCCTATTTTTTGTATTCATTTCAAGATCATTAATCTTCTCCCTCAAATATTCTCTCTTTTTACTCTTTAGTAACTTGGTGGTTTCCCATCTAATACTACCCTATTGCTATAAATTTACCTCATTTGGCTCGTGTAACCATTTCATTTTTGCTAGCTTTCTTTTCTTTACAATGTCGGCACATTCCTCATCAAACCATTTCTTGCTTTGCCTCATTTTTAAACATCCAATGCTTTCTGATGCTGACAATTTAATAGTATCTCTTATAGCCTCCCATCCTTTATTTATATCAGTTTCTTCTTCGTTTGCCACATTGTCATCTGAAGATTCCAGTACTTCAAATCTATTAGCAATTTTGATTTGGTATTCTTGCCGCATTTCATCATTTTTCAAATTTTTTAATTCAAATTTTACAGAATCATCTTTAGCATTTGTTCCTCTCATAAGTGATAGCCGTTGTCTGACTTTCACTCTGACCAGATGATGATCCGAATTGCAGTCTGTCCCTCTAACTAATTTAATATTGATGATGCTACTGTGCCAGCGTTTATCCACTAATACATGATCCGAGTTTCTCCATCTGGGGACGTCCAGGTGTATTTATGAATATCCTTATGCTGAAATGTTGTGCTCTTAACAATGAGATTCTTTGAAGTGGCAAATGTGACTAATCTAACCCCGTTGTCGTTACTATCTTCATGAAGACTGAATTTGCCTATTGTTGGTTTGAATATATCTTCCCGCCCCACTTTTGCATTGAAATCTCCTAAGATAATTTTCATGTGATATCGTGAAAGGCTATCAAATAAGCATTCTAATTCTTCATAGAACTCATCCTTGATCTTGTCATCTTTATCTTCTGTAGGGGCATGTAAATTTACAATTATAAAATCAAGTCGTTTACCCTTTAGAATTATGTATGATATCCTATCACTAACAAACTTAATATCTCGGATAGCGGATAGGATCCTCCTTCGGACTAAAAAACCCGTCCTAATGCAGGTTTTTCTGCACCCCCGCAGTATAATGCAAAACTTCCTGATTCCTGACTACCTTCTCCTGGCCACCTAACTTCCTGTAAAGCGACTATATCCAAGGGCGATTTACTAATTCCCGCGTTAATATCTCTAGTGCCCCGCTATTGTATAAAGTCCTAACATTCCATGTCCCTAGGAACATATCCCTGTGTTTGAGCCTTTGGCATGGGTTCCCTGAAGTAGTCCCCGCCCGGAGAACCGAATCGGGGACTATTTGACCTCCGGAAAATTTTACCCCAGTTGAACCCATGTCCGCACTTCTTGACGGTTGTATTTTCACGGTGAAAGATCGTCACTCTTTCGCCCAAGGTGCTTTTTTCGTCTGGCTTATCACCTTCGACCAGTCCGGCATGGGTAACCCTATCGGCAGCAATGCTACCGCCGGCATAGCTCTCAAGATCATTTAAGCACGCAAGCCACTCCACCACGACAAGGTAAAGATACCATGGATGGGAAACACCTATTTGGAAATAACAAATATAATAGTTAATGGTTGAACTGTAGTAGCAATGTTGAACGGAATTTTATGAGTCTGTTTAACTCAAATCTATTATTAAAAGAAACTAAAATCCAAATTTATAAGTCAAGTTTTTACGCAAGAATAAGAATTTTTAAGAATGGATACCAACCTACAACTGACTATTTTAAAGACTTTGATGGAAACCTAATTACTAACAAACAAGGTGTACCGTACTGAAGATATGGACTAAACACTTTAGCAATTTATTGGATAACGCTGACAAAGTAACAACAACAGATTATGAAGGATTTTTAAATACATGATATACAGCTGTTCGGAAATACATATTAGAAACTTGTAATACCGGTAGAAGGGACTGAGTAGACAATAATTTTAATACCAAACCATGTCCGGAAAAATACCGTTTCCGCGCTAAGCCATTACAATATGTCGAATTTACTGGTGTTGTTTTACAACTGTTATGGCAATACATGACTTAGGAGATCGTCTGATTGCACGTGAAGTTTACTCTGCCATTGAATGACCGTCAGGAACTGTGGTTTCAGCACGATGGCGCACCGCCACATTTTACACGTGACGTATGAGGACATCTTAACCGAAGATTCGTGCAAATATGGATAGGCCGGGGTGGTCTTATTGCATGGCCCCCACGATCGCCGGACTTAACACCATTGAACTATTTCTTGTGGGGTCGTACGAAGCGTATGGTGTACGAGACTCCTTACTGGCACGAATTATGGTCGCTGCACAAGAGATTAGCGGGACACCAGGTGTGATGGAACAAGTGTACCGGAACATGATTCGTCAGTACAACGTTTGCAACGACATTGGTGGTCGTCACATCGAGCCTCTGTTGTAGCGAAACACGTCTAGTGCAGAAGACAGAAACAAATTTGTATATTCCACTGTTGACACATGTGTTATTGTGATCAACGAAAGCGTTTTTGTTACTTTGGTAATGTTACGAAATAAATTTGACTTTCTTCTGTAATGAGTCAAACGTCATTTAATTTTGTACCTCACATCACACCTCATTTGACATAGTACTCTTCTGACGTCATGCAGTGCTCATAACTGTTGAAAAACAAAACCGACAAATCCGACACATTTTAATGGCTGTAGCACGGAAATGGTACGTTTCCGGACATGGGTTTCTATTAAAAATTTTGTCTACCCAGTCCCCTCTACGAGTCCTAGAAGTCTGTAATATGAATTTCCGAACACTCTCTATAGGTGGGCAACAAATGGTACCAGAAGAGGGAGAAATATTAGCCTATCTGTAATTCATCAGATGAAGAATAATAAAGCCCCAGGTGAAAATGCATTACAGCTCAGCTAATGAAACGTGATGGAATAGATTTTGAGCTAGGCATAGTTATGTTGATTAAAAATAAATGGATTAACGAAGAGATGTCATCTGATTGGAGAAGTGCAACGTTTCAACCAATTCACAAGAACGGGGATACAACTCTTGTGATAACTATAGAGAAATAACCCTACTCAATGTTCATAAGTAATGCCACGAGTGATTTCCAATTTATCTAGAAAATTTGGAAATCAAGAATGGCATTTGTTAGGACTATTTATTGAATAAAATTATCATTATTTAACTATAGTTATTTTAAAATATGTATATATTCAATGTAAACGACGATGTTCGAAAACAAATGAGAAACGATTGATACGCTTCATTTGCTTCTTTTGTTCATCACTTCAACCAGATCATATTATTTATTGCCAAAGGATAGCAATATTGTAAGAATGCACACTAGTGGAGAAATTTATAACCAACATTATAGGTATTAATTAATCTCTGATGTCCTATGATTTAAATATGTCAATTAAATGTTTCTGCAACGTCATTTCCTGGAAAATAATTCGTTTAAGAAAGTGCAAACAGTAGTTTCTTTTTTTGTGTGGTATAATCAATTGCTAAAAATGTTTTATATTATCACCCGCATCCGCTATCTGCTGACATTCATGCACTATATATACAATCTGGTAGCCGTATTTCTTAGAGAGTCAGTCACTGTAAAATAATGCTATGACGTATTCAAAATGTTAAAGAGGAGGTGCTTTCTTTAATATGATAAACTTTGGTTGATAAATTTGAGGCGAAACACGACTGTGATTGGTTGTAAATAAAAAATCATTGAAATGTGATTGGTCATTGACTCCAATTTGTGGCATGAGTTAAATAGTCCATATAAAGTTGTATTAAAATTAATTTGAAACAAAATGACAAAAATATTGGAAAATGCCGTGGAGGAATACCAAGCCGGATTCATAAAAGGGAAATCAATTATATAACCATCAGATTTTCATCCTAAGGACTATTCTGGAGAAATGTTGTGAATTCAATACTGACTTTCACTTATTTGTTGATTACGAAGAAACTTACGAAAGCATTGATAGACAGTTTTACGTACCACAAAAACTGATTCGACAAATTCAAATGACATTCATATCCAATGTAGGCAAATTAAACATCAAAGGAGAAATCTCTGATAAATTCGACATCAGACGAGGAGTGCGACAAGGTGATGCGCTCTCCACAATATGATTTAATATTGTATTGGAAAGAGCGGCAAGGAGTGTAGAACTAAATCCAGGAGGTACGATCTATAATAGTATGACACAAATAATGGCATATGAATATATAGTATTAATCAGTAGATCAATAACAGAATTAAACAAAGTTTTAATAAATTAGAACTGGAAGAAACTAAAATAGGATTGAAAGTAAACATAACGAAAACAAAATATATGATTTCATCTTGAGATAAAAGTAGAAGGGCCGACTACACTAACATTTAAATACAGAATAACACTTTTAATAGAATTCAGAATTTTAAATATTTGGGCTCTATAATTATGGAAAATAATATAAAAGAAGAAGAAATAAACGAAAGATTACAAATGGGTAATAGATGTTATTGGGCTTTACTTAAAAACGTGGACTCAAAGTCAGATGAGTAATCTCTGGCAACTTTTGAAAGATACATATTAAGAACTATTTTTGGTGTGAGAAGGGGTGTGGAGAAGAAGGATACGAGGTAAGTTGTGAATTATATGAATTATATAAGGAGCCGGATTTAGTCAAGTGTATAAAAATTAATAGATTGGCATAGACTAGACATTTGATACGTATAGACAATAATACAACAGTTACAAAGATCTATAATGGCACAATCATTATAAATCAGAAAAGTTGGAAGACCAAAGTTAAGATGGGAATATGATGTCTTGCAGGTTATTAGAATTAGTAAAATTAGAAATTGGAAGAATTTAGCAACAAACAGAGAAGTCTGGAAAGAAATTCTGAGGAAGGCTGGGGCCCAAAATGGGCTGTCATGCCATATAAGATGATGATAATTAAACCAACACTAACATACCGAGAAGAAACTTAGTGTTTGTTATGGAGTGATGAACTTAAAGATATTACGAATGATTTATGGACCTAAATATAAAATTAGAGAGTAAAAATTGGAACTAATGGAAAATTCTACTAATTGTATGAATGTCCGAAATTATGAGATCAATTAAACTCAGATGGGCGGAACATGTAGAACAAGTGAGGAAACATCAATAATACAACAAAATAAGCAAAGAGAAACGAGGTGGAAGAAGATGCGTGGGAAGACCGAGAAAGAAATGATTGGAGAACATAGAGGAGGATATGAGGGAGGTGGGAATAATAGGATGGAGGAGAGAAATGCAAGATAGAAGAGAATGGGTTCGATAGTACAGCAAGCTCTGGCCCTACACGGACTGTAACGCCATGAAGATAGAAGATAGACTTTTAGCTCCGTAACATAAATGAATACTAATTTTAAAATAAATATTTACTCATGTCTTTAAAGAATAATAAAAATAATGATGATAATAATAATAATTCCATGGCGCGACAGGCCTAGAAGGCCCTTAGCCTACCAGCCGGCTGTTAGCCTCACATCCACATATGTCATCCACAGAGGTAGATGATCGTCTAGCCAGTGTAGGGGTGACATGTGGTCAGCATGTCAAGTTAGAATAAAAGTATTCAAAATCGATTTGAAAACTTAGATCTGTAAATTGGTTTTTGATACTTACTACGTGTATATGGTACTTCCTATATATGTAGTTTTCACCTCTGAACAATTACATTTAATTAAAATTACTTGACTCAACGAGAAAAATATAAAGAAGTAAATTTTATAAATAAATTCAATATATGAAGTATCCTAGCAACGGCGTTACAATAGCAAAACTATTGGTGTAATACAGGCCTACAATGCATTTATTAGATTTTTAATATTAAATTTATCACTTCTCACTCAATTCCAAATTTAATTTGAAGAGAAAAATTTAATTTCTCATTGACTGAACTACAAATGAATTTACATATTTGGGTAGTATAATATCTGTGAATGGTGGCTCAGATGATGTTGATATCAGAATAAAGAAAGCATAATATGCTTATCTTCAATTAATAACAATTTGGAGGTCGAAACAAATCTTCTTATGACAAACTAAGATGATTTAATTTAAATGCGAAATCGATTTTATTAAACGGCTGTGAAACTTCGAAGGCTACAAAACAAATTTGAAAAAAATTGCGATTTCTTTATAAATCGTTCCCTGAAAAACATCTAGGTTATATGGTGACCAGAGATTATAACAGACTATTTAACTCATGTCACAAATGCTAGTCAATGACCAATCACGTTTCAATGAATTTTGTTTTACAACCAATGACAGTCGTGTTTCACCTCGCTCTTTATCGATTTCTATTTATCAGCTTCTGCTTTTGTGATAAAGAAATCGCTTTTTTTTAAATGTTCTGAACAGCTCAGAGCATTATTTTTCTGCAACAAATACATTGAATAAAGCAAATAATGAACAGATTCTTTGATTTTACTGAGTTGTTTACTAAAAAATGAATTAATAACCTATAATGTTGACTTTAATATATAGTTTGATATGTTTCATTATTTCTCCACTAGAGTGCATTCTTACAATATTGCGATCCTATTTGGCAATAAATTATATGATCAAGTTGCAGCGAATGAACATAGCCTCACATTTCTGATTTGTTTCCAAACATCACCGTTTACATTAAATATATAAATATTTAAAAATATCGGTAACTATATTTAAATAATGATTTGTGAGTAAACAGCTTAATTTTATTCGTTAAATAGTCCTAACAAATGCCACTCTTGATTTCCAAATTCTCTAGATAAATTTGGAAATCACTCGTGGCATTACTTATGATAAAGAACTTTGGAGAAGAACGAATCAAAATGAATTTTGTAAAGAAATTAAATTTAGAAAATGGAAATGGGTTGGTCATGTGTAAAGGAGAGAGAATGATAACATAAAAAAACGGCATTTGATTGGAAACCCTACGGATTGAGACGGGCGAAGAGGAAGACCTAGGGCAGCATGGAGTAATACCATGAGGGATGAAGCTGAACAGGCAGGGGTGTGTTGAAATAATATTAAAGCACTGGCAAATAACAGAGTTCGTTGGCGAGCTTATATCAAGGTCCTATGCTTCCCAGTGGAGTAACCAGAACTACTACTACTGCTACTATTATTACTAGAAATTTGAAATTCCAACAAAAATGAACCCTAAGCTGTTGAAAAGATATCGCAATTAAACCAAACAATGACAGCCAGACTCCTTTAATAGCAAGATAACAATTACAAAACAAAAAATGGTTATTATTATTGCTTAGCAACTTGAATTTACAAATACTTTTCATGACAGGAATATTGAGACAAATGCTGGGAGAGTAGGGTAAGTATAAAACGAGAATGGCTATCATATAGAAAATAAGGTAGAAAACAGATGGAGTAAATATTAAAACAGTTAATTAGTAAATGGCCTATTTCTATATAATAATTGTGTACTTTCATATTCCATAGATCTTAAGTTATACTGCGATACTTATTCAAGTAAGGGGAAAATATTTTACTGTTAAGCAAAATAATGATCACTCCCACATTTATTCCTCTGTAAGCTTTTATGTCAAATCTTAAAACCATTATGTCTTCTTACATTGATGTAATCAATCATAGATTTCTGTTCAGCACTTTCTAAATGTCTTGTAAATTTGTGTATATCTTTTTGTTAAAAAAATCCACTTAATATAATTATTCTATTTTGTTCACATATCTGAATCAGCCTTTCACCATTATCATTTATGATATCCTCACCGAAGGGATCCATTGTGTTGATTCTTAACTTTTTTCCCCCAAATCTGCCAATTAAATCGCCAACCAAAATAACCTGTCTTGAGTTTCCTATTAGGCCTATGTTTAATTCATAATTTGATTTATCAAAAAACTAATTTTAAAATTATAGAATTAATAATTGTAACAAAATTATTTGGAAATTGAAATTAGTGAAGATGTAAACAACTATTTGGAAATAAAAAAAACAATAGTTAAAGGTCGATCTGCAGTAGAAATGTTAAATGGAATTTTGTGAGTTAAACAGATACTGAAAGAAACTGAAATCCATATTTATAAATCAATAGAAAGAAGTTTAATGAAATATGGAGAAGAAACGTGAACTATAAATCCCAAAATTACGTCAAAACTGAAATAAACATAAATGTATTTTCTAGGATGTGCACTACGCTCTAAATTAGACACGATCACAAACAGAATTATCTAATAAAAAATGAACTTTAACGAAACAATTATGCAACTTGTGGGAAATAATTAAAATGGTTTGGACACATGAAGAGGATGAATCAAGGTAGACTGCGTGTTAGGACTTTGGAATGGGTTCCAAATGTGAGAAAAAGAAGAGATAGGCATAAGAGGATCTGCATGATAGTGATTGGAAGGATACAGATGAAACAAGGAATAGAATCAAAAGTTAATATTGAGCACAGGAAGATGTTTATACATTAGAAACCTGTTTAATAATAATTAGTATATTAATGTTTTTTTCTCTCGAGAATGAAGAGTAGGTTTTCAATATAACGTTAATATGTTGCAGGGTTAAAACCAGAAGGTTATATCTACATTTTTAAATTTGTTTCATATTACATTGTCCTTTAAGAGTCATAACTTTCAAATTTTGTCCACAATGTTTATAATCTCTGAATATTGTGCAGTTCAATAATAACTATACACTCCTATCCTATATTAATTCTAAAATTTAAATCACTCTCCTGAAAATTTTTAAAAGTCAGGCAGAACCCTACAGTTCTAACCTCACAATTTGTAAATTCTCCAGAGCAGAATGCTGATATAGAAATTATGGATGAATTATTTTGTAATAGAACTAGATTTAATCAATGGCTGCTGCATAGAGTTCATTATTCCTCATTCCAGAGTTTATCGAAGAAGCTAGTGTTTGCTTATGGTGAAAAGTCCAGGCCTCAGTCCCATTCACAGAAAAAACAGCAATGCTTTAAATACTCAGTTGTAGATTAACTAAGATCACTGTCTTCTTTAGTTATCACACACTTGCCACATTAATTTACCATAATTTATACAATTTAACATATATTTCTTATTTTGATATGTCTCTTTTATATACATTGCGTTACCAACTACAACTGAAGGCAAGATGTTGGTATTGTTTAATAATACAGCTTTAAGGCTCAACATGGATGAATTTAGAAATAGCCTATGTTGTTTCGGTATGTGTTGGATATTATTTGTGGAGTGTAAATTCAAATCGTATTAACTGCAGAAAAGCAAAATTTACAGGAAAAGCAAAAACAAAAACAAAAATTCATGGTTATGATAATGAGAAAAAGTTAATGTGCTAAAAATAACTTTTAGACTCTGTGAAATTGCAATGAACGAAATAAAAATGGATTGTTTAATGTTTATCTCTATACGATATATTATTAACATTTATATTTAATACCGGTATGTTAGCACCGTCACAATGGAATTAATAGGTTTTATACCAACTTTATAAAACAATATGTTGGTAATCTCTAAATCACATTCAATTTTGATTTACACTTAGGCAAATTTGTGTTTATTTTATTAGAGTTTAAGCCTAATATGCATGATGATATAGTTATAAAACAGGGAGATGCACTATACATGACCCTCTTCAATTTAGTGATGACGAAAGTAATAGAGGTATAGGGGATACCATACACAATCAAACTATACACTATCTAGCTTTTGCTGATGACCAGGATATAATCAATATATGAAGAAATGGTACACGGGCAATTAAACCAAGAATGAAAAAGTAGGATTAATGGCTAACGAGAGAATATAAAGTTTTTTTTTATTATATGCACACTAAACAGGAAAGGTAGAGGTTAAAAAGTTAGATATTTCTACAAAAATAATATAGGTATTAGAATAAAACGGGGAAGGTATTACCAAATAGCCTATCAGTGAAATCCGATCATTTGAAGTGGGGATTTACCCGAAAACCCAAATTATAAATTCGCTCTAGCATCCGCCATGTTTGATTTGTCGCAATGTGTATCATATAATTTAATTAAATCCGTAAATTGGCTTGCAATAGTGTTTAAGAATTTAAAGGAAGGGGTAAAGTAAAGTAAAGTGATCCCACAACAGGCCCGGAGGCCCTTGGGGTAGTAGAAGGTTAAGGCTCCCACTTTTTCTAGACAATCGGCACTTTATGTCAGCCGGGTTGTCAGCCCTGCGTGACGGCCGCCTTTACCCCCAGAACAAGTGTCTGGTACTCATTTTAGTTAGAGGCTGAGTCGACCTCAGGGCCATAGTGCCGCCAGAGGGTTTGGGTCAGTTTAAAAATCCTGACCCCAACGGGACTTGAACCATCGACCCTCCGGCTTGTAGCTCAGTGCCTTAACCACTACGCTACGGCGTGCCCCATTTAAAGGAAGGGGACGCACTATATTTATTCCTATAGTAGTGCGTACTATGAGATATATTCTTTAAATTTATTTAATATTCATAATATAAAATGGAAAAATTATTCAGTTAATATTATACAGCTACTCGTGTCCCAACTACTTTCAAAAAAACATTAAAATCAAAATATATAAAACTGTTATTCACTCAGTTATATTATATGGACGAGAAACACGGACTCTTACTTTAAGGGAGGAAAGGAAATTAGGAGTATTTGGGAATAAAGTTCTTAGGAACAATTTTCGACCGAAGAGAGATGAACAGACAGGTGAATGGAGAAGGCTACATATTAGTGAGCTATATGGTCATTATAGGAAACCAGATATAATAAGAATAGTTAAGTCTCGTAGACTGCGATGGGCAGGACACGTGGCACAAATGGGCAATGAAAGACATGCATGTAAGCATCTTGCAGAATAACCAGAAGAAAAACGCTCGGTTGCTAGACCAAGCTTGAGGTTGGAGAATAATATTAATCATGATTTGATGGAAGTAGATTATACAGGGGATGATTGGAAAGCAATAGTTCAGGATAGGGATGTATGAAGAGCTTATGTCCGTAGGGCCATGAACCTACAAGTTCGATGGCACCTGTAAGTTAGTTCGTGTCAAGTTATACAATAATATTCAATAGGTAATAACTTACGGTTGGCACAGTTTGTTTCCACAGTAGTCCGTCACATTTAATTGAAGTTAAATGTGGCATCGGAATTTGATTCTTTCCATCGCATTTCAATTTCTCAACTACAGTGCCGTATAGCAGTTGAATCCCTTACAGTTAGAAAAACAAAAAAAATAGGTACAGGTTCTTGAGAATCGGCACAATGGACGACGCATTGTTGCCGTGAAAAAAAAAAACGTTTCTCCTATTTAACAAAAGAAATACACGTAACCAGTAAAATCAAGCCAATAATTCGACTTGCTCAGGAATTCGCTTAGCTTATATTGTACCTGTGTGACGGACCAATTTTTATGATGTTAGCTGACCTCTTCCTACATAATATGAGATGGTGAATATTCATAGATGTTCCTGGTGTTATGCATACCGGTAGGCCTATAGGTTTAATACATTTTAATTAGTTCCTATATAATTTACCTCCCTCAAATCAAGATTAATATAATTTATTAATCTCTTACATAATTCTACTAGGTACGTTCCCTCTCACTTCCCTACAAGAAGTTTTCATGCTCCCCATTCGTTCTACATGTCCTGCTCACAAGATTTAACTGTTCTTAATACAGCTGATTTGCCTTAAATATTGTATAACTCATTTCGTTATGTATATCAACTTTTCTGCACAAAACAATGTTTGCCTTTCGGATGATTTTTTTGCCATCATTTTAATTTAAACTTAATGCGCTTTGTTAGTTTCTGATTAAAATAATATTTTATTAGTAATTTAATTATAAATACCATTTAATTTGCATTCATACGAATGCTTTTTGGTTTCATTGTAATATTAATCCTAATATCCAATTTATTTAATTACAATTATCGCTTTTTTAAATACCTTTCTCGTTTTAGATCAGTGTCATATAAACAGTTTCGTTACAAAATAGATAAAACAGTGGACACCATAGCGATTTTTAAATGTGTGTTTCAAGTGAATCCCCAATCATAATGCTTCGATATACTGGTTAAAGAACTCGACCTTACGACCTTACTTTTGTAATTAATTGCAATATGCCGACGTTGGTTCCAAAAAAATGCGGCCGCTAAGAGCGTTAAGACACACACACACACACACGTACAATATGTATAATGTAATGTATTATTAGGGAATTGTGAGGAGATATTAAGGACCGACGTACACATCTATTCACTAGCACTAAGAATTTTGGATTGGAAGTGAACATCAATAAAACTAAATATATATTCACACGTAGAAATATATTTTATAATGGAAATCGGCAGATAGTGACAAATAAGGGAAATTTTGTAGAATGACTAAATGGCAATATCTAGAACAATAATTACAAGCAGGAATGAGGTGCAGAAAGAAATCACACGTAGGCTTAATTCTACAAATGCATGCTATTATGTATTACAGGAATTCATGTCGTCCCAACTTATCTTAAAAACATTAAACAGATCATATGTAAAAATGTTATTGTCACAGTATACTGTTGCGAAACATGGACTCTTGCTTTAAGGGTGAAGAAAATATTACGTGCATTTGAGAATAAACATGTTAGGAAAATATTTGGACCAAAGAGAGGTGAACATACATGCAAATGGAGAAGACTACATAACGGTGAGTTACATGATCTTTATAGCAAATCATATATATATTATGAATTAGTTAAGTCTCTTAGACTGTGATGGGCAGGACATGTAGCATAAATGGAAAATGAAAGAGGGGCATGCAAGCTTCTTTCGGAAAAAAACAGAAGGAAAACGCCCAGGTGGTAGACCAAACGTGAGGTGGAAGAATAACATTAATCATGAATTGTGGAAAGTAGATTATACAGGGGATGATTGGAAAACATTAGCTCAGGATAGGAAGGTGTGGAGAACTGTAGTTCGCATGGCCATGAACCTACGGGTTCAAGCGACTGGACGCTCGCCTCTCGCCGTTGACACAACGGATTTTGGGCTTCGGTATTTCTCCCAATTTACCGTATTATATAATTCATGTCTGTATGGCTGTTCTCCGGTGTCTCCATGTCTGGTATGTTTGTACTCCGGTAAAATTAATGTCTGGTATGGTTGTACTCCCGTAATGTCCATGTCTGGTATGCATGATCCTCGGTATTGTTCATGTTTAATATGCATGATCCTCGGTAATTTTCATGTCTGGTATGCATTATCTCCGGCAATGTTCTTCTCTGGTTATGCATGATCTCCGGCAATGTTCTTCTCTGGTTATGCATGATCTCCGGCAATGTTCATCTCTGGTATGCATGATCTCCGGCAATGTTCATGTCTGGTATGCATGATCTCCGGCAATGTTCATGTCTGGTTATGCATGATCTCCGGCAATGTCCATGTCTGGTTATGCATGATCTCCGGTAATGTTCATGTCTGCTATGCATGATCTCCAGCAATGTTTATGTCTGGTATTCATGATGTCCGGTAAGTTTCATGTCTGGTATGTATGTTTTCCAACAAGGTACATGTCTATATCATGTCTGGTATGGATGATCTCCGACAAGGTTCATGACTGGTATGGAAGTTAAACGCTAGGTTTCAAGTCTCGTATGAATATTATCCGGTAAGGTTCATGTCTGGTATGAATGTTCTCCGGTAATTTTCATGTCTGGTATGAATTTTCTCCGGTAATTTTCATGTCTGGTATGAATTTTCTCCGGTAAGGTTCATGTCTGGTATGAATTTTCTCCGATAAGTTTCATGTCTGGTATGAATGTTCTCCGGTAAGTTTCATGTCCAGTATGAATTTTCTCCGGTAATTTTCATGTCTGGTATGAATTTTCTCCGGTAAGGTTCATGTCTGGTATGAATTTTCTCCGGTAAGTTTCATGTCTGGTATGAATGTTCTCCGGTAAGTTTCATGTCCAGTATGGATATTCTCCGGTAAGTTTCATGTCCAGTATGGATATTCTCCGGTAAGTTTCATGTCCAGTATGGATATTCTCCGGTAAGTTTCATGTCCAGTATGGATATTCTCCGGTAACTTTCATGTCTGGTATGAATGTTCTCCGGCAGGTTTCATGTCTGGTATGAATGTTCTCCGGTAACTTTCATGTCTGGTATGAATGTTCTCCGGTAACTTTCATGTCTGGTATGAATGTTCTCCGGTAGGTTTCATGTCTGGTATGAATGTTCTCCGGTAGGTTTCATGTCTGGTATGAATGTTCTCCGGTAGGTTTCATGTCTGGTATGAATGTTCTTCGGTAAGGTTCATGTATGGTAGGGATATTCGCCGGTAAGTTTAATGTCTGATATGGATTTTCTACGGTAAGTTTCGTGTCTGATATGGATTTTCTACGGTAAGTTTCGTGTCTGGTATGAATTTTCTCCGATACATTTTATGTCTGGTATGAATTTTCTCCGATACATTTTATGTCTGGTATGAATGTTCTCCGGTAGGTTTCATGTCTGGTATGGAATTTCTCCTGTAAGGTTCATGTCTGGTATGAATGTTCTCCGGTAAGGTTCATGTCTGGTATGAATGTTCTCCGGTAAGGTTCATGTCTGGTATGAATGTTCTCCGGTAAGGTTCATGTATGGTATGGATATTCGCTGATAAGTTTCATGTCTGGTATGGATTTTCACCGGTTAGTTTCATGTCTGGTATGGATTTTCACCGGATATCTTCATGTCTGGTATGAATATTCGCCGGTAAGGTACTTGTCTGGTATGAATGTTCTCCGGCAAGGTTCATGTATGGTATGGATATTCGCAGGTAAGGTTCATGTATGGTATGGATATTCGCTGGTAAGTTTCATGTCTGGTATGGATTTTCTACGGTAAGTTTCATGTGTGGTATGGATATACTGTAGTAAGATTCATGTTTGGCGTGGAAGATCTCCAGTAAAACATATGTCTGGAATGGTTGTTTTTCGGCAAGTTTCATGTCAGGTAGGCATGATCACCGGTAAGTTTCATGTCTGGTATGTATGTATGTTCTCCAACAAGGTTCAAGTCTGCTATGGATGTTTACCGGAAAATTTCATGTCTGGTATGGACGTTTTCCGACAATGTTCATTTCTGGTATGGACGTTTTCCGACAATATTCATTTCTGGTTTGAAAGTTTTCGGGTAGTTTCATGTCTGGTATGAATATATTCTGACAATGTTCATTTCTGGTATGGATGTTTTCGGTTAGTTTCATGTCTGGTATGGATGTTCTCCGGCAAGGCTCACGTCTGATTTTTATGGTCAACGGTAAGATCCATATCTGGTATGAATGTTCTCAGGTAAGGTTAATGTCTGGTATGAATGTTCTCAGGTAAGATTAATGTCTGGTATGAATGTTCTCAGGTAAGATTAATGTCTGGTATGGATGTTCTCCGACATGTTTTATGTCCGGTAAGGATATTCTCCGCTAAAGTTCATATCTGGTATGGATGTTCTTTGGTCAGTTTCATGCCTGGTGTGGACCTTCTCCGGAAAAGTTCAAGACAGGTATGAATGTTTTCCGGCAACATTCATGACTGGTATGGATATTCTCCGGTATCGTACATGTCTGTTGTGGATGTTATACGGTATGGTTTATACTTGGTATGAATGTTTTCCGACAAGGTTCATGTCTGATGTGGATGTTTTTCACAAGATTCATATCGGGTATGGATGTTCTACGTTACGGTTCATGTCTGGCATAGATATTCTCCGGTCAGGTTCATGTCTGTTACGGATGTTATCCACTAAGGTTCTTGTCTGGTATTGATACCCTTCAGTAAGGTTCTTGTCTGGTATTGATACCCTTCAGTAAGGTTCTTGTCTGGTATTGATACCCTTCAGTAAGGTTCTTGTCTTGTATTGATACCCTTCAGTAAGGTTCATGTCTGGTATGGATGTTCTCCAGTAAAGTTAATGTCAGGCGTACATGTCTGGTACGGATGTTCTCTGGTAAGATAAGTATCTGGAATGGATGTCCTCCAGTAAGTCCATGTCTAATATGTTCTCCGGTAAGGTTAGGTGTGGTATGGATGTTCTCCGGTAAGTTTTGTGTCTGGTATGAATGTTTAATTTTAAGCTTCTTGTTTTGTATGGACATTCTCCGGTAAGGTTCAAGTCTTATATGTATGTTTACCTTTATGATTCAAGACTTGCATGGATGTTCTCTCCGGAATGGTTCATGTCTGGTATAGATGTTCTCCGTAGAGTTAATGTCTGGTATGGATATTCACCTGTAAGATTCATTTCTAACAAACTAACTTATACACCTCACTGATAGTATTATTTTAACAATTAATAAATGTAATTATTTATGAAACTAATATTAAGATTAACAAATATTTTCCATTTCTTTTAAATATTGTATAATCGTAAAATTTGTTTTCTATATCTCATTATTTTTCTTTGTTTTTATATACATTAGACAGGGACAATTTAATATGTCTTGCTTGTATACATTTTATATTAGTTTTAGACTTAATTTTAACTAACATTAACTGGAAGCATTATAGATCGTAATATAATAGATATTATCTTTTCGATCAAATTTTTATTTCGTTTTTAATATTAGAGTTAATTGAGATGTTTATATTCTGATGTAATATATGTTTGTCCTGGTGAGTGGAAGAGAAGTCCACATGGCCTTAACTCCACCAGGCTAAATATATCTAATCTGATCTAATCTAATTTCTGGTATTGTTTAATGGTAAGGTTCATGTCTGATGTGGATGTTATGTCATAAATTTCATGTCTGTTATGGACGTACTCCGATAAGTTTCGATGTCTTCTATGGGTGTTCTTGGTATAATTCATGTCTGGTAGGGATTTTTATGGTAAGGTCAATGACTGTTGTGGATGTTTTCCTCTAAGGTTAATGTATGATATGGATGTTCTTCGGTACGGTTAATGTATGGTATGGATATTCTCAGATAACGTTCATGTCCGGTATGGATGTCCTCCGTAAAGTTTCATGTTTCGTATGGATGTACTTCGGCAAAGGTTCTCTTCTGGTATGGATATTCTACAGAAATGTTAATTTAGTATGGTAGTATGAATGTTCCTCGGTAAGATTCACCCTGGTATGGATGTTCTCAGATAAGGTTAATGTCTGGTATGGATGTTCACCAGTTAAGTTAATGTATGGTATAGATGTTCTCCCGTAAGGTTAATATCTGGTATAGATGCTTTTGAGGAAAATTCATGTCTGGTATAGATGTTTTCCGGCAAGTTTGATGTCTAGTACGGGTGTTCTCCAGTAAGGTTTGTGTCTGGTATGATGTGCTTCGATAAGATCCATATATGGTATGTATGTTCTCAGATAAGGTTCATGTCTTGTATGGATATTCTCCTGTCAGCTTTATGTGTGTTATGTTCTTCGGTAAGGTTTATGTCTGAAATGTATATTCTCAGATAAGGCTCACGTCTGGTATGGATATTTTCGGTTTAGTTTCATGTCTGGTATAGATATTCTCCGTTTAAGTTCAAGTCTGATATGGATATTCATCCGTAAGGTACATGCCTGGTATGAATGTCCCACGGTAAGGTCCATATCTGGTATGAGTGTTCTCCGATAAGGATCATATTTTTGGTATGGTTATTCTCCGGTAAGGTTTATGTCTGGTAATAATGTCCTCCGGTAATGTTCATTCTGATATGGACGTTCTCCAATAGGTTCATGTCTGGTATTGATGTTCTACGCTAAGTTTCATTTCTAGTAAGGACAATCTCTGTTTAGATTCATGTCTGGTATGGAGTTCTCCGATAAGGTTCGTGTCTGGTACAGATGTTTTCCGGTTAGGTGTATGTCCGGTATAGAGATTCTCTTTTAAGGTGCATGTCTCGTATGGATGTTCTGCTGTTAGGTGCATGTGTGTTATGTTCTTCGGTACGGTTCATGTCTCGTATGTATCTTATCAGATAAGGTTCATGTCTGGTATGGATATTCTCCGTTTTGGTTTCATGTCTGGTATGGATGTTGTCCGGTAAGGATCATGTCTGGTATGGGTGTTGTCCGGTAAGGATCATGTCTGATATGGATGTTCTCCGGTAAGGTTAATGTCTGGTACTGATGTTCTGTAAGTTTCATGTCTGGTATTTATGTTCTCCTGTAAGTTTCATGTGCGGTATTGATGTTCTCCTATAAGTTTCATGTCTGGTATTGATGTTCTCCTGTAAGTTTCATGTCTGGTATTGATGTTCTCTTTTAAGTTTCATGTCTGGTATGGATGTTCTTCGGTAAGGTTTATATGTGGTATGGATGTTCTCAGATAACGATCGTGACTACTACAGATGTTCTCTTGTAAGATTAATGTC
Organism: Diploptera punctata; assembly: GCA_030220185.1. Taxonomy (NCBI): domain Eukaryota; kingdom Metazoa; phylum Arthropoda; class Insecta; order Blattodea; family Blaberidae; genus Diploptera; species Diploptera punctata. Next base: position 940,567 of record JASPKZ010006814.1, on the reverse strand, counting down.
TGATATGCATTGTTATCGGGTAACGTTAATGTCTGGTATGGATGTTCTCTGGTAAGTTTTATGTCTGGTATGGATGTGCTTCGGTGAGTTTCTTGTCTGGTATGGATGTTCTCTGGTAAGTTTTATGTCTGGTATGGATGTTCTCTGGTAAGTTTTATGTCTGGTATGGATGTGCTTCGGCGAGTTTCTTGTCTGGTATGGATGTTCTCCAATAAGATTAAAGTTTCTTGTCTGGTATGGATGTTCTCCAATAAGATTAAAGTTTGTCGTCTGGTATGGATGTTCTCCTATAAGGTTCAAGTTCCTTGTATAGTATGGATGTTCTCCGATAAGGTTCATGTCTTGTATGGATGTGCTTCGGTAAAATATGATGTCTGATATATATGTTCTCCGTTAAGTTTATTGTCTGGTATAAGTATTCTCCGATAAGGTTCATGTCTCGTAAGGATGTTCTCCGATAAGGTTAATGTCTAGTGTGGATGTTCTCCAATAAGGTTAATGTCTAGTGTGGATGTTCTCCGATAAGGTTAACGTCTGGTGTGGATATTCTCCAATAAGGTTAATGTCTGGTGTGGATGGGTGTGGATGTTCTCTGATAAGCTTCATGTCTGGTGAGGATGTTCTCCGATAGATTTCGAGTCTGGTATGAATTTTCTACGGTAAGGATCATGTCTGTTACGGATGTGTTTCGATACAATTTTGTCTGGTATAAATGCTCTCCGGTAATATTTATGTCTGATATGTTCTCCGCTAAGGTTTATGTCTAGTGTGGATGTGCATCGGTAAGGTTAATGTCTGCTATAGATATTATCCGGTAAAGTTCATGTCTGGTATGGATGTTCTCCGATAAGGTTCATGTCTGGTATGGATGTTCTCCGATAAGGTTCATGTCTGGTATGGATGTGCGTCGGTAAGGTTAATGTTTGGTATAGATATTCTCCGGCATGGTTCATGTATTGTAAGGTAAGTTTCATATCTGGTATCGATGTTCTTCGGTAATGTTCATATCTGGTATGGATATTCTCCGGTAAGGTTCATGTTAGGCATGGACGTTCTCAGGTAAGGTTCATGTTAGGCATGGACGTTCTCAGGTAAGGTTCATGTTAGGCATGGACGTTCTCAGGTAAGGTTCATGTTAGGCATGGACGTTCTCAGGTAAGGTTCATGTTAGGCATGGACGTTCTCAGGTAAGGTTCATGTTAGGCATGGACGTTCTCAGGTAAGGTTCATGTTAGGCATGGACGTTCTCAGGTAAGGTTCATGTTAGGCATGGACGTTCTCAGGTAAGGTTCATGTCTGGTATGAATGTTAACCGGGTAGGGTTCATGTCCGATATTGATGTTCTGCGTTAAGGTTCATATCTGGTATGGATGTTCTGCGTTAAGGTTCATATCTGGTATGGATGTTCTGCGTTAAGATTCATATCTGGTATGGATGTTCTCAGGTAAGGTTCGTGTCATTTATGGATGTTCTCTGGTAAGGTTCGTGTCATTTATGGATGTTCTCTGGTAAGGTTCGTGTCATTTATGGATGTTCTCTGGTAAGGTTCGTGTCATTTATGGATGTTCTCTGGTAAGGTTCGTGTCATTTATGGATGTTCTCCGGTAAGGTTCGTGTCATTTATGGATGTTTTCCGGTAAGGTTCGTGTCATTTATGGATGTTTTCCGGTAAGGTTCGTGTCATTTATGGATGTTCTCCGGTAAGGTTCGTGTCATTTATGGATGTTCTCCGGTAAGGTTAGTGTCATTTATGGATGTTCTCCGGTAAGGTTAGTGTCATTTATGGATGTTCTCCGGTAAGGTTAGTGTCATTTATGGATGTTTTCCGGTAAGGTTTGTGTCATTTATGGATGTACTCCGATAAGGTTAAGGTCTGTGCAGACGTTTTTGAGGTAGGGTTCAGGTTTGTAATTGGTGTTTTCCTGTAATTTTCAGGACTTTCCAGGGTTTTTTATGAGAGGGCTGACCTGGGTGTTCTTCATTATGGTTCAACGGTAAGGTTCAGAACTGGCGCTCATCTATTCTAACAAAATAAATTATATTCTAAATGTCACTCTTGTAAACTACTATTCCGCACATCAACTTGTCTTCATGTAAGCTAATGACATAAATTTGAAATTACATTTTACTCTACTGTGAGCTATTCTCTGTTATACAGTAACTTACCCTAATCTAAACCTAACCAAATAAATCACACGCTCCTGTAAACTATTCTGTTTACACTAACTTGCCCCATATACAGCTAACTAAATAAATCACACTCTTCTGTAAATCCATAGAGAAGTTTTTTATTCATTGTCACCACGTTGTTATTTCGACATACTGGTATTCTCTCCTAGCATGGCGTTATTATAACCATTTTTGGTCGATGCGACTAATTTCTTACACTTACTAATATTGTTCTTACTGGAAGTAAGTCAACGTTCCCATATCTAACCTGGTTGCTATGCAAACAAAAGAAATCGCAATGCTGATATGGACTTAAAAAGTACACGTGTGGTAAGTAAAATAATAGAGTAATATTTATTTTGATATATTGAATGTGATAGAACAATTATTACAATTATTGAATGCTATTGGACGAACACTGTCCATTTTCTTCAAGTTCAATGTTGTCATATTTGTTTCTCTGCTAGTAGACGTCGCTTCCACAATGTAAAATCTTATCTGCTGCATTAATCTTATTTTGAAGAGAATTCTCTACATACCTTCTGCCACTTGTGAAGATTTCCACCCACCGTGTCGTTTTAGAGACAAAATATCGGTACCTGTATCTGCATACAATGTAGCAGATGTTCTCCTGAACACATGGCCCATGAAAGAACTAGCATTTTCTAGTTTTAGATAATGTGCGATTTTTGAAGGAACTCCACACCCATAGTATTAATTCATACAGGCTGACCAACGCACTTCCCATTGCGAAATGTAAAAAAAAATCGTCTGCACATACACTCTTTTGGCCTCAAAGCAACATATTTCCTTACAATTCCTAAAAAATCAACCTCTGCATTAACTTTTTCAGTAACTGTAAAACGTCTATTAATGTTCGTCTTGCTATTTGCGATATTAATAATTATAACTGCACCTCTGTCCTCGACATCGTCAATCATCATTTTAATTAATTCTTCTCTCCGACAGGCCCCAGAAATTCCAAAATTCATTACTACCCTCATCATTAAGAACACATCGTCAGGAGCTTCATTTAAAAACATATTAATTTCTTCCTTGCTAAAAACACTAGACTTTTTCGGTCGATGACCAACGTTCTTCTTTTTCAAGAAAGCAATTAATTTACAAAATGAGAAAATGTCATTACCATCATTTAACTTTATATTAGCTTTGAGCATTGAGTACTCTGACCATAAACTTCCTGCAGAATTCAATTTCTCATTCCTCAGAACAAAATATGCCAACAAATTCTTCTCGTTAATCTGCACGCCTTTTCATTTAACCATTTCTTGAATGTTTTGTACACTAACTCGTACCTTTCTTTAGACTTTTCCGGAATTAATGAAGAACATCCCACTCTCCAGGCTTCTTCAATTTCTCTATCATCTACCATGACTCTTCCATAATAAAATTATCAAACAAGATTCTAATCACGGTACAACATATAAAAATGTCTCCACAGCCAACAATCCTTGCTTATAATAAAACAAATGAAAAGCTACATAGCAAATGTTTCTTTCTCATAGAAGTCATTTACATCCAACCAATATTTTAGTTCCTTTATTACTATGTTTAATAAAAATTAGTCACATCGACCAAAAATAGTATGCAATCCACATGAGGTAAGCACGTAACAGATCTCGAAAATTGAAAAAAAAAACTCTACGCAAGCGCCTCGTTTTTTTTTCAAACTTTTTCTCGATCAGTAACAAGTGCTTACCTCACTTGTATCGCAATATACTATTCTGATGTAGTTACGCTGCCCGGATCATATATGATAGGTTATGATGATGCTAATGATGCGCCAGGAGAGACCTTAATCCTGAACTTAATGAATATGTTAATAATGACTATTTAACTCATGCCCCAAATGGGAGTCACTGACCAATCACGTTTCAATGATTTCTGTTTTACAACCAATCAGAGTCGTGTTTCACCAAATATTTATCAGTGTTATAATTATCATATTAAAGAAAGCTCCTTACAATATTGCGTTCCTTTGGCAATAAATAGTATGATCTGGTTGCAGTGATAAACAAAAGAAGCAGTAGAAGCGTACCTACCGTTTCTCGTTTGTTTTCAAACATCGCCGTTTACATTAAATATATAAATATTTTAAAATAACTATAGTTAAATAATGAATTGTGAGTAAACAGCTTAATTTTATTCGTTAAATAGTCCTAACAAATGCCACTCTTGATTTCCAAATTCTCTACTTATGATAATGATGACTAGATGATATTCCAGGAATTAAAGTGGCCAGGCATTTGTCTTACAGGTAAGGAAAACCCCGAAAAAACATCGCCCAGGAAACATGTACCGATCGGGGATCGAACCTGGGCACGCTGCGTGAAAAGGCAGCACAACGGTGGACTATTTATAAAAAAAAACTAATGGATACTAATGGATGTTGAACATGAAATTGTGATTTATAATGTATTATTTTTCAGGTTTGTTTCTACATGGTCGGCAATTTTTTAATGTTATATTATTGGATATGTCTAAGCTTCATTTTAGAATAAACATTGTTTCGTAATTCGTATCTCCAATTTTAATGCCATAACATAAATTTCTACTAATTTTAAAATAGACATAAATCAATATTTACTCATGTCTTTAAAGAATTAGTTGGAATGAAAATATTTTAATTAATTTGAAAAACTTAAATTTGTAAATTTATTTTTGTGTACTTACTAATTTTCACCTCCGAAAAATGAAATGTATTTTTTAAATGATTTATTCAACTACTAGAAAATATATAAATGCCCAGAAAATATAGGAAACAAAATACAGTACCTAGAAAATATATAAATTACATCCCATATGCGATAGCACTTATATTATCATATTTTCAAACGTTTAATTGCCATCTGATTCTTAAAGAAGTCATTCTGTAATTAAATTCAAAATACGATGTATCGTAGCAACGGTGTTACAATAGCAAAATTATTGGTGTGATACAGGCCTACAATGCATTTATAATAACACAAAAATTTCGCGGCGGAGACGCTGCGAGAATTGAGTAAATTTATCGGAAGTAGAAAAATAGAATTAAATAACTGAACAATGGAATATAATAAGAAATTCATTGGTTGAAACATCTGATCCAATAATTGGGAAGAGAAAAATGGATCGGAAAAAGAAAGATTTGTTTGATGAGGGATGTGAAGAGAAGATTCATTAAATAAATCTAGCAAGACTAAACTGGTTGCAAAAGAAAACTACGTAGAGCAAGTGCTGATATATTTAAAATAAAAAGGAACGGGGCAAGTAAAATATGTAGAAAGAAAAAGAGGAATTACCTGAATTCAATGATAATCGAATTAAATGATTATGGAATGGAGAAATAGGAGATTTTCATGCAAGAATAAGAACATTTAAAAAAGGATAGCTACCTAGAAGAGACGATTACAAAGACTTAGATGGAAACCTAATTAGTAGAGATAGGATTTTTTTGTGGTAGGTATACCATATATTTTTTTGTTAAGAGTGATATGTTTCTTAAATATACATAAATGTTTTATACAAAAACTAATTGAGTTAAAATAATTTGTTAAGTCATATTTATGTATATTCGGCCATTTATGTGTAACAGAGCATGTTATAGCGAGTTATTGGTCATATTAGTCACATTTTCACTCTTTTAAGAAGTAAATAACTTTTATCGCACAATATCTTTCTTCCGTCTTCGTTTGAGTTGTTAAATTTCTCTGAATGATGTTTCATGTAAAATCTATCTTCCTCTTCTATTTCGGTTCAAATCATAGTATTGACTTTTCCCATTCGTACGAGTATATATATATATATATATATATATATATATATATATATACCTGAGCAAATGAATTGTCTCGCGACAGGCATGTTCTCACTGATAATTTTAATAAAATAAAAATCATGCTGCAATATGAAATTCCATACTTTAGATTACTTTTCATTTGAATTTTATTCTTAAATAACTAGTTACTTGTAAACTGATTTACTATTTGATTTTACAACTGAAATTATTATATTATAATATTATTAGGTCATGTTTTATATGTTACAGTGCATATTTTTGTGAATCTTAGGTCATAACTACACATAGTTTTGCATATTTCGGTAGGTTTTAGGTCATAAAAATCCCAGCTCTATTGATTAGTAACAAAGAAGGTATACTGAAGAGATGGACTGAAGACTTTAGCAATTTATTGGATGACACTGACAAACAAACAGCAACAGATTATGAACGATTTTTAATACATAGATATATATGTGAACAACAAATGGTACCAGAAGAGGGAGAAATATTATCTGTACTATACCAGATGAAGAATAACAAAGACCTAGGCGAAGATGACATTACAGCTCAGCTAATCAAACATCGTGGAAGAGAATTTGATTTACGCTCTGTTAAGTTTATTAGAAACATATGGATTAACGAAGAGATGTCATCTGATTGGAGAAATGCAACGTTTCAACCAATTCGTAAGAGGATAAATCTCTTATGATAACTGTAGAGGAATAACACTTATCATTGCTGCATATAAAATTGTATCAAAATTAATTGCAAACAAAATGGCAAAAATATTGGAAAATACCATGGGGGAATACCAGGTCGGATTCATAAAAGGGAAATCTATTAGCCATCAGATTTTCATTCTAAGGACTATTCTGGAGAATTGTTATGATTTCGATATTGACTTTTCACTTGCTATTTGTTGATTATGAACAAGCTTACCATAGCGTAGACAGAAACGCCCTTATTGAGACTTTGATTCAGTTTTCCGGAGCACGAAAACTGATTTGACTAATTCAAATGACACTCACAGGTAATGTAGGCAAAGTAAACATCCAAGGAGAAATCTCGGATAAATTAAACATCAGACGAGCAGTGAAACAAGGTGACGCGCTCTCCACAATTTGTTTAATGTTATATAGAAAAGAGTGGAAAGGAGTGTAGAACTAAATCCAGGAGGTACGATCTATAATAGGGTCATGCAAATAATGGCATGTGCAGATATAGTATTAATCATTGATCAAGCACAGAATTATAACAAACTTTTAATATATTAGAAATGGAACTAAGGCATGGAGTAATTTGGAACAAAAATATTACAAAGGAAACTAAAATGAAAATTTATAAGAGCATAATACAAAATATTTTGTCATATGGAAGCGAAACTTGGTCTTTGACGGAATTACAAAAGAATAAAATTAGAACAGTTGAATTTGATTTTAGAAGAAGCCTCCAAGAAACAAGACAGGATAAAATAAGAAATTGATTCCTTTGGAGAGAAATGAATGTCACCACATCTGTTGTTAAGAGGATTGAAAATCAAACGCTTAAATTGTATGGCCATGTACAAAGAATGGAAAATGAAATATGGCCAAAAATATATACCAATGACCAACCCCTGGAAGAAATAAACGTGGTAGACAAAGATGGAAATGGAAAACCTACGTCAGAACAACAATGGAAGATAGGAATTTGGAAGAGGGGGATTGGAATGATAAAGATAAGTGGAAACTGAAGACGGCAAACCTATAAGTGGGGGAAAGCCGAAGAAGAAGAAATGGAAGGAATTAAAATAGGATTGAGAGTAAACAAAACGAAAACAAAATATATGATTGCGTCTAGAGATAAAAATATACTGGTATATTATACTAACATTTAAATACAGAGTAACACATTTGATAGAATTCAGTGTTTTAAATATTTAGGCTCTATAATTACAGAAAATAATGTAACAGTAGCAGAAATAAACAAAAGACTACAAATGGATAATGTATGTTATTGTGCTTTACTCTCTCTTTTGAAATCCAAGGAACTCTGAAAAAATGGATAGAAGAAAATACAGTAAAACTTTTTTGAAGAGAAAAATTATACGCTCAGACCGGGACTTGAACCTTGGTTCTCTAGACCAAGTGCTCTACCAACTGAGCTACCTGAGCAAGTACCGATCTAAACGCAAATCTTTCTCTATATACATTGTAATTCCCATCCACCAAATGCTGTGAAGCCATGCTTCTATTTTGCAAATGGCGGCTCCTTTATTAAGAAGACATATTTGGGAATTATACATTACAGCCAGTACGGGTTTTTCCAAGTTTTTATTATTGATTTCGTACATCTCAATGATGGATAAATCATATTTGAAGAGAAAAATTATACGCTCAGACCGGGACTTGAACCCGGGACCCTTGATTCTCTAGACCAAGTGCTCTACCAACTGAGCTACCTGAGCAAGTACCGATCTAAACGCAAATCTTTCTCTATATACATTGTAATTTCTCTTCAAATATGATTTATCCATCATTGAGATGTACGAAATCAATAATAAAAACTTGGAAAAACCCGTACTGGCTGTAATGTATAATTCCCAAATATGTCTTCTTAATAAAGGAGCCGCCATTTGCAAAATAGAAGCATGGCTTCACAGCATTTGGTGGATGGGAATTACAATGTATATAGAGAAAGATTTGCGTTTAGATCGGTACTTGCTCAGGTAGCTCAGTTGGTAGAGCACTTGGTCTAGTTCAAGTCCCGGTCTGAGCGTATAATTTTTCTCTTCAAATATGATTTATCCATCATTGAGATGTACGAAATCAATAATAAAAACAGTAAAACTTGTTTAATCCGGAACGTCAATAATGCGGAAATCTGTCCAATGTGAACAAATTTATTGGTTCCGGCGAAATAATAGTAATTTTACGTGCATTTATTTGGTATAAAACGGGATCTGTCCAACGCGGAAACGGAAGGATATTTCTACACAATTCATCAAAAAAATATTTATAAGGCGGAAAGACAGAGAGAAATAAATTAGTTTCCACTTCATTGAATTCAATAGGGATGATTCCTGCCGGCGGGTGACGTAGATTTTCTACATCTATCTGAAATTTTCTTTCGGCCTCACTGCACACCCGTTATGCGAAATACAGGTTCGTTTAACAAATATTTGGCGTGTAACATCTGTCTTACAAATAACCGGTAACCACTGTAAAATCTTAAATTAGTTTAAGATCTGAGATCGATTTTGTACATATCTTTCACAGGCAGCGCACTGAATTTCCGGAATAATGATGGCTGTATGTATCATTGTCATTAACAGAAAAAGTGAAAGTGGCTGAAGATAAAGAAAACCAAACTCTCAGTACGCGAAATAATGACAACATTTAAATGCGGAAAAACCCAAGTTTATGAAATTTTAAAACATAAAGAAAAAATAATTAATCGATGCATGCATGGAAATGATCAACGAAGAGAAAAGCAAAAATTAATAATTAAATGAAGAAATCAACGAAGTGGTGTTTGAGTGTTTTACAAGAGCACGATCAAAAAAACCTCCAAATTTTCGGACCGACACGACGCGCCTAAGAGACATTTTTAATGCTGACGAAACGGAGTTTTTTTTATGGCAGCAGGGGAACGGGGAACTACAATTAATCCAAGGTACATAAAAAGACATATACGGTACTCTATAATCTAAGATTGGTTAATAATTTTTTATAATGCGGAATTTGATCTAATGTGGAAACAAATGTTGGTCGCATGAGATTCCGCTTTGAACAAGTTTTACTGTAAAGGCCTATACAACAGTAATTAAACCAATGGTAACACATGCAGAAGAAACTTGTGTTTGTTAAGGAGTGATGAACTTAAAATTGCAGCATGAAAAGGAAAGATATTATGAAGGATTTATGGACCTAAATATGAAAATGGTCCACCGCTGTGATCTCTAGGTAGCGTGCTGCCATATCACGCAGCGGGCCCGGGTTCGATTTCCGGTCGGGACAGGCTCCTGAGTGAGGTTTTTTCGAGGTTTTTCCTCACCTGTAAGACAAATGTCAGGAAGCTTAGGGCCCAATAGTCCCCGAAAATCATCCGGCCATCATCATCATCCGTTACCGGTGTGGAAAGCAACGGGAAGCTACCACACCTGTAAAGCATAGCATGAAAGTGCTATGATTGCAGTGAAAGACCTACCCTCGGGAAGAATTGCTATTGATGGATGATGGATATGAAAATGGAGAGTGGAAATTAGAACTAATGGAAAACTCTACGAATTGTATGTAAGTCCCCAAATTATGGGAACAATTAAAAGTATAAGACTTGATGGGCGGGACACGTAGAAAGAAGTGAGGAGGCATTCATATTACAAAAAATAAGCAAAGGGAAACCAGGTGTAGAAGATTCATGGGTAGACCGAGAAAGAAATGTTTGGAGAAAATAGAGGAGGATATGAAGGAGTTAGGAATATGAGGATGTAGGAGAAAGATGCAAGATAGAAGAGAATGGGCTTTGATAGTACCACAGGCTCTGGCTCTACATGAACCGTAACATAAATGTGTACTAATTTTAAAATAAAGTAAAATCAGTATTTACTCATGTCTTTAAAGAATAGGAATAAAAATATTTTAAATCGTTTTGAAAACTTAAATCTGTAAATTTGTTTTTGGTACTTAATACAAATTTCGTACTTACTATAGATGTTTTCACCTCTGAACAGTTAAATTTAATTAAAAAATACTTTATTCAACGAGAAAAATATAAATTCCATTCCATGCGCCATCGCATTTAAATTATTTCATTTCACAAATTTTTAGTTGTTATCTGGGTCTTAAAGAAGTCAATTTTGTAAATAAATTCAATATATTAAGTATCCTAGCAACAGCGTAACAATAGCAAAATTATTGGTGTAATAAAAAGGCTTACAACGCATTTATAATGTACAAAAATTCCTTGACGGAGATATTGCGTGAATTAAGCAAATTTCTCAGAAATTCATAATCCAATTTTGCTGGTTTAAGGAACATGTCTTTTATTATTATTAAATCATTATTCAGTTTGGATACGCGAAATCAAATCATGGAAGCCACAAGAAGGATTTTTTTATTTTCGTTTTCAAGTAAGATGGCGGTATCAAAAATTCAAGAATTTAACCTATTTTTTTTTAGAAACTAAGATGGAAATTAAAAGATATTTAAAATGAAAAATAATTAATAAAAGAGCTGACGATATAAAATTCACCAATAGATGTTTGGAATTGGAAATTACACCAAAATTTGTTAGAAAAGTGATCAAAAACAATAACAACCATCAAAAAAATAATGGAAAAGAAAACTTTGAAATTGGGGGAAAAAACAAACATTACGCTACAATAAATAAAATAAACATTGAACTCTACTTTCTATACCTAAAATTAACCAAAAAATTAGGCCGAAAATTTTGGGAAAATTTAGAGAAGAATTTTTACAATCAACTGAACTTAATCAAGAAGAGAAAAATAGATATACAAAAAAAAGAAAAATAATTTAAAACCAAAATCAAGTAAAGTGAAGAACAGTAAAAACTCAATAATAAAACCACTAATTCAGGGGGGGAAGAAATAAAGAAAAATGTAATACTGTAACAAGAAATATAAGGTAAGTCGAAATAACTGACTCATTGATAATTAAAAGACACCTCAGTGTCCCTACATACAGTATATTAAATAAAAAAATACTTAATTTGACAGACCAAGAAGGCAATACCCATAAATGACAATATTACCATTGTAGCTAAAGCTCCTATAGTGGGGATTTAAACAGCACAGCCACTTAAATATGATGTCTATGTTGTAAGTGTCATAGGTTCGTGAAACTTTGGCAATATGTAAAGGAAGGTATATATATATATATATATATATATATATATTTCCCTGCAAGAAACAAAAATTGTGATTTTTGACCAAAAATTGTAAATTTTCACCCATTGCCCCCCTTAAAGGGAATCATTCCTGTGGTTGCCCATGATCTGGAATTTAGATTAATGGACTATCTTAGTGCAACATTATCATTTATCACCCACCATATCTTAAAAACGTATCTCTACCTTCCAGGCACTCCAACCTCAGAAGTGGATTACAGTTCTACCAATGCCAAAAGAAAATCCCAGAAATCTTATATATAAAAATTAATGTTTGTTTGTTTGTTCGTACTTTATGCGCGGCCATACCGTTGATCCGATTGTGATGGTTTTTTTTTTTTGCAAAATGTTCAGGAGATTCCCGGGATGAACATAGGCTATAAGAGAGAGTGATACTCAACTCCTACACCCTTAAAAATCGCCCTTTGTAGTGGAAAACGTGAAAAAAGTAGCTCTTTGGACGCTTAAATGGCTTACGCTGCCTAAACCATAAGAAATACACAAAATTAATGTACACAGAATTGAATGTCTCAAAAAGCTCAACAAAAAAGTCCGCGACAGCATATGTTTATCTCTTACGGATAACTCACAAAAACCATTTTTGTCTTTCATTGATACCAAGAGTCCCTTATCTCTGACGGATAACTCACAATAACCATTTTTGTCTTTCGTTGATACCAAGAGTCTCGCGCTGTAGCCCAGTCGTTAAGGCAAGAAGTCTTGGCGCAGAACTACGGGACTTACGCTGGTTCGAGTATCTACGGGGAAAGAAATTTTTCTCATGGAATTTCGGCCAGTATGGGACCGGTACACAGTGGGTCAGAAATGAAATCAAGCTGGAATTTATCTTTTATTTCACTCTAATATAATTGTTATGTTCTTAACTTATCTGCAAAGGAGGGTACAATTCTAATGTTCATGAAGACAAAAATGTCCTAATTGCTGAATTTTATGGTAAAAAAATAACATTTTTATCGTCCGCCCATAGCATGAGAATTGAACGTTCGGGCAGGACAACGTCAGCCGGGTACGCTAGTACAATATAATGACAACCTAGGGGAATAAAAAAGTGGCAGCAACAGATGCAAAATATGATTTAATTTAAGATAATCAATAAGAATCAAATTAGCTTCTAACCTATGGCTTGCAACAGGCATACTGTGCTACAATATTAATACATTATTCTTCAAATGAATAAAATATTTATGTATTTGCTATAAATTATATTTGTAATCTAATGGAGCTAAACGGTGATTTAATGCTTTTTACAGAATGTGAGAATTAAGACACCACTTCCATCTGCTAAAAACCTGTGGCATCTGCATTTAAAGAGGACATTCTAGGCCCTCAGTGTGGTATAGCCTTGTCCATATGGCACACTCACCCATAAAGCAAAAGGGCACTGTGTGCTGAAGCTCTTTGTATGAGTGAGTCAATGCACTTCAGACTGTGGCTTCACCAAAATAGCTATCTCTCTAAAAGAAGACAAAAAGTGGGTTAATTCCCAAAGACTTCAAAAATGTTGTTTCAATTTATAAAACTAAAATTCTGAAAAGCATTCTGTATCGATAATTATGTCATGATACATGAGAAAATCTTGCTAAAAAATATATATTATTGTATCACGTGTAATAGTGTTACATTTCACCTATAGTTTATTAATTTCCTTCAATGATCTAATAATACATTCTTCTAATTCATGTTTACTTTTAAGGACTTCTGCATATTTACGATTATTAAAATTGCATTACTATACCGAGCCGTCATTTCTCTGGCTCTGAAGTTTAGGTTATACGAGGGGTAAAAGGAGAATTCGCCCTTTACTGCCAATAAGGATATGGTTGTAGTAGGAGTAGATGTCTGCCACAACCAATCACTGCTCTTGGCGCAGCTATAGGGCGCTAGTAAGGTTTGAAATTGCTGAAATGTTGTCAGCTGTATGTCTGCTAACTGCATACATAAAACGGCCACTCCCACTGAATATCCATATCGGCAACACTGTTGTGAAAACATCAAGGCCGGAGAATCAGTGGCTGCAGTATAAATTGTCACTGATACAAGTCCATCGTCTTTCGAAGAAATTAATTTTAGCAGAGTAAATACCCTCTTGTAGTGGTTAAGGCACTGAGCTACAAGCCGGAGGGTCGAGGGTTCAAGTCCCCTTGGGGTCAGGAATGTTTAAATTGACTCTAACCCTCTGGCGGCACTATGGCCCTGGGGTCGACTCAGCCTCTAACGGAAATGAGTACCAGACGCTTGTTCTGGGAGTAAAGGCGGCCGGCACGCAGGGCTGACAACCCAGCTGACAAAGTGCCGATTGTCTAGAAAAAGTGGGAGCCTTAACCTCCTACTACCCCAAGGGCCTCCGGGCCTGTTGTGGGATCAGTTTACTTTTAAATGCCCTCTTCTAGGAAAACCTTTCTAACTCATGCGTACTATCGAACCCAGAGGGTCAAAGCCACACTGACGTATGCTTTCCATACATCCCTACTTTGAACTAATGTTTTCCAATCATTACCCGAATATTCACTTCCCTCAAATCATGACTAATATTATTCCTCCATCTCATTATCAGCATGACTACTGGGTGTTTTTTCTTTGATTTACTTATAAAAATCTATCTTCCATCCTAAAATCTTTCATAGATAGAGGAAGAGAGAAAAAATCTATTTCCATAAACCAATTAGGCATAGAAGTAGTCACATAAAATATACAGTAAAACAAATTATAAAAAAGCAAGATAATTATGTTTATAACATCATCATCATCATCATCCATACAAGTATTACGCCGTGTGGCCTGTTACAGTCTCAAAGAAGAATTTTCCATCCAGCGCTTTTTTGGACGTCCCAGCGATCTTTTACCCTGGGGGCAGTAGCAAAGTATGACTTTTGGAATTGTATACAAGATTAAAAAAGTCACTGATGTATAGTGGGTAATAGTGGGTTAGTCATCAATGTAGTAACTATGGCTACCTTGAATTCAATGAAAAAAAATTTTCTGTAATCCAAAGGAAAGGAATTAAATTTTTTCTTTAAAAAGGCATATTTCTTGGGACATACTATATTTATAACCATATAAATATTAACTTTATTCCTAGTAATGTAACTCTGATATGAGATATTAAATTCAGAATTATGTATATTTTTCATGACACAGAGAAGGCAATCAACAAGGTACATTGACAAAACAGCAATAATATCCAATTAAACAAAACGTAGTTTACAATGACTTCTACTGCGAGATCCACAAAATAAACTATCATGTCTCCACAAAATAAACTATCATGTCTCATTTGTAAAACAAGTAATTTACTAGATGAAGCATGTCTGTCCTACAGGTAATAATAGTATGTGCATAATAAACAATTAAAGATTTAATTTCAAAATAATATTTAAGAACTTTAATCATAAAAAAGTTCTTATTGGTTCTTAAATTAATTATTAAACAGCGTAAACCATAATACTTTAACAGAAATGAGAACAGTGAAAATTTATATAAGGCAGATTTAAGGTTAGACTTAATTAAAGCCATTCAAAACTATATTCGTAAACGTTCATCCTAATTATTTTACATAGTAAAATATTTTAAACATGTTAATTTACTATAAGATGTTGCTCCTTTATGCCTGAACAAACTGTGATCTTCGATGTTTTTTATTATTTATTTCATACATCTTAATGATGGATAAATCATATTTGAAGAGAAAAATATTAAGCTCAACCGGGGCTTGAACCTGGGACCATATATATGTCTTCTTAATAAAGAAGCCGCCATTAGCAAGGATAGAAGCAAGGTTTCAGAGCATTTGATGCGCAGGAATTACAAAGTATATACAGAAAAATTTGCATTTAGATCGGTACTTGCTCTGGTAGCTCAGTCGGTAGAGCACTTGGTCTAGAAAACCAAAGGTCCCGGGTTCAAGCCCCGATCTGAGCATAATATTTTTCTCTTCAAATATGAAAATTGTGATCTTACTTATTACCAATTGTAACTTATGGCTGTGAAACATGGGTACTGAAGGAGTATGATAAACAAAAAGTATTAATCTTTGAACGGAAGATCTTACGGAGAATTTTTGGACCAATTAGAGAAAGCGATGGCACATAGCGTATACGAATGAACTCTGATACTCTAATACGAAATAAAAATATAATAAACCACATTAAAGCTCAAAGACTGCGCTGGTTTGGACATAATAATAGAATGCAGGAAGACAAGCTTGTAAGAATAATATACAAATGGAAACCAATATGCACCAGAACAGCTGGACGCCCGAAAAACAGATGGCAGGATGATGTTATAAAAGATATATTAGAAATGAAAATTGGGAATTGGCCAGCCTGTATCCAGAATAGATCTAGGTGGAGAAAAACGTCAATGAGGTTGCAGTCGCCTACTAAAGAAGAAGAAGAAGAACTTATTACTAGAGTTAGGATTTGTATGTAATAAAAGAAAAGATTGCAATACAGACAGTATACATATATATATACTAGAAGTCCCGGCCACGCGTTGCTGTAGCTAAGGTATATGTTAAAAATTTTAATAAAGTTGCTGTCTTTCAGCCAGATTACTTAAAACTAATACTTACACACGAAATTAATTATTGAAAATAAAATAAACACTGAACACACTTAAATTATGAAATAATCAATATTTGTAATTCAATTGAAATTTGCGGTTGCAACAAAAAGCACAGCCATCTGGATCTCTCTATGTTAAATAATAAACCAATTACCTTACCAAATTACCTTACACCGCCATCTGTTAGAATCGTATGGAACTCTCAGATAATTATAACTACCTTACACCGCCATCTGTTAGAAACGTATGGAACTCACAGATAATTATAACTCTTTGTTAAATAATAAACAAATAATTTGCAATAAACAAATAATGTGACTATAAATTTAGTTATAAACTACCCTAAGTCTCAAGTTGGATCAAACTGCACACAGTATGCAATTTTTTTTTAAATTGGTTCAGTAGTTTAGGATTCCATCGCGGACAAACAACATGATACAAAATTTTTATATATTTAAGATATATATATATATTATTCAACTGTTTATTTATAAGATACGCGAATTCTCTAACATGTTCTTGATAGCTATGAGGAGATACATTTTTACTTTTACTTTACTCGGTTTGATTTTTATTATTTAAAATTTATGGGAATCTGTAACATGTCATAGGTAGTGTTCAAGTGGTATTAATAAAACCAACCTAATGGTTTTGAGGTCAGAGTTTCTGACTACAGTTCACAAGATCCTGGGTTCAATTCCCACTCAGACCACAAATATTTTTCCATAAAGGGAATTATTCCTGTGGTCACCCATGGAGTGGAATTTAGGTTACATTTAAGATTCTCTTGGTGTTTTCTTAACATTTATCATCCATCATATCATCGGAGTAATGTAACTCTGCTCCCAGGTGCTCAAGCCTCAGAATTAGGTTACAATTCAATCAATGTTGGTAGAGAATGGCAGAAATATCATAAAGGAAACGTAGCATTGTACAAAAAATTTGTAATGTATTTAAATTTGTAGAGTTGAAGCCAGAAGGGCTTCTCTTCCACTCATTATTAGATGAATAATAGAGTTACATTTAACACCTCACCTCATAATTATGGATTGCTCAAAGACTAGTTTCAATATTTCTCTGTACCATCTTCAACTTTTTCTAACTGTTAGATAGAGCTGAAGATGCTACATAGAAGTAACAAAACTAGTCTTCGAAAAATCTACAATTATGAGGTGAGGTGTTAAATCTAACTATTATTAATTAAAATCAACCTCATAGTGTCACTTCCTTCAAATATTAATTAAAACTATTATATAATGAAAAATTATATATATATATATAATTTTAAGTGTATATTGGTAGAAATTAAACTGAAATTAAACAGTCAAATTAATGTTATTACAGAAACAAAATATTTTTTAAAAAAATCAATCTGCTGAAAATCCAAACAAGAAAGTAAGACTAATTATATTATTTTTAATCTGATCATCTTACCTCAATATTAATGTTGATTTGTTCTTGGACATGTTTCAAAACAATTCTGTTTTATCGTCAGCTTATCTTGACGATAAAACAAAATTGTTTAGAAACATGTCCAAGAACAAATCGACATTAATATTGAGGTAAGATGATCAGACTAAAAATAATATAATTAAAATAACCTCAAAATATCACTTCCTAAAATTAAATATGAAAGTAAGACGACTATATTTTAAGGTTTTAAGACTTATCAATATTACTATTCTTAGTTGGCTTCAGTAAATATTTGTAGGTGTTGTATGTTAAAAAAAAACAGCATAAAGAAGCAACTACCCAAATATCTGGCCTATAGATTTTAATAAATTAATTATACAGGAAAAATTGCTACACCTACCTTTACCAGAAGATTCTTGTGTACCAGATGGATGGGATTTTCATTTTTCTGTTGAAAAAAATTAATTCAACTCCATGCTCTCACCAAATATACAGACCCACCTACAAAAATAAAGTAAACCTAGAAGCAGCAATGCTACAGAACATAATACCATCGTCCCACTCCCTTCTAGGGAGAAATGCAAGCTCCGAGTAGTCTATTCATAACATCATGCTGAATCACTTCATAGCCACAAGTAGCCAGCATATAATCCCATAATTA
This sequence comes from Diploptera punctata, assembly GCA_030220185.1. Lineage (NCBI taxonomy): Eukaryota > Metazoa > Arthropoda > Insecta > Blattodea > Blaberidae > Diploptera > Diploptera punctata. The sequence continues at coordinate 922,070 of JASPKZ010006814.1, read as the reverse complement.
TATTATTTGATGGATAATGTCAATTTTTTTTATTAAGAATGAATAATTGTCATTAGAAACGAAGTAGATGAATGTGAGATTAATTATATAATTCTGTATACGTGCAATGATTCTACGCCTATTATATGTTAATGAGGATCTTAACTGATAAATAACAGAGTAACTGTCCTCTTAATATATTGAATAAACAAGTGTGCCAAATGATGATTAAATAAATTCTATAAAGAATAATTAGATTATCAGATATATCAATGAACATAAGTGATAAATCTTCAATAATCATAATAATTTAAGCACCTATTAATTTTAATAAATATGAATATAGAAATAAACCATTGATGGGATAAATAAAATTTCTGAGAACCTACATTGACACACCACACACACACACACACATATATATATATATTATATATATACATATATATACATATATACACACACACCACATATATATATATATATATATATATAATCGCTTAAGAAACAATACCGCATAACTGACACTTTTGGTGAAATTGACATTTTTATACTGTTAGCATCACGGAAGAAGTGCGCTCAGTTCTAACATAGATTGGGATGCAATTCTGTACCATGACCTTGCTAAACTTATAGATACAATGGTTTCAATGCATAGGTACTAAGGGGAAAAGTAAACAGTTTTTTGTTTCTCGTGTAAAATGTTCATTTTGTTAGTTACGCGGTATTGTTTCTTAAGCGATGATATATAACATCATCATCATCCAGTATCATGACAGCTGCCGCCGTCTTCCGGACACCAAACGTCATTCCTCTCTGTCCATCCATTGATCTTCCTCCAATCCTCTGATATTCATAGCTGCTTGTACCCCTTCTATTCAAGTTTTCTTCGGTCTTCCTCCTTTTCATTGTGATCCATTCCATAACAATTTTAGCCAATCTTTGCTCTGGCATTCTTTTGATATGGCCATACCACTGTAATCTTTTATTTTCTATAATGTCTATGATGTCCGGCTCCTCTTGTACACCCATAATTTCCCTTATTTATTTATTTCGTATTCTATCCATTCTAGATTTTCCAGCTGATCTTCTTAAAATATCCATTTCTATACTTAAAATTATTTTCGTTTCCCTGGCAGGAATTTGCCAGACTTAGCACCGTATGTTAAAATGCTCTGAATTATGGTTTGATATATTTGTAATTTTCTATTTTTTTAAATATTTTTGCTCCACCAAACAGAGTTTAAAGCATTTATTGCTTGTTTTGTTTGAGTGATTCTATTTTTAATTTCCACTGTGATATCACCTGAATGGTCTAATTTTGTTCCTAAATAAGTGCATTCAATACTAGGTTTTAGTTCTTCTCCATTGTTGAAATTTATATTTTCCGTTTCTTCTCCTATACACAGATATTTAGTTTTCTCAATGTTTATATGAAGTCCCCACTTTCATATTCTTCTTTTAGTTTTTTAGCCTTATATTCTATGTCATCGTGTTCTTGTGCTATTAATACCTGGTCATCTGCAAAATTTAGTGAATATGCATGTGTATTTTGGATTGGTATGCCCTTTTTTTTTACATTTTTTCCTCCAGTCTCTTAATATTCTTTCGAGATAAATTTTGAATAAAATTGGAGATAAACAGTAACCCTGCCTTAAACCTTCTGTAATAGTATATCCCTCTGTTATATGATTTCCAATTATTATTTTCGAAATAGATCCTTTGTATAATGCTTTTATAGCTTCTATTAATTTTTTGGTAATGTTAGAATTGTCTAAAGTTTCCCATAACATTTTTTGAGGAATACTATCATATGCCTTGGTTAAATCGACAAAAAGCAAATGTATATCTCTGTTAGTAGCTCTTTTTTTTCCTATCATTTGTGTTATGCAAAATATATTATCAGTCCATGACATACCTCTTGTAAAACCAGATTGTTCTTCCATTTCTTTAACCTGGTATTCTAAATTAATCATTTTACTTAGTATACGTCCATATATTCTACTTAATGTACTTGTTACTGATATGCCTCTATAATTTTCACACTTTCTCTTGTCTCCCTTCTTATGTATCGATGTTATAATAATGATTTTCCACTCTTCTGGCACTTCTTCACCATTTATTATTTTATTAAACAGTACAATGATCATTTCCAATAACTTCTGACTGCCACTTTTAATCAATTCTATAGCAATATTTTCTGGGCTGGCATTTATATCAATTTTGATTATGATTCCTGTTTCCAACTCTGATAAATCGTCATTTTCTCCCAAAAATTCTATTCGGTCCTCTACTAAAAGTTTTTTGTAATATTCTTCCCATTCATGCATCCCTATTAGGTTGAGAAGATTCTTATTTCTATTCGATGAACGTATCCTTTTTATAAACTTCCATGATTCAGAACTATTCTTGCCTCCTAAATATGTTTGTATTTCTGTACATTTCTTATCCCAAATCTCATTTCTATGCTTAGTAACCATTCTTCTCACTTTTGCTTGTGCTTTTTGATATTGTATTTTGTCATTCTGGTTCTTTGTACTACGCCATTTTAAAAATAACTGTTCCTTATTCTGTATTTCTTTCTATATCTCATCGTTCCAAAACAGTGCTGTCCTTCCTCTATTGTCATCTTTCTCACCCAATGCTTCAGAGGTGGCTTCATGAATGCACTTTTTTAGGTAGATACATCTCTTCTGTATCTCTGAATTCATTCTGTGTTAATTTTTTATTCAATCTTTGTTGATATAAATGCTTTACACTTTCGTTTTGTAGGCTTTCTATATTATATTTTCTTACCGTTTCTGTTCTAACATTTTCTTCTTTTTCTGCGTGATTGTTTTCTTTATTAAGAATATAAGGAAATACAAATTTTCCAATTACTAAATTATGATCTGTCCCACAACTTGGTCCTCTATAAGCTCTGACATCTTGTATTTTCATTTTTGAATTTTGTTTTGTAATTATGTAATCAATAATGGATTTTGATTTAGTGTTGGAGGTTCCCATGTGTACTTATGGATACCTTTGTTGCGACTACGATAGGGCATAATTGCAATGATAATAAACATATGATAAAAACTATAAAACATATATGATATATACTTGTTTATTATACCGGAAGATAGGAAATGAATAATCACCTTTAAATATAAGTTAGTCATGCTCAAAGTTCATACAAGGGTTTTTTAAGAAATAAAAAACGAGTAAAAATGTATAATAAAATGGAATATCTTGGACCAAACACGTCACAACCCACCAGGACATAATTTCGTATGAACATGTTTTTCAAACTATGGGAGCACTCTTACGAAAGCTTATATAACCAAGTAAACAATTATACCTTTTGACTAACACAATTATATAAGTGAGCAAACATCTTATACAATTTGGCCCTGACAGCACCAGAATTATTGCTAAAGGTTGGGTAATGAAACTAAAGTTTCCACAGAATGTTTAGCGTAGAGAAAGGAAAAACTATCATATATAAACAATTTTTTTACGAAAATCAGAGTGGAGACGGGGGACCGAAGTGTTCACTTTGGTCTCCCGTGGGACGAGTGGAGCCGCTTCATGGGTAAGCATAGAACACCCTAACATCTCCATCATAAAAGGATCATTTTTTTAACTTCAAAAGATTTGTTTCTTTAAATTTAGTAACTTATATTAAATTGAACATGCTTTGGCAAATAAAAAGACCTAAGGTTCGAATTAAATTGATTAAAAATTAACATTAATAAACTACAGTTGACTTAATTGACTCTCACATATTTTCATACACATAGTTAAGTTTCAAATCAAAGTTCGGCGCGATTCAACATGGCGACTTTTAGCTTCCTTGATTAAAATGTTTTGTTTTAATATTTTTATGTATTGTTGATATCTAAAATAAATGTGTTTTGTTTTATGGTTTTATGTTTTTCTGTGTACAAATGTGATGTTTTCCCGCCAAAACCAAGGCCAACCGCTCAGGCCAAAGGTCACTTAAAGTATACAAACCTTTTTTACGCTACGTTATTATTTGGGATAATCTCGGTTCTAACAACCTTTATAATTGAAAAAGCCATTCCATATTTTTAAAGATGATTGTCTACATAATTCAATTAACCTTTCTCCATTCTGATTTAAAATGTTTTCTCCAAACTTTCCTACTACTGGATCTCCAAATTTACTTCCTGCTCTTCCATTCATGTCTCTCAATAATATCAATTGTTTCCCAGTGCTAATTTTTTCCTATTTCTTCATTAACTGTGTCAAAAAATAAATCATTTTCTAGATTTGCCATTCCATTATCGTTAATTGGTGAGTATATTCCAAAAATGTTTAGCTTATAGCCCCATATATTCAAATCTAATTTTAAAATTCTCTCATCAATGGCTTCCCAATTTCTTATAGTGCCTTTTTATTTCTTATGAATCAACATTGAAACACCTCTTTTAGCTCTTTTATATGTTTATCCATGCCACTGTAGAGATGTACATAATTGCCTAATGTTTTATTTCCTGTGCCTTTCTTCTTTGTTTCTGTTAATATTGCCAAATCTAGCTTCATTGTTTCTACTTCTTTAATTACTTCCTCCATTTTATTTCTGCAGCCTTGAATATTCCATGTGCCAATTTTCAAAGTCCTTTTTCTTAGCTTTAATCGTCCTAGAGTGTTTTTTTCTGAGGTACGATGTTTGGTTTTTTAGTATTTTTTTTTTTTCATTTTATGATGAACGAGGAGCTGGCCCAATGCAACAACCCCCCAACCTGGCGGACGGGTAATTTTTGTTCAAGGTTTTCTTCCTCTAGCCTTTGATAGTGTAGTATCTTACTGCAAGGCAGCAGTGCTAGTTTTGGTCCGTCCTGGGTATTTTATTCCCCATTACCTGCCATATCTAGTGAGCGTTCCCTTAGCCGCCTCCTGGGGAGGTGATCGATGGGAGACTAGCAACTCCACAAGGGAGTGGCTTGGGTGCTTAAATGATCTCGAGAGCTATGCCATTGGTAGCATTGCTACCGAAAGGGTTACCCATGCCAGACTGGTCGAAGGTGATAAGCCAGACAAAAAAAGTACCTTGGTCAAAAGAGTGACGATCTATCACCGTTAAAATACAACCGTCAAGAAATGCAGACATGGGTTCAACTGGGGTAAAATTTTCTGGAGGTCAAATAGTCTCCCATTCGGTTCTCCGGGCGGGGACTACTTCAGGCGGGGACTACTTCAGGGAACCCATGTCAAAGATTCTTGTAGAAAAACCAGAGGGAAAACGCCCAGTTGGTAGACCAAGAATGAGGTGTGAGAATAACAACTATGATTAGAGGGAAGTAGATTATACAGGGGATGGTTGGAAAACTTTAGCTCAGGATGGGGATGTATGGAGAGCTTATGTCTGTGCGGACATGAACCTATGGGTTCGATAGTGCCAGTGAGTTAGTTATTAAATAAATATACACATAACTAATATTCTTTGAAAACTACATAGGAAAATTATTTTCACAAATTTACTGCACTTGATTAATAAAAAAGGAAAGGGAATCAAGATCTACGTCTCATTAAGTTAATAAATGACCCAAACAGAGTATTCATTAGGCCTAAATATTAAGATAATATAAATAAGTTATAAAAATCTAGTTAATGTTAGAAATAGAAATAATGAAGGAAAATTTGCAATTGCTTGATTCAATGGAATATTGTGGGATAAAATTATAGGCAATAAAAATAAAATTAATATATATATCATACAATTGTTAAAAGCATCATTACTTATGGAGCAGAACTTTGGCCATTAACAACAAAAACAAATAAGTATATTTTGGCAATGGAAATGGATTTTATACGAAGGGCTGCAAGAATTTCAAGAAGAGAGAAAATTAGAAACTCAATTATAAGGGAGAAAATGAAGATTGAAAACACTATTTTAGATTATATTAAAACTCAGCAATTAAGACAGTACGGACATGTCCAGCAAATGGAAGAGGATCGGCTACCAAAATGTGTTTTGGAAAGAAAACCTGAGGGAAGATGAGGCAGAAGATCTAAAATCTGCTGGAGTAAGGGAATATACGAGTATTTATACATGAAGGAGAAACATCTACAACCAGGAGATTGGATGGACCAACAAAACTGGCTCTTAGGAATCGGACGATGTCAAAGACATTAATCAACCGATGATCTATTTAAAAATCTAGTTTGTAATAATTTCCTATACATATGCTAGGTATAATGCAAGAAAAGTAAGAATGATAATTATGTGTATAACAAGGTCATTGCCATAATTAATTGATGTAAAAAGTATGCATAATCACCTAACGAGTGTAATTGTGAAAAAATACCAATAAAAAAGTGATATAATAAAATTAAAATAAAAAATCACAAGAAAATGTATGGGACATGAACATTACAAACTTTATTGTGAAAATGAAACACTGATCTGATGTGAATGATCATTTTTTTCCAAAAGCCCCAGATTGTCATTTCAACATTTCTGTTGTACTCTCCTGTCATGGCATACTTGTAACCCACTTCTGAGGTTGGGGCACCTGGAAGGCGGGTTATGCTACCCTGATGATATGAGAGCTGAGGATGATGGTAATGATGCACCAGGAGAGGCCTCAAACTAAACTTAAACTAATTAGGCAAATATGATATTGATGATAATGATGGCCTTAAAGTTTCCTGACATTTATCTTACAGGTAAGGAAAAACCCTAAAAAACCTCACCCAGGAAACTTGTCCCGACTGGGGATCAAACCCAGGCCCGCTGTGTGATAAGCAGCACACTACCTCTCGAGATCACAGTGGTGGACTGATAAAAAAAGTGTTGAAGGGTTTAACAATTGATCATTGTTGTATTTTAAATGTAATTTTTTTTTAAATTTTAATGCTAATTTGTAAGTCAACAGGGTGATATTATTATGTATGTTTAAAGATAGAAAAAGTTTTGTATTTATTAAAAAAAAGTATTTTTTAGGTAAATGTACTTGTAAGAAAGATAAAAAGATATGGTATTGCGGTTTAAGAGATTGTCATATTTACAAAATGTCTTCGAAAAGGGAGCTTTGTTAATTAAAAAAAAATGTACGCTAATTTTTATTTTGCTTAAACAAGGGACATTATGTGATAGATCTAAGTGACCCCATATATAAGGATAGGATTGATAAATAGAATATAATGATAATCGGAAGTAACAGTGTATTGGATATATCAGAATGAATTTGAATACCAAATAGATTACATAAAATTATTTGGGGAAACTTTTAGCTTCCGATCCCATGGTAAGGAAACAGCCCTTTTATATAGGCACCATAAAACTTCTTCTTCCTTCCAAGTATTAGGCCAAGGCCTGTTACGATCCTATAGAAAATTTTCCCTCCAGCGTTTCATAGGACGGCCCAGTGATCTTCGTCCTCTTGGTATATAATTATAAACAGCTTTGGGGATCCGATTTGAACTCATTCTTTCAAGATGGTGTTTCCAATTTAGTTGGTACTGTTTAATATATTCCAAAATTGGCGTAGTCTTCAATTCTTTTAAGATATCGGTGTTCCTTTTCTGATCCCATCTGGTGTAACCCGCTGTTTTGCGCATGAATCTCATTTCACAAGCCGTTATTCTGCTTTCATATTTTTTTTAGTGTCCATGCTTCACTACCATAGGTTAACACTGGTCTAGCCAAAGTGTTATATAAACGTAATCTGGTGTTTTTTTGTACAAGGGATGGTTTCATAACTTGATTAATAATTCCTAAACTTTTATTATAACTAGTAACTTTTTCAGGGATATCCTTTTCATCCCAGATAGAGAGATAATATCCAAGATATTTAAATTGATTAGATCTCTCTAAAATTTTATTCTGGAGACAGATTTTACTTTGTATGGGGTCCTTCCCATGAAATGCCATAATTTTAGTTTTGTTAATTGATATTTCCATATTAAATTTGGCACCTATTTTTTGTAAATTATAAATTGATCGTTGCAAATCATTTTCGGAAAGTGCCAGAAGAGCTAAATTGTCTGCAAAAAGAATAGCATCGAGTTTGAGGTTCCTATTGATGGGTATATATCCTCGTTGTGTTTTCCTCCATTCATTTATTAATTTATTCATGTATATAATGAAAAGCACCGGTGAAAGTCCATATCCCTGTCTTACTCCAGTGTTGATCTTTTCCCAAGAAGATAATTTGCCATCTTGTTTAACAGAGATTTCATTATCTTTATAGATGTTGAAGATATTAGTAATATATTGTTGTGGAACGTTATCATCAGCTAAAATTTGTAGTAATATATTTCTGTCTACTTTGTCAAAAGCCTTTATGAAGTCAATGAAGGCGATATGAGTTTCTATATTGAATTCCTTGTGCTTTTCTAATAGTAGTTTTAGAGTAAAGAATCCATCTGTACAAGATCTACCCTTTCTGAATCCATTCTGCTCTTCTCCAATTATATTTTCATAAATTTTCCTCAATTTATTCTTAACTATATTAGCATAAATTTTATATCCAGAGTTCAACAAGCTAATTCCACGATAGTTATCTTTGATTTGGCGACTTCCTTTTTTGAAGATTGGTATTACAATGGATTTGTTCCAGCTTTGTGGTGGTTCTTGTCCTTCCCATATCATATTAATGAGAATAAGAAATCTGTCTAAAAATTTTTAGTTGAAAATTTAAATAATTCGTTGATTAATGTGGTCTTCTCCAGGAGCTTTGTTACTTTTTAATGATTTAACAACACCATAAACACCATAAAACATTGTGCAGACAATTAGGATCAAACCTTCAGCTGGGTTTATTTCAAATCCTCATGTATAGAGTGGGTTGAGGAACTTCAAGCTTCCAAATATCACAACTCTGGAAAATCCATACATATGCTAAATACACTTTCTTACTCATGAGAAACAGAGATGAGTGGGAATAAACTTATATACAAATAACACCTCTAAACAGGGTTTAAAAAAACCAGGTTTTTTTAAAAAACTCAGCCCATATGGGTTTTTTGCGTTTTTTAATAAAACCCAAAAAACCTACGTTTAAAAAAAAAGGAGGGTTTAATGCCACAGACCCCAAGTGCTACAAGCTGGAATTCCCAGCTTGACTGTTTAAGGAGGGACCTACACCTTGAGGGTAAAAAAAAAAGTCATTTTTCAATTTTTCTTTTTTTTTTTACATATAGATTGAAACTTCATCTTTAAATTAGTGAAATATTTTCATTGTTATCTCTATTACTTTTTGAGTCATATTTAAAAATGTGCAATGCTTGTCACTCGAGTGAGCCCTTTAATTTTAGAAGGTACTTACATCTTCGCTAAGTTTGTCGCTTGTTTTCCATAACTAAATTTTTTTCAATACGGTTTCCCTGATAACTCCCAAAGTTTTCAAGATATTGAGATGAAATTTTGCATGTATATGTAGTTTACAGAGATGAACAAAATAGGCATATACTACAATTAGTAATGCACCTATTATATTTTAGTTAAACAAATATTTTAATGCAAATATTAACAAAAATGAGTATACATCAATTTAAAACAAAAAATAAAATATTTACACTCTATATAAATTAAAAAATTGTAATCGATTTTGTAGCTACAACATTAATGAGTAAAATAAAACAAGAATCACTAAAATATATTAAAATTTAGGAAAATTACCAGGGAAACGGCAAGACAATGCAAGATTTTCAGCTGACATTTTGAATATTTAATTAACCATAACGACTGAAGTTAGATTGTACTTAAGTACACAAACATGCTCACATTGTAATGTAGATGTCACATACCAAATTTCATTTCTGTAACCAGCATTGTTGCTGAGAAAAATATATTGAAATATGCCATATTTTTAATGGCTAAACAGGTGTAGGACCCCCTTAAACATGTTTGATAAAAATTATCCTAAATATGTAGAAATATATCAAGAAAACATTCTGAAATTCCAGAAAATATTACCTACCCGAATTTTGGAAAATGTACTTATTTATAAAAATGTTTTGCATATGCAGAAACAGGTGAAATTTATTGGAAAAATATTTGACCCTATGCAAGCTGAAAAAACTAATATTTCTGATTCTGTGAAACTTTGGATAGACTTAATAGAATGTGCTGATCTTCAAACACATAAATACAGTATTCAACGTAAAGCTGTTTTGCCAATACACTATCTTACAATATGATGAATCCTAAATATGTAGGAAAATGCTTATCATCTGATCAAGAAAAATCATGCTGAGCCTTGGTTGACAAGCAAACACCCTGAATGGCTTGTACCATTCTTAGCCTTTAAAATTAAAGATAAACAAATATATCCACCATTAATGTTTGCGGATGATTTAATAAAGAGTTTTAGTTCTGCCCAGCAGTGAAGTTTTTTGGAGAAACGTTCTACAAATGAGAACATTAAAGCTTTCTGTAAATTTTTGAATTGACTGACTAGTTTCCCAGCTCATTCAGCATCAATAGAATTAGTGTTTTCAACCTTTGGATTAATATGTCAAATATGGGTAACAGGTTGGGTTGTGAAAAGTAAAAAAATTAGTAAAAGTGCACAGATATCTTAATAATAAGGATGAGTTAAAAGAATATGATGTTGAAGAGTGTGATTGTGATTTGGAAATGTATTTGTTACAACTTTTAATAACAGTTGTATATTGTGAATTAAATATACTGGTTGAAAGAATAATTTATCATTATTATTTGGTTGAACTATTTATTTCTCTTCTTAATATCTTGATTATTATTTTTTACAAACCATGTTAAAAATAAAGTAAGTTCAGAAGTGGGTTTTTTGGTAGTTGGGTGGTGGATTTTTAGTAAACCCTGCCTCTAAAGTGTATGAAATAAAAATTCTAATCAATAAAATTAGAGTTAAGACATATTACCATTTAAGGAATAAAAATGGTCTGGACTTCGATACCATATTCATGAGGACAGACCAACGACACAATATTTTGTGGAGAGATCTAAATCATATTTTGGAGAAAAGTCTTTTATTTAACAATTATGAGAATTAGTAAAATTTCACACAAAATATAATTAATCATATAAATGAAGTTCTCATAAGTTTGGAATCTTGAACATCCATAACAGTTTATTTTTTTATCAAATGTAAAGTATGTAATAGTCTACCAACTAAAATAAAATAATTAATTTATGAACTGTTGTCTGCTTTCACACAATTCTCCTCTTAGACTCTTAATGGATAATATCATCGCTTCTTCCTAAAATAAATATAGAAGTGACTGACTACCAACCTAGAATGTATATAAATTACTATTGTGACTAATAGTGATACAAAGACTTCTGCCCAAGTTACAAATGTATCTGGATGGAAATTCCAATAACAGTGAGTAATCTACTGTCTAGAGCCATCTATAACATTTTAATTTTTTGTAATAACAATGAGAAAAACCATACAAATGTGTGACAATTCTTTATTTTTTGTTCTAGCATATTTTCGATTGGTTGGCTAATCTGTTTCCTCTATGTAAACAGCCATCAGAGGGTATTATATTGATTGATTTAATCATGTTGCTACAATAAGGAAAAACTGCACTTAAACTAGCGTGAAATATTTACAAAAGTCCTATAGAACAACAGTGCGCATGCACCAGAGTTTATAGAGCCAGCGATAACTCACAATCAAACCACATTTCGATTGTCATCCTTGATTACTATCCGTCGCTATGAAATTTAAATGACCAATATTTGCAATAAATCCCCAAATCTATGTTTAAAAAATATATTAATAATATTAAAATTACCAAACGTTTATTAAAAATGGGTGTACACTTACTTATCACTCCCTAATGCTGATCCAACCAACGATAACCCAAAACAGCAATAGGAAAATCATAGACTATGTAATATACTCTGTGGAGAAAATAGCAGTTGGCATCACAATATTGTCTAACAGTGTCATAATATTGTGATTTGCATATTTAAAGAAATACTTCAAAATTGTCTAATAATGTTATAAAATTGTTTGAAAAAGTTTAAAATATTAAATAATGTTAGTAAATACAGAAGAAGAGCTATAATTTACCACAACGTAACTGAAAAATCAAGCGCTAGTAGAAGTGCAGTTGAGCCCTACAATAATATTTCTAGGTTATGACTATGTAAATTTTACAATAAAGTTTAAGACATTTTGAGGAGTTTTTAATAACATTTTTAAGGTAATTATTTTTATAACAAAATTTGTACATTTTTCAATTTTGTTAAAAAAATTGGATTGCTCATTATTACCAGTGTCCCTTCTATAAGCTTATTAATCTGAAGAAAATAATATTGTAGCAATATGCGAATACAATCTGTGGAATGTGTTCTGGTCCACATAACTTAAACAATTAAATGACAAGTTGATAGAAATAACCTAAAGAAGCCATTAAAATACTTAACTTTGGAATATCACTATGAATTATGGTGTATAACTGACTGGAATGTTAAAAACTAAAAGACTATTTTATGCCAGGAGTACACCTATAGGCTACCGGTACTCATTTTATTTCGTTTGGTGAGAAATGGGCAAGTTAGTGTATACCAGATTAATTTACAGTTTATTGGATAATCTGGCACAACATAAAAAAAGTTGGCTATTCTGTTTGAACACTGACTAATGTAGATGGAGTCTTGGCATAGAATTCCTAATTAAAAAATAATATACATTTGCTTTAAACTAAAATAACTCATCCTAGCTTTACATTTCCATCTGGCACAGCAATTATTAAGTGTTATTTAAATATTCATAGACTTATTTGCACTAGCAGCCACATAAAATAAATAAACGTTTTGTCTTCCTTAGATGTTAAAGCGTCTAAAACAAAACTATTTTGATGCTTGTGATGCTTGTAGGTACAAGATTATTATTAATCTTACATGACAAATAAACCAACGCCCATTCTTCCAGCCAATAACAATTAACCATGTGCTCCATAGTTCTTTCCGTCCCAGTGCACGCGTTTGACACGGCTCACACATTACAGCTTATAAATAAAAATTAGTAATAATGTCTTAATAAAATTACGGATCCAGACAGAAAGCCGCCATTGACAAAATAAAGTTAAGGAATGGAACAATTTTCTAACTCAAAACCATACACCATGCGCATAGGCTTTTAAGTAGCGAACATGTAACGCGACTTTTAAAATCATTTCTGTCAAACGTTTCTCTTTAAACTGTTCAAATTAAAATAAAAAAACAAAACAAAGTAAATTAAAAAGAATAGCCTATGTTACTGTTTGACAAAGATTGCTAAAAAATGATCACGGAGCACACTTACAGAACTTCCAGGTCCAACGATTCGTTAACTCGAATGATCAAAATTTAAAATGGCGAAGTGATTAATTAAACGTCATAGTTTACCTTTTGATCTATGGTTATACATCATAATAATACATAGAGTAGGTAATTCAACCTCCCACCTCCACGCATAGAGAAACGATAACAAGGACTGAAATTAAAATGGTATTCGTTACATCATAATCGTGTAGAGCGGAAGAGAATTTTTTTTCTGGTCTTAGCACTTCATTAAAATATGTTATGTGATAAAAAAGAAGAAAAAAAGCTTTGCGGATTTTGTTTCACTATAAATTACTATATTACGATAATGTGATCTATTAACACACGGCCACTTTTAAAATTAATTACACAATTAATTGATTCTAATAAAATATCCTTTTGCATCAGATTTTGGAGAAATAAAATTTAGGGTAGCATTAACCCTTAAATTGGCAATGTATCGTATAGGATACATAAATTAATTTAATTTTTAATAAAACAAAAGAAAACAAACGAGTAGAAATTACTTACATGTGTGTCTAATTATACAAATCTAATAACAGTTGTGCGTGATTTCCTTTTCACAGCGGTCTGCTACACTTAAATAATTGACTCCAGAAAATTAGAGAGAGAGAGAGAGAGAGAGAGAGAGTTTGCCAATTTAAGGGTTAATAATAATAATAATAATAATAATAATAATAATAATAATAATAATAATAATAATAATGGGTACTGATATCGGGAACTCTAAAAATCATAACATTCTAAGTTAAAAATACTAAATTAAAATTTAAACAATATTATAACTAATTATTTCGAATCTAGATATTTAGATTATATTACTACACATATAATAGACATTTAATTGTTGTATCATCAAAATTATGATTACAACCTTGGCTAGGAACTGACATATTTTACAGTTTTTATTGTTCATTCATCTCCTTGGAATTGATACTCTTTATATACTATATATGCAAAAATAATCACTTCATAATAAATGTATTATTCTTTTCAGGATAGAGATTTTACAAAAATAAATAAAATTTAGTAACTGCAAGAATTTGTCCACACATTTATACTTTCACAATTGACCTACCTCGTGGGCTAGTGTCAGCGTTTCTAACTACTGTTCATGAGGTCCCGGATTCGATTCCCGGTCAAACCATAGGAACGTTTCCTCAAAGTGAATCATTCCTGTGGTTGCCCATGGTCTGGAATTTAGGTTAAGAACTCTCCTGGCGCTTTATTATCATTTATCACCCATCATATCATCGGGGTAACGTAACTCCGCCTTCTAAGCGCCCCAACTTCAGAAGTGGATACAATTAAGCCAATGTCAGGAGAAAATACCAGAAATATCGAAATGACAACCTGGGGCATTGAATAAAAAAATGCTTTTAAAATTAATTAATAATTATAATCAGATTTTCCTTCACATCGAATTATAGAGAAATTATTTTTTCGGTAATGATGTATGTAATGTATTGGTACCATTGGGAGCACTTAAAAAACAAAACATTTAAAATAAATAATGGGAATTTAATAATTGAACACTAATTATAACTAAATAATATTACAATATATATTTTAAAAGTTATCGATAAAAATAAACATTCGCTATTTCATTATTTAATTATCTTAAAAATTAGGGCAAAAAGTAAGGTTTTGACCTGTTTTTTGTTGATGTATCAAGGAATTTGTACCATTGTAGAAATTTGCAAGCATAGCCACAACATGAAAGAGTATTATTTAATTTTTAATATAAGTAAAATTGCTATATTTAATAATTAAAATATCACATGTCTTCTGTTTTTCTTATACGTATATCGAATATTTTTAGATAATATTTTCTATTCTTCTTTTCAGTAATATGAATAAAATATATTCACTTCATAGTAAATACTTCTTCATTTGTAGATATCCGATTGAACACTCATGCCAAATTGATTGCCTATGTAGAAGGATTATACACATAAAATAACAAAGAGAAACTTCTTTCATAAATACATTTAAATTTCTATTAAACAATTGTTACAATTTGTTTAGAAAATAAAACATCATTAATGCCAGATACAATTCATATTAGGCCAACAAAAATAATAATTTGTATTCTAGTACAAACAATAAACGTAGAAATTAATTTGGTATCCTTGTGAAAAACGAACAAAATGGCGAACGGAGAAGACTACTTAAGACTCGCGTACTTGCATTTTAATCACCTAAATACAGTTGCAGTTAAACAATTTACAATTAGATGGTCACTAGAACTGGGAGAGATTTAATTAACCGAGCAAGTTGGTCAGACGATTGCGTTTGAAATTCACACTTGAAGGTCCTAGGTTTCAGATACCTGAATTGGTCAACAGAACTCCCAAATTTCCCGATTGTATATACCAAAACTATAGACTTACTGTGTTTTTTTATTTTTTTAAAGCCTTGGAGTGTACAATCGGGAAATATGAGATGTAGGCCGTTTCTATTGCAATGGAATTCTAGGACACGCACTATAGATTGAATTGATGCATTTTTCAACATTTCAATTGTTTTATATTTTTAGTGAAAAAAAAAGGCTATTGGGGACAATTTTGGGATGTAAGCCGGATTTTTTTGCATTAGACATTCCGGACATACCTTATAGATTTACTTTTTGTAGTTTTCAAAATTTCGAAAATGTTATAGCTTTGGAATATACAATTGAGAAATTTGGGATATAGACCAGAATTTTGCATAAGAAACCCCGAACACACCTTGCAGACTGAATTTGTGCAGTTTTCAAAACTTCCAAAATATTTCTTTACTTAAAAATATCAATACTATGCTCGGAATATGTTGTCGTTGTCTAATGTTCTGCATCTAACACTGAAGTCATTAGCAGTCTTGCTCTCCAATACTTTGAGGTCTTAGAATCTTCATGTTTGACAGCGGTACAGTTGTTCAGATGACCTTCGTCCATTTCTTCATCTGGGTGATTGCATAAAATGCATTTCGGTGAAGGCAGAACATTGATTTTGTGAAGGTGTTTTGCCAGGCAGTCGTGGCCCGTTGTCATCCTAAAATGTGCTACTTCTGTTTTTCTTGGTATGTTCGGTATATCAATATGTTTTATTAGGCATTCCCATTTTTTGTTACTGGCCACGGTTTGAAGTCTATTGTCATTCATAATTTTGGATTTTAACTTTATGTGGCATTTCACTGAGGAGTAAGGTGTTGGTTTAGATCTAGGCATTGTTTCAATATGAGATCCTTTTTTGGCGAGGAGATAGGGCTTGTTTCATTTCCGGCAATCCCACAGTGGGACGGTAGCCATTGGAGGACAACTTCTTTACCACAATTTTGCAGGTCAGTAATAATGTCATAGCATGCTTTGCAATCAAAACTTTTTGGCCAGTAAATTGCCTGTATAGCTGCTTTGCAGTCACAAAGGAGCACTAATTTGGAAAATATGGTTTTTAGTGTTAACAGGTTTTGGAGAGAGGTTTTCATGGCATGGATTTCACCATCGAAATTTGTTGTTCTTCGTCCAGTATGACAGTAAAACGAAAAAAGGGAGCATGTTCCTCCTGCTCCGGCACCAGTTTCAGCATGTGTGAGTGAGCTATCAGTGTAGACGTGCAGCCAGTCTTCTGTAGGATATCTGGTGTAGATAGTTTCCAAGGTTATTGATTTTAAGTAATCGGCATTATGTTCAGATTTTTTGTGATGTTTGCATTTATGTCTAAGGCACAGGGGATAGGCTCAAAATGTAGGGGGTTTATTATTGGTAAGAAGTTTTCTCTATTTGTCGGAATTTCAAATTGTTTCTCTAGTTCTTTGACTTTCTCAAGGAAAGTGACTTGGGTGTTCAGTCTTCTTTCTTCTACTCGTTTGTTTCTCCATGTGTCTTCTGAATATCTGACTAATTTTTCATACTGTAAAAGTGATTTTTCTTGAAGAGTTAAGGAGATGGGGTGGTTCTGGGTAACTGCTCTCATGGATTCTATTGGGGTGGATTTCACGCCGCCTGTTATTACCCTCATAGCGTAATTTTGTATTATTTCCATTATTCTTGGTGATGTGATAAGGATTTCTCCGCAGTATTGTAGTACAGGTTTTATGTAAATATTGTATTTAGGGTTTTTCTAGAACCCCATTTCACCCCAGTTAATCTTTTTAAAATGCACGTTCTTTTCAGTGATAGTTTAGAGTCAAGTGTTACATCTAGGAATATAGAATCGGGAATTTTGACAGGATTTCTTTTCATTACAAATTCCGTATACATCATGTAGACTAAATATTACCATTTTTTCAAAATTACGAAAATTCTGACTTTTTAATAAAACACAAAATTATAGAATTTGTATGTACAACGAAAAATTTGGAATGTAGGCCGCATATTTAGCATTAGAAATCCCGGACATACCCTGTAGACTGAATTTATGTACTTTTCAAATATTCGAAAATTTTGGCATGTTTAGTAGAAACACCAAGACACCTTGTATTCTACAATCGGGTAATTTAGAATGTTGGCCGGGTTTATTGCATTAGAGATCTCAGAAACTGAATTTATGTAGTTTGAACATTTTGAAAAAAATTACATATTTAGTAAAAAAACAACAAACTCTTTGGAATATACAATTGGATAATTTGGGATGAGGCCGAGTTTTTGGCATTAGAAGTCCGAGACACATCTTGTAGACTAAATGTATGCTGTTTTCAAAATTTCGAAAATTTTGATATTTTTCCTTAAAAACACCAAAACTATAGCCTTGGAATATACAGTGGGAATATTTGGGTTGTAGGCTGGGTTTATTGCATTAGTAATCCCTGACATATCCTGCAGAGTAATTTTTTTTGCAGTTTTCAAAATTTCGAAAATTTAATCTTTTTGGTAATAACAAGAGCCTTGGAATATACAATGGAGAAGTTTTAGAGTTGCAGGCTGCGTTGTTTGTATTGGATATCCCGTACACGTCCTGCAGACTGAATTTATGCAGTTTTCAAATTTCCGAAATTCTGACATTTTTAGTCAAATAAAATGGAATACAGAATCGGGAAATTTGGAATTTAGGCACAATATTTTTGCTTTAGAAATCGCTGACAATCTTTGTATACTGGATTTAAGTTTTCAAAATTTCGACATTTTTAGTGAAAACATGAAGCCTATATACATATATATATTTTTTTTTTACGTTTTAAACATTACAATTTGTTTATTTTCAAAACAACATGAGTTTGAAAAGGTATCAGAAACTTTATATTGTATTCTGTGCTTAAAAATACCAAATACAACTTGTACGTAGACTTCACTTTTTTTGTACATTTTAAAATCAACAAAATTTTAATGAGTTTATTATTTTTTTAATTTGTCAAATCTTCTAAAATGGGGCCAGAAAATTTAGGATGTATACAGTGTTATGTTTGGCCAAGACTTCAGACCCTTGAAATGCGATAGGTACGGTAAATTTAGGCCTACCGTGTTTTTGGGTTTACAATGCTGGACACCTCTTGGAGACTGCATTTTTAAAATACCGGTAGGCCTATATGAAAATGTTAACATCCCTAAAAAGAGTCGCGTTATAAAAAATGTTTAAATATGTTTCAAATTGTACTTTAATAGGACAGAAGTGATGAAGAATTGAATAAAACCCACATTAAAGAAAATAACCTCTTTCAGTGTGTGTGTGGTGGGTTTAATATATTCTACATTATTAGAGTTGACTAGAAACATAAATTTCTTAAAAATGTGATGTATAGGACCTTTTCAATTTCATATTCATAATCACCACATATAAATTTTATTAAAATAGTTATCATCCGCCTTACTACGATAGCATTAGTTGGTGAACATTCTATCTACTTTCTATAAACTAAATAAATTAAAAAAGTTTACAGTGATAAAAAATTGAACATATTACTTTTTATACTCAAGCAACTACAGGGTTTTTCACGTCTAGAAAAAAGCATTGCTCTAATGGAGCAATTCTTGCTAGTAAATGTGTCCTTTTATGTGAGATTGATATATTAGTTAATTCATTTGAAATAAATAATTGAGTTCAATAGTTTCACCTAAGGCCTACAACTTTGCCAAGAAAGTGGATGCCTGATTTATGAAAATAATAGAATTATCGAACGTATAATTATCACCCAATTATTTAATAAAGTTAGGGGGTGAACTCAATTACTGGAACAACAGCCAGAGAAGATGTCACTGAACCATCTCCTTTCAACAAAACTTTTTTTGTCATGTACAGCCGGGTAATCCCACTTGGTATACCCTGCTGTATATCTCATGAATCTCATTTCACTCTCCTCCTTTCCTGATAGTCCATGCCTCACTGCCATAGCAACGTGCAGGTCTTGCTAAGGTTTTGCATAACCATTCTCATGAATCACTCTGGACTAGTGAAGGTTTCATTACTGAATTTATTACTCCTATGGCTTTATTAACCCATTCAAATAAATAATAATGCTTGGTCTGAAAAAATATTTAATTGATACAAAAGCTAGCCTAATCAAACGCACAGATAAACAGAAAGAACTCACGGTTTTGGAAAAAATCCACATCCAAAAAGCAAGAAAGAAAAACTCATGAATTTATTAACTCCCACAAATTTTGATTTGATCCAGAGGTTTATCAGTCCATCGATAGAAGTAAGAAGAAAACCGCCAAGAAATGACATAACACTGATCGATGAGAGGCTACTGAGGATGGAGATATAGGTCTGAAACTGCAGTCTAGAAGAATAAAGGATATGAGGTGAGGTAATAAAAATATTAATTTAATTCTTAATAATAACAATTTTAACTGATATGTCTACTTCATCCAAATATGATAATGTATTACATTTTAAAGCCAATAAGGCTTTTTTGATGTTTTTTTATTATACTTTTCATACATCTCAATGATGGATAAATCATATTTGAAGAAAAAAATTATATGCTCAGACTGGGACTCAAAACCTGGGTTTGAGTCCCAGTCTGAGTGTATAATTTTTCTCTTCAAATATTTGATAATGTATATCCAAGATAGGTACTTTAAGACCCAATTATACAATGAATTAATTAGATCCAATCCAGAGCTCAGCAAACTAAACATAGAGAGATTTTAGAAAGCAATTAAATTAATTATTTAAATATTTTAACACATTCACTACAACCTTCTTTAGAAGGCATTTAAATGCCCAGCACAGGGATTTTTATATGGCTAGATCAAGTTCGGCACTGTTCAATAAAAATTAATATAACTATAACATAAATAAGAAAAATCTGAAATTTTTTACATACCTTCAAGTGATGACTTAGTATGATTTGAAGGTGTGATACCTGGTATCACACTATCATGGATGTACGGGACTCCACACTAAAGCAGAATTTTAATATTATAATGAATATAAAAGTTAAAGTTAATAATTTTATATTTTAATTTTAACATTTAAAAATAACTTAAATAAATAAAAAAACATCTAAATAATTCATTGTTGAATAAAAATGTCTCAGTAACAATTAAAGAAATTGTATTACATAATGGTCTTTGTAAATAATGCTTTTAAAAATTGTTTCAAAGTCATTGTTGTCAAAATTATAAATCCTTCTATTATAACTGTAATAAGAACACCTGCATAACTTCATATTCTTAAATGAAAGTAAACTAAACTCTGATTGGATGTTAAAACAATTAACTTTCTTATTTAACAAATCAAATTAAACCTTATATTTAAAAGGACTATTAACCAATAGAATTTAAAAATAACATCATGTGATGTAATAATGTTCTTTAAAATTATAAAAGAATTATACTAGTCATTCTGCATACAACTTTCAACAAAGACAGAAGCAATAGAACTCTCCTGATAAAATGTAATATTTAATACAAAAAGAATAATTGATTCAAAAAAAGAAAATAATTTAATTTTAATTGACGGTGAAGAATAATTCCACCTACATTTACTTAATCTGCTGGAAATTAAGAAGTGAATAAATTTGCAATTATTTCTACAAGAAACATTTTTTAGTAATTTTGAAGTGTTTTCCTATCTGGTGTACCAACTTCCGACCCTAAGAAGAGAATCCGGCTCTACCGAAAATTAAACCCAACCTGAACCAGTAATCCTTTTTCGGGACACAAATCCTTCTTCAAAATGTTACAACATCAGGCATGAAGAGAATTACTTCTTCAACACTTTCTATAGTATCACTTTGTTTCACTTATTTTCCTTCATACACACTCTATATTATCAATTAAGGGTTCTATCACATTTTATGGGATCAAATTTCAAAGTACCACGTTCATTCATTTTGCCATCTAGACAAAATGGAAGTCTACCAGTTATATTATATGGATGCGAAACATGGACTCTTACTTTAAGGGAGGAAAAGAGATTATGAGGAATTGAGAATAAAATTCTTCGGAAAATTTTTGGACCAAAGTGAATGGAGAAGACTACATAACAGTGAACTACATGGTCTTTGTAGGAAGCAAGATATATTAAGAACAGTTAAGTCTCATAGACTGCAATGGGCAGAACATGTGGCACGAGTGGGAAATGAAAGATGTGCATAGAAGCTTCTTGTAGGAAAAACAGAGGGAAAGCACCCAGTTGGTAGACCAAGAATGAGGTGGGAGAATAACTTTAACCATGATTTGAGGGAAATAGATTATACAGGGGATGATTGTAAAACATTAGCTCAGGATAGGGATGTATGGAGAACTTAAGTCCGTGTGGCCATGAACCTATGGGTTTGATAGTGCCAGTGAGTTAGTTAGTAGTTAGTTAGTTAGACAAAATGGAAAGGTCTTTTGTGGGGGTTCCTTTGGGAAGTCCATGATGAGAAGGCTGTGACATTGATTTTGATTTATGTGAGATGTCAAAAGTCAGCTGGTGAAGGAGCGAGAACATGCAGTGTCATTTTATGACCTTGAAGAAAATTATGTGACTGCCTATATGAATGGCAGAAATATTTTTCATTAATATTTAAAGAGAGTGACACTATGAGGTTTATTTTAATTAATAAACTGAGTTAGATTAAACAACTCATCTCATAATTGTAGATTTGTTGAAGACCAGTTTCAATACACTACAAATCATCATCAATTACATCTGACTGTTGAATTGGCAGTTGGCAATCCTATAGGTTGCTTCCTGCTTCGTCTGTTCATGAACTTCCAAATTAAACCTTTTTCCCTGAGAATTTCAAAATTCATATTTTTCCTTTTATTTTTGTGGATGTGAATTTTCTCCCAAACTGTTATTAGCTCCTTAGATTATCTACTAATTCAACACAACATTTGGCATTGTTTTGATTCCATGTGTTTTTCTGACCATGCATGTGCAGCTATTGCAGATTTGTCATTTCCCCATTTTTAACATTTCTAAGTGTTCTCTCAATCTTGTATTCAAGTTCCTTTTTTATTTTTTCCATGTATATAGGTCCATTTATGGACCTATAATTGATCAGAAATGAAGAATAAAGAAAAATAAAATTTGGAATTTACAGGAAAGAAACACACACTGATAATTATATTAAAGCAACAGTTTCAACTATATCACACATAAACGAGCAGTTTTTAATAGTTTGCCATACAGACTTGTGAACGTCCCCATAGCAGAGAAAATGTTAATACAGAAAAAAGAAACACATAGTAAAGAAAGCAAAATAGAATGGTTTTGAAAAGAGAATGAAGGAAAGATGATTCATAAGACAATAAATAGATTCGGAAAACAAAAATCGATAAATGAAAGAATTTAGTAACAAATTCAGCAAATTATATGGCATATAAGTTTCAAAAAAATTTTCAGCAAATTTAACAGTAAATTAGCACCAAAAAATGATTATAGCCTGCATAGATTAATTTAAACCAACAAAAATGAAAATATTAATGAAGGCAATAAATCAGGGATTTATCTTATAATTGTAAAGATTGTGAAAAAATATACATAAGAAAAACAAAAAAACGTATATACAAGATTAAAAGAACACCTTAGAAATGTTAAAAATGAGGAAATAGAAAAATCTGCAATAGCTGCAGATGCATGGTCAGAAAAACACCTAATCAAAACAAAGGATAAGTTTGAAGATCTTGAAGAAGATTTCCAGGCTGTTGGCCGCGTTCTCTGCACAGAGAACACATTGCAGTGAACTGTATAAATAGGGCAGGCAGTCGACAAAATTGTCAGTCTCAAGACAACCCTTGAGGATGCCAGACGCAATCTCTGGTGAAATGTCGGGGAACTTCAAGCCTCAAGACCATGGCGAACATCCTGAATATCTTCTTCAAGATCTTCATACCAACTCCAGTCGTGAAAGCTTAAGTCAATATAATATAAAAGACTAATTTATTAAAACAGTTAGATAAATCTAAGAAACTCACAATTTGGGAGAAAATTCACATCCATAAAAATAAAAGAAAAATCGTGAATATTGAAATTCCCAGGGAAAAAGATTTAATTTGGAAGTTCATCAGTCAGCCAACAGAGGGAGCAGAAAGTAACCTACAGGATTGCCAACTACCAATTCAACAGTTAGATGGAATTGATAATATGTAGTGTATCAAAACTGATCTTCAAGAAATCTACTTATGAGGTGAGTTGTTAAATCTAACTTCTTCTTCTTCTTAAACTTAATTTGTTGGATTTTTCATCCTGTTTATTTCCAAAATCACTCCTCGGAGGAAGACGTACTGGATGTACATGCACTGTCTATCCATCTCTTGGCAGGTCTTCCTCTTGTTCTTCTCCCGTCCATTGGTCTATCTTCTTTAGCTCTTTTTGCAAGCCGGTTTTCTTCCATTCTTTCTATATGACCCTTCCAATATTTTCGTCTATCTATAATAAATTTGGTTATGTCTTGAATATGGCAGTTGTCCCTAATTTCTGGGCTAGGAACCCACTTCAAGGTGTATCTTATACATTGCTCGCAGTCCCAAGGATCAAGCCTCGGATGAAAGATGGAAACAAAATAATCTAACTCAATTTATTAACCCATTGGAGACTTTTAACGAGCCTCCCTCGTGAGCAGGTAGAAAGTCCAAACAGCTCCTCCACGACCTACACTCGTTGTTGTGTTATAACCCCCACTGTAAGAAGTTAGGTTTATTTAGTGGTTTAAATTTTCGGTTCACCATCAGTAAAATTTGTTGTTTGTTTATGTAAAGTAAATATGCATAGGCCTAGTGTATTGTATAGATTATTTTAGTTACTATTTATAGAATAGTAGACTATAGTTGTAGGCATTTATTACGGTAAAATATAAGTGAATATAAATTCAGTGTTTATTTGTTAAAATTCATAGTTGTAAATTTAGTTGTTTTTTTTTTCAATATGTCCGTAAATAGGAGAGAACGTATTGCTATTGAGAAACTAAGTGAAGTAGTGAATGAAATGTTATGTGACAGTGATTGTAGTGAATTACCATGGAACGAAGATTCGAACGATGAAATAATATACAGTGACATCGTAACCGTGCATGCTACTATTGGTAGAAATATTAGGTGAGTTTCGTCCAGTTTTTATCTATAGTATTTTATAATTTACAGGTTGATATATAACTAAGATAATTAAAGAATATATGAAGAACTTTTCCTGATTTTATAATGTATAGGTCTATGCTTATTTATATTTCATATATTTATTTTTATTACGTACAGTATTATATTGCCTTAGTTATTTTTTTCGGTCTTGTTTGAACATATGATTTATGTTTACTTTCAAGGCAATGTCCTAGAACTGTTACAAAAAGATGGTTTTTGAAATGTTTGTCAACTTTCACAGCCTTGAAAATAACAAAACATAACGGTTTACAATGCACAACAGAGGGTAGCAGGTAGGCCACATTCCTTTGCTATTCGTAAAAGTACAAGATACTAAAAGAAATTCAGGGGTAAACAAAATATATGAAAACATAAGTAATAGAACACAGTATGTGTATTTTGTATTCTGATTTAAAGTCCAGCGCAGCCGGAGTAGCGGTGAGGAGATTTAAAAGGGTTCCCACTGAACATGCTAGGCGCTTTAAACGTGTCTCCAATGGGTTAATTAACCAGATACATTATTTATTTCTGTTTAACTTCTGGTATAGATGGAAAGAACTGAAAAGAGTGCATTGAAAGATGCAGAAATGAACTTTCTTGTCCTTTGGTCCCTTGAACATTTTATGAATGAAATATGTATCTATGCCAAATGTTGATGTACTGCTGAGGTCCTTTCTGTGGTGTATATTTGATTACCAGCTGGTTCTTCTATGGCACTCTGGGGGTGCAATTTTCTTTTTTTACCAAATTTGTGATTCAGTTTCAACTATTTGAACATAGTGAATAGCTGAAATCAGATTTTATTATATACATTTTTTTATCTACCCATGAAAACACGACAAACTTTTCCCTAATCTTATCTAAAATATCTTTTACCCCCTCTCACCGTCCCCTCCTTTTCATTTGTTTTTCCTTTCATCTCTAAAGTCTTTTTTGAAACCACCCTTATTTTGACTGATTGTCCTGAACCATGTTGCGCATTTTTGTTAACTACTTTTCTACTTCTATCTTTGATCTACTCTGATGGGTTTAATCAGTGTTCTGTGCCTATTCCCTATTTCAACTTTCCCTTTCTTTCTTTAAAAGTCACATGATGGGGCGACCTTTATTTTCAGATTCAAAATGCAACTGCTGATAACAATCTTACAATCATTCAACCTATCTGTTCATACGGCTTGGGAGGCCTGATCGGCTCCTAAGGCTGAATTATTATTTGTACATTTCAGCTGTGGCTGCGGAAAGGCTACTGTTTTTAACAGAGAGGAGACCCTTTAATTCCTTCCATTGAAGGCTTAAAGGAACCGACCTGGACAGTAACCTAGTGTCCAATCCCTCACCTTCTCGTGGTGCAGCTGTTAGTAATCATGCTTATGCATGATGAACGAAAGGGAAGGGCTACTCACCAACAAGCACTGGTCAGCTTGGTGAGTTTTTCTTTTTTGACCGAATTGGTATTACTTCTCCTCCCCATACCAATTCCCTCTTTCAACTTTTCTATCCAGTCTCCCTTGACTGACCTCTTGTTTCTTTCGACCCTGATGGTATTAGAGTACTCGAGGCCTAGGGGTTCATTTCTCCTTCCTTCCTATACCTACTTTCTCTCTATGGGTGACGTAACCACCACATGTGGTGCCTACTACTAAACGGTTACAACTAGTTTATTGTACTCCAATACAAACATGAAGCCTTGGAAAAAGAAATACAAATCCGGAGGTAAAATAGTCCCCCATTCGGATCTCCGGACGGGGACCTTTCTTCAAGGAAATAAATATACCAAACCAAACTTGATCAAAATCCTCCAGTGGAATACTGGAGGACTATCACAAGCTAAAAAGACTGAACTTACAAAAATGCTATCTGACCACCAAATTGATGTATTCACAATTCAAGAAGCAAATCTCACACAGGAACAGTTACAATATTACCACTTCAAGGATTTTACTGTTCACATACTTCCTAAAGGACGACAAATAAGCAGTGGTATTTTAGTTGGAATTCGAACACACATGACTTCGTCTGTTCAAATTATCAAAGAAATGGACAATGTAGACAAAATTGAAATAATTAAAATTAACATATGGATAAATAAATCTCAGTACAATATATATTCAATTTATAATCCACCAAATAACTCCCCTAATCTTGAACATATTACAATAAACCCAAATACAATTATAATGGGAGATTTTAATGCCCATTCACGACGATGGGGCTATACCAAATCTAATAATGCAGGGAAAATTGTAGAAGACTTATTAAATTCAACACCCATAGAAATAATACACAACAAAGAGGATCCTCCAACATATATACATTACTCTGGTTCAGGAACTAATCCTGACTTACTCTTTGTATCTTCTAATTTATACTCCAAAACCAAAAAACAAATTGTAGAAGATCCTGGCTCAGGACATAGAGCCATCATTGCTACTATTCAACTGGGGAATAACAACTTACTTCCAATGCATCTTAAACCCAGGTGGAACTTCAAAAAAGCCAATTGGAAACTGTACACAGATGAACTGGAAACCAAATTTGAAAATCCTTTAAACGAATCACTTCAGTCAGATCAAATTAACAAATCTATATGCAAAATAATATTAAAAACAGCAAAAAAAAATATATACCACGAGGAATAGTTAAAAACTACAAACCCTTCTGGAATTCAAAATTAGAAAGAATGAAAATAGACCGAGATCTCGCTAGAAATAAAGCAGAAAAAACAAAAGACCCAAAAGATGTACAAAATTGGAGAAAACTGTGCGCACAACTCAAAAAAGAAATTAACAGCAATAAAAGAGAAAATTTTAATAACTTCCTCCAAAAAATGGATTATAGGAAAGATGGCCAGAAAGCATATAGATTTGTACACAATATACAAAATAAAAAAGAACGGCAAAAAACACCATTTATCCACAACAACAAACAGATTACAAATGAAAGTGAAATAGCCAACAAATTCAACAAACACTACGCTAACACCTATACTTTGTCCTCAGAGAACAAAAAGGAACAAAAAACAATAAAAGAGAACCTAAAAAATTACATAAAATCAACAAGCAGTACAAAAGATAATATTTTTAATAAGAATTTCAACATTAAAGAGTTAAACATAGCCATTAATAGTTTAAAATCAAACAAATCTCCAGGAGCAGATAATATACATGCAGAATTTCTCAAACACCTTGGCAATAAAGCCAAAACTCAATTGCTCTCCCTTTATAATCTTTCTTGGAACACAAAAGTTCCTGATGATTGGAAAAAAGCTATTATAATACCTATTTCGAAAACAAAAAAATCAACAAATACTTTTTCAAATTATCGCCCAATAGCACTAACTAGTGTAATTGTTAAAACTATGGAAAAAATGATTTCAAATCGATTAAATTGGTATTTAGAAACCAATAATTTACTTTCACCCAATCAAGCTGGATTTAGAGAATTACAATCAACAAATCAACAAATTGTACACCTAAGTCAAGCTATTAAAGACAGTTTCAACAGAAAAGAAGACACTCTGGCAATGTTCGTTGATTTCCAAGGAGCATATGACTCTATTTGGAGATATAAATTATTAGAAAAAATGCAGACTTTAGGCATTCAAGGGAATATGCTACTCTGGATCAGCAATTTTCTCATCCAACGGTTCATCGCTACAAAGTATAATAATCACCTCTCTAAATACCAACAAACACATCGAGGTTTACCACAGGGTTCTGTACTCAGTACCATTCTCTTCAATATCTACATTAATGATCTACCTAAGCATATAGAAAAGCTCGAAACAAAAACCCTACTTTTTGCTGATGATGTTGTAATATGGGTCTCCAAACCGAAAAACCAAAGTCAACAATTAATAACCATAGCCCAACAATCACTAATACAGTTAGAGAATTGGACATCCCAGAACTTAATGAAGATAAATATACAGAAAACAAATTATCAACTATTTACATTAAGAAAGAAACCACTACCCATCACTCTGAAATTGGAGGGTGAATTATTAACTCAAACACATGAAGCAAAATATTTAGGAATAACTCTGGACACAAAATTAACATGGAAGAAACACATGGAGAATATATGTACAAAGATAGAAACAAGGTTACCATTATTAAAACGATTAGCAGGGAAAAAGTGGGGTTGCAACACACAAACCCTAAACACCTTCTACCAAATGTACATAAAACCTGTACTTCAATATTGTGAAGAAATCCTAGTAACTACTAAAGTGGAAAAACTTAATAAATTGCAGAACCAAATCCTCCGTCTGATAACAGGAGCCGTTAAAACAACACCAATCACTGCCATGCAAATCTTAACAAATAACCCAAACATAGCATCTGAAATTGAGAAAACAGCAGTCACACAGTATGAAAAATTTTTAAGGCTACCCCATAATAACTGGACCCAAAGAAAACCACAAGTATGTTTAAAATCTCAGCAAAGCTTCCTAAGCATTGTACAAGAAATCAAACAGAAATTGCAACTTCCACATTCAAAAGAAAATATGCAGATGAGAAACAACCCTCTAGAATTTTTGGAAATCGAATATAACCTTCATTTAACAGAAGACATCAAGAAATCTGAAACTCCTCCATATATTTTAAAACAAATGTCACTGGAAATAATAAATCTAAGATACCCAGCTCCTGAATGGATACATATTTTTACAGATGGCTCCAGCCTACCAAATGATGGTGGCACTGGTGCTGGTGCAGTATGTCCACTTTTTTCCTTTTATCGTAAACTAAACACAAATTCAACAAACTTTGATGGCGAAATTCTAGCAATTTTCTTAAGTTTACAAAATCTTTTATATCACATCCAAAAATTTACAAAAGTTGTAATTCTATGTGACTCCAAAGCAGCCATTCTTGCTATAACACGAGACACAACACCCAAAAGCATCAAAATTATCGAATGTCACAAAATGATAAAACAGTTATCCCGTCTACAAAAAAAAGTTGTACTTCAATGGATTCCGGCCCATTGTGGAGTGACAGGCAATGAAATAGCCGATTTTCTAGCCAAGAAGGGTAGCAAAATTGTTTCAAACCCAACTTCTGCTCCAGTTTCCTTTCACTCTATCAAAAGAATTATCTCAAATAAATACATCAATAAACTTAGAGAAGAATACACCACCAAAACATCTGGAAAGGAATGGGAAAATCTACAAGCTTATGACATTACTACATTACAAAGAAAATCCGCAGTAGCAACATTCAGACTGCTAACGGGACATGACTGCTTGAATAAACACCTACACAGAATTGGCATAACAGATTCACCTAAATGCCCTTTTTGCAATTTAAATGAAGATATGGAAAGAAACCATCTCCTCCGTTGTCCAGCTTTTGTAGAAGAGACCAGCCTTTCTGCTAAATATTGGAGTGCAAGAGAGCGAATGATTTCATTATCAAGTGCTCGACATTAGATACCAACCAACCAACATTTCAGCTGTGATGAACAATTCATTTGGTTTGCTGAATGGAAGAATTGTTTGATAAGTATGGAATGAATGCTGATATCACATTATTAATTATTGATTTTCTTTTTATATTTATTAATAATTAAGTTTGGTCTGTGTATTCTTATGGATATATGTTTCAAGGCATATTTATTCCATCCTCAGCTAGTGCAGACTGATTTTTCCCAAGTTGGTGGCCCTGGATCTCAACTCCTACTCCATCTTTCTGTGATCCAAAGAACCTGCTAATCAGGTTCTTCTCCCTGGGAATTTCAAAATTCATAATTCTCTCTTTGTTCTTCTGTATGTAGATTTTATTTTTGTTATATTCTGATTATTGTAAATGCTTCACAGCTTTTATTATTTATTTCACGTATTAATTACTTTTATATTATACACATTTTCTTCATTTGTAAAATTATTTTTTTTCTGAAATAATGAGTAGTAAAACCTAAATGTTTGTTCCTGGAAGCTGTGTTTTCCTTAGGTCCCCTAATTCATATAATTATTGTGCAATATATAATTACTTTATAGCAGCAGAACTGCTTAAGTATAAGAAAACTACATATAATATTAGCAGTCAGAATAAATAAAGGGTATTGAATATATGCTTTGGGCCCACCCATGGATGTTCTGTAATAAAAGAAAAGATCCACCACAAACTGTAGTACTTTGTTGAAATTCATCAGAGAACATTTTTTTAAACAACTCACCTCATAGAATTCATGTTTTCCATGATACTGCAGTTTCAAATGCAATCACATTCATCCTCAGCCATAACTCCGACTGATGAAATTCTTCAGCCGTCAAACTGTTCTACTGTCACTATCTTCAGCGCTGCCATCTATGGTTGAATTTATGAACTTCTAAATCAAATTTATTTTGTTAGGAATATCAAAATTCATTGATCTTTATTTTTCTGAATGTCATCAGACGGAGTTATGGCTGAGGTTGAACATGATTACGTTTGAAACCACAGTATCATGGAAAACATTAATTTTATGAGGTGAGATGTTTAAAAAAAATGTTCTCCGATGAATTTCAATGATTATACCTCATAATGTTTACTTCCCAACATTAATTTAATAGGCCTATATGTAATAGTGTGTTCTCATAATTTTTGTTTTTGTCTTTTGAACACTATTGTAATAAATTGTTCATGTAGACAGAAATATCCCAATCCTAAATAAAAGTTTAATAGTTCAAACATTGTATTTTGTAGGGTCATTCCATTCTGTCATATGTAAGCAATTTACATATGTATCATTTCCTAGATATGCAGACGATGCAAACCATGATACCATATTTTGTAATTTTTGCTGGGTTGTAAACACGGAATCATAAGCACTCCCTCCATGCTAGCATCCCCTCTTCTAGAGCAATTTTTGTCTGGGGTGTAAAGTGGCGAAAATTGATTGCAGAGTTTTTCTAAAATGAGCCTGATTTTATATAGCCTTCTGAACAATTTTTATGAAGGATACTATCGCTGAAATGGAGAAATTACATCAAAAATATTTCTGGATATTGTTTTTGAAAACACTGATTTGGGAAAATAAGATCTTCTGTCCAATAAACTTGAGATCAGGTTTATTGAATACATGTGGGAAATTACACTATGGAAATTTTGGAAAAAATGGCTAAAGGAAAACAAGATAGACAATGAAAGCATTAAAGAATACATGAAATTAACCAGATTATACATAGATCAACTGTTCTTCTCTTTCAGAAGAAAATACTACAGGCAAAGAACAAGACTTGCAATGGAAAATCCATTATCATCATTTTGGCGAATATGTTTATGGGAATATTGTTGTTGTTGTTTTCTAATGGCGAGATTTGACGCTTAAGTCATTTTCCCTCTGGCTTCCCAGTACAAGCGAACAATGTCCTTAGAGTGTTGTGCAGTTGGATTTAAGGCTGGACAGACTAGAAGGTGGTGTTTGTCCATGATCAGGTCTGGGTCTTTGCATATGACACATCTGTCGGATTGGAAAACGTTTATTCTGTGGAGATGGTGAGCCAGGCAGTCGTGTCCTGACATCAGTCTGAATTTTGCTACTGCTTCCTTGCGGCCTTTATATTTTATTTCTGTGTATAGCTCATCATTTTTTCCCATGATTTCCCTCTGACTGTTGCAATGTTTTCTTTCATGTTTTCCATTTGGAATGCTTTCTTAATTTCTTTGATCTTTCTGTGGAGGTTCGAATTGGGGTGGGTTGTTATCTGTATTTTGGTACCCTTTTTGGCAAGTCCATCAGCTATTTCATTGCCAACTATTCCGATGTGTGAGGGTATCCACTGGAAGGCTATTAATTTATTTTGGTTGTTGAGGTATTTCAGAAGTTTACGGCATTCCAAGATGGTTTCATTTTCTGGTGTTTGGTTGGAGGTTATTGCTTGTATAGCGGCCTTAGAGTCTGCCAGAATAACAGCTTTTGTAAAACATTTTTGTTCGGAATAGGAGGTTCTGGAGTGCTACTTCTATGGCTTTTACTTCACCATCGAAGGCTGTATTGTTTGTGCCTACTGCAACATATTGACTAAACAGATGAGAGTAGATTCCTGCGCCAGCATTTTCACTCTTGGTTTTGGAGCCTGTTACAACCTTTATAGGATAGGTTATAGGTAGCGAGGTTAGCTCAAAAGGCAAGGTTTTTTTTTTTTTTTTAACCCAACAATACCAACTTTATTTCACAAATATATATATATGAACACTTACTGAAATATGATACATTAAAAATACTCGTAATTATAGTCTTATATACAAAGTAACATTATTATTTCATGACGTGAATTTACTTATATAGCTACGTTAAATCATGAGAGAACTCAGAAGTGAGTCTAGTATTTCGTTTAAAGTTGAGGTCCTTCCATCGGCTCTCTTTTATAGACAGATCTAAACTACTTTGAAGCTAAAGTTAATTATTCAAATATTTCAAAGTTAATTATTCAAATATTTCAAAGTTATTTATTCAAATATTTCAAAGTCATTTATTCAAATATTTCAAAGTCAATTTGTTCAAATATTTCAAAGTTATTTATTCAAATATTTCAAAGTTATTTATTCAAATATTTCAAAGTTATTTATTCAAATATTTCAAAATCAATTTGTCCAACCTGGAACTTATTATAAATCGCAAATATACTCACACAACCCGAGGTTTGAATTCATGTCCGTCTCTGAGCGTTCCCAAAAGCTGCCCTCGATCTGAATGTTTTCCTACAAGTCGCGAGTATATATTTTGCTGAACTGCCCTTGATTTGTGGGAGAAAATCTCGGGTGGAAAGTTTGCTTTCCATGTGGAAATTTCATCAGCCACCTTCACTTCTAACCTACATTCGCCTCTTACTTTTACCCTACATACGATGGTTCGAGACTTTCGTCAGGTCAAAATGGAAATCTTTGTTTTTCCCATCAACATGTTGATATCTTTTGGCCCACATCTGTTGTTGTTGTTACCGAATTTACCAATAGGTTCCGGATATCACGCATTTTTACTCGTTTTTTACTTCTTAACAGCCCTTGTATGAAACGAATGAAAAATAGTTATATTTTTAAGGGTGATTATTTTTCTCCCTATCTTTTGATATAAAACGTCAGTATATCTCGCCTCGGTCTCTGTCTTTTTATCCTTATTTTTACGGCATCTGCAGTTATGCCCTGATGCATTTATAATATTTCCTCCCCCCCCGAGACATAACCATAGGTTTGTAAAACCGTCGGTTATTCTCTTTCTTACGGGCGAGTTTCCAGAATTTTGGAATTCGCATATCCGTCAGTATGACTACCCAAAATTAGTCATCTGTGTTTAACGGGAATTCCTGATGGCGGGACATCACAATTACTAGAGAAGGGCTCGTCACCTTCCGAAATTAATTGGTATGCTACCCTAAGTTCCGTGATTCTTCATGTCTGTTGTTGTCTTACGTCATTATTATCTTAGAGAAGAAAAAGGTAATTTTTAATTTCGATGCTTACGTTGGTTGCCGCGTGAGAGATTGTTCCTCGGTAATTTTGAAGCCCTGTCCGGGATTTTTTTTTGTTATGTTGCCTATCCCCATCCCTAGCGTCTCTTCCTGTTAATACGTATACTGTTAGTTTCCGATGATGCGCCAAGCCGTGTGCGACCACGTGTCCTTCTTACATAAGTTCCAGGTGAGTTACATTTACTTTATGTTAAACTTAGAGGAAACTTATTCGATGTTAAATATGCCGATTATGTTTTTGAATTTTTTATGCAATCGAAATGCCTTGCCTCATCGCGATTAAACATCACCTTAATGGGTGGAAAAATTTGCGAAATCTATCGAGAATAAATTTCCTCTCAGTTCTTACACATCTAATAAGCTGTCCTAATCCTTGATGTTAACAGTCCCTTAATCTTCGATCTTCTTTTGACATCTGAACCTAATATGATTATCATATGTTATCCTAATCCTTAATGTGAATAGTCTTTTAATCTTCTTTTGTTTACACAGCTCGTAGTGGTTTTATTTACTACCCCACTTGTATTTCCTTCCTTACGTTACCACTATGATTTATACTGTCGTTCACACGAAAAAAAACAAAAATTTATTTAATTTATATTCCGCTGTCCACTGGTAGGCCTGTAATATTTGACCTTATTTTTGTGTTACCCCTATGTTTACACTGTCATTCACACGTTTTACAAAAATTTATTTACTATATATTCCGCTGTCCACTGGTAGGCCTGTAATATTTGACCTTTATGTTCCAAGCAGTTGAGTCAGTCTTTGCTGGGGTTAGTGTTGTGCCCGAAGGCCAAGGTTCGAGTCCACCATTTCCATGTGCTGGTAAGGAGCCGGGGCCGTGTAACATGTGCCGGCTCGTAATTCAAGGTAGGCCTTACCATGTTATTTGCTTATGAGGGTCCGCGTTCCACACCCAGATAGGTCCATAGGACAATTTAAGGATGGGTTTGACGGAATTTCCTCGTAGAGTGCTGTGTTGCTAGGATGCTCAGCAGTTAGGTGAATCATTGGGTAGTTGGATTAGAGGTTAGGGTTGACTGTGGAGAAAGTGAGTTTTTTGTTGCTGGGTTGGTTTTCCTGTTGATCGGCTGGACCCTTATTCTGGTAATGGCCTTCATCAGGAGATGTGTATAGTGGGATAGGTGGTCCTGGTAGTCCTTTTGTTGGTAGTTAGACCTGTGCAGTCTCCAGGATGCCCATTCTTGATTCCACTCTGGTCCAGGCCAGGATGAGCCGCAGGTCCAGGAGTGATGCTGGTTGTGGCAGCTGAAACTCTCGTACATGTTTTTAGAGATTGGGTGGATAGTTACAGCTTATGGGTAATATTGAAACCCATTTAAATTCCCTTAGTATATTTGCGATTTAGTTCCAGGTGAATTATAGCATTAATTGGACATGATCTTCTACTCGGGTGTGATTTTCTTTGGGAATTATTTTCCTGGAAGTTGTTGGTACCAGCTTACAAATAGTCGCTTATGTTGTAGATGAGCATCCCTAGATTTATTTACTTTTTGTATTCTAACCCTTGATAAGCTTGGAGCATAATTTGTCCATTACTCTTTCCCAAGTCCCTTTTATTGTGACATGTGTGTGGTCTATGTTTTTATTTTCCTTTTGTTTCCCCTTATGTTGTGGTCACCCTGTCTCTCCCTGTTTAAATCTATACCTGCCATAGCATTGGGTTCACCTCTAATCCCCTAACCATATTTTCATAAAATTTATCTCTCTTCATATAATTGTCCCTCTGTTTACCTAACCATATTTTCATAAAATCTACCTCTGCTACTTAATTTATTTTAAGCTAATTTTGTAGGGTCCAGAAATTCCATGAGCATGATAGTTATTGAAAAAAATTGTAAATTTATTCGTCTGTTCATGTCGATAGGTTCCATTACTTCTCAACCGTCGTTTAGTCAACTTCCTACTACAGGTTCCGTCTAACCTTATTTCCTATGTTTCCTGAACTTATTTATTTACTTATTCATGTTTTTATTTAATTATGTATTTTAGGTACTTATTTATTTAACTTTAGGTTGTTTATTGTTGCTTCAACTAACCCACTCTACCTTATTGGTTTAACCTCTAATTTCGTGTACTATCCTTATGTGTTTAATTTCTAGTTTCTATATTTCTTAGGTGTTTAACCTCTCCTTTTCATGTACACCTATGTGTTTAACCTCTAATTTCCTATACTCCTTATGTGTTTAAACTCTAATTTCCTGAGATCTCCCTACCTAATGTGTTTAACCTTTAATTTCCTGTACTCAATATGAGTTTAACCTCTCTTTGTATGTAATATTCCTACTTACTTGTATTACTTATGTGCTTAACCTCTCTTTGTATGTAATATTCCTACTTACTTGTATTACTTATGTGCTTAACCTCTCTTTGTATGTAATATTCCTACTTAGGTCAATCTGTCTCTCTTGGCTCTACTCGTCGATCGCACCATCGTAATGTATATGTGTTTCCCTTAGTATTTTCATTTAGTGTCTCAACGTTTCTGACGTCCCTGACTATTATTCGTTGTCCCTTCGTTATGACCATATTCTATGTGTGCGTACGGCTTTCTCATCGCGGTTTCCTGTTCTGCTTTTCTCTAACCACCGGTGGCCTCTTTTTTGTTTCCCTGGCATCATTATTGTCTCTGGATGGTCCCTGACCATCGATCCTTGTATTTCCGACTTTTTTAGACCGGCGTTCGGGCAGTCGCCAAAATTGATAGTGTTCGGTCCCCATCCTCGTCTTCGGGTCCCGACTTTCGAGGGGCATCTGCCTTAAGACGAAGGTAGGAGAAATCCCAACCTTATCAACAGGGTCCCTAGTTCCGTCTACCTGGTTGGCAAGCGGGAGGGGCAGGCATCAGCCAAAATTGACAGAGATTGGGTTCCTATTCTCGTCCTCGGGTCCCGTCTTTCGGCGAGCATCTGCCCTAAGAGGAGAGCAGGATAAATCCCAATCTTATCAACAGGGTCCTTATTCCCCTGTACCGCTTCCATCCTGATTCTCTAATTCTGCTGCCTCAGAATTAACCTTAGGGAGAGCCTTCTTGAGCTCATTGGACGACGGCCTCATCATCGGAGTGGATTTGATCCGATTCTCTTCTGATGGTGATCCTACTATTGCCCTCATCACTCCCTAAACCCGGGTATCATGACAGTTTTCCGTGGGTCTCCTTGCCCGTAATTGTATTGTGCTTTCATTTGTTTCTATGTTTCCTTATTTCCTCTTAATTTCCTTTATTGTTAATTCTCCGATGCCTATCTCTCTAGCACGTTGGCGAAGTGTTCAGGCAACTCGCCAAATCTTCGAGGCCAAAACCTCTCCAAAAGGGTCCTTAGTCCTTCCCAACTCGTATTCTTCCTAGCACGTTGGCGAAGTGTTCAGGCAACTCGCCAAATCTTCGAGGCCAAAACCTCTCCAAAAGGGTCCTTAGTCCTTCCCAGCTCGTATTCTTCCTAGCACGTTGGCGAAGTGTTCAGGCAACTCGCCAAATCTTCGAGGCCAAAACCTCTCCAAAAGGGTCCTTAGTCCTTCCCAACTTGTATCTCTTTACAATGTTTGTTCCGCATGGTCCCTAACGTCCCTTAGCTTTCTTCCTAGTACGTTGGTGAAGTGTTCAGGCAACTCGCCAAATCTTCGAGGCCAAAACCTCTCCAAAAGGGTCCTTAGTCCTTCCCAACTTGTATCTCTGCGTGCGACTATGTAAACTTTCATCTCTGTGTGTGTATTTCTCCTGTTACCTAGCCTAGATTGACCTAAGTTGCAGCCTAATCTCTTATTATCCCTCGTAGGCCTAAATATGAAGAGTCTTAAACGATCTAGTTTTCATCTATTATCGTAATATGTCATATCCCATATGTGAGTGTGTCTACTACTCGACTGGTCACTAGTCCTAACTGACATGGAACAAGGCTCGCAGTACAAGAGAGTCTAGGCGCCCTTAGGCCCTCCAAACTTTACGAAGCCAGTCCATCTCAGCAGGAACCATTGCCTGCAGAGTGTATTATTTGTTGTGTCATACTCAGTAATAGTATTTTGTGTAACCCCTGGGTTCCCATTTGAAATTCCACCTTTCTACTAGATCGAATAAAACAACTCACTGATTGCCAAGTATCCTAAATTTCGCCTTCTAAATTCTAAGTGTATTATTCAATGCATTGTAATTCCTACTAAGTTTCCATGCCCCTCTTCCTTTTCCTTCACTTAATCAAATTTACAGATGCCTCGCCTTCCTTACGCTCCTGTATCCATGATTACCCTTGATCTCCTTATACTGTTAATAATTTCTATCATCCTCGTTGGCCTAATCGTCATTAAATTCGCACGGGGGCCCCTCATCACACTTCCTTAACAAGTTTCCAGACGAATACAATGTATTTACTTACTCCCGTACATGGTAACATTCTTTCGGTTTTGTAATTTTGCTTTCCTGGTCCTCCATGTTACGTTTACCATACTGCCGGTCTTGTTTCAATCTGTTTATAACTCAGAGTGTAAAGAAATATTTTGTTTGAAAGGTTCAAATCAGTTCAATCGTCCCGGTCTTTGAATAGGCCTTTGCCTTAGGAAGTATCTAGCCTGAGTGTGTGTATCAGCTTCAGTATCGTTAGGATTAATGTCAAATCCTAAGAACGGTTCGCCTCTGAGTCTAATGGTTCGGTTATCTTCCCTACTACGCCCTCTGGTGGAATTGTCACTTGTGGAGTCAGGGGTCTATAAGGTATAGGGACTGTAGGTATGGGTCGGTTGGGTTCCCAAGGAGGGTCTTTGGGATCGGGAATGTCGATCTCGGATGACTCCGAGTCCGCGTCGCCTCCATCAGTTTGAGAGAAGGGGGGTGATTGGGTTCCGTTGGTGGGGGTAGTGTCGGGAGTGGAATTCTGCGGGATTTTCCCTCAACTCCTAGGTTGGGATTGGGAAGATTCGATGGTGGGGTCGTAGGGTCGTAGTGTATTTTCTTCATACGATTCACGTTTACTGTCATCTCTGTCTGGTCCTCTTTCGTTATTACATAATTAAAGTCACTCATCCGGCGTGTGATTTGATAGGGCCCCGAGTACTGAGGGGAAAACTTTTTACAACCTTTGGAACCTATCGTCATGTTTTTCAACAGTATCCAGGAACCTACTTCGAATTCCCGTAATCTTTTTCCTCGATTGTAATATTTCTTTTGTCTTTCTCGCCCTTCTTGGTTCTTTTCCTTACCGTTGCGTGGGCGTCCTTTAATGCTTTAGCCAACTCTACCACGTGCCAGTCGGCTGTGTCGGGTGCTGGATTCCTATTTTGTCTAATTTTTGCGGTTAGATCATCTATAGTGGGGGCGGTCATCTCGCGTCCAAATAATAAAAAATGTGGTGAATAGCCAGTGACAGAGTGTGGAAAACTTCGCGCCGCCATTAAGCTATAGTCGATATACTGATCCCAGTCAGACTGCTTTTTATTTACGTAATGACTCATCGTCTGATTCATACCGTGATGGAAACGCTCGATTTTTCCTTGGGA
The DNA here is from genome assembly GCA_030220185.1 of Diploptera punctata. NCBI lineage: Eukaryota > Metazoa > Arthropoda > Insecta > Blattodea > Blaberidae > Diploptera > Diploptera punctata. The sequence continues at coordinate 882,359 of JASPKZ010006814.1, read as the reverse complement.
CATTGGATGATAAGCGGTGGATAAAATCCTTTTTATCCCTAGCATCTTACTCATCTGTTTAAACAAGTCAGATAGAAATTGTGTCCCTCTATCTGACGTCAGAATCTTAGGACACCCGAAACGTGTAAAAACATGAGTCATAAGTGCGTGCGCCACTGTCTCGGCGTCTTGCGACGGTATCGGTATTGCCTCCGGCCACCTAGTAAAATGGCAGATGTAGGTGAGGAGGTATCTATTTCCTCGAGGCGTGGTCGGATATGGCCCGCATAAATCAATGGATGTTATATGAAATGGGTAGTTAGCCTCCGGCAAATCCCCTAGGGGCGCTGGTGCCAAGTCTCCACGTTTCATAATGGCACATGACCTGCATTTCTTTATGTATTCCTTCACGTCCTTCGACATCCCTTCCCAATAGTATTTTCCTTTTAGGAGGGCCAGGGTTCGATTTTCGCCCTGGTGTCCTGACGTCACGAGGTCATGGTGAGTCCTGAGTGTAGACTCGACTAGCGTTTTCGGGATGACTAGAAGATGTGAGTCCTTATCATGCCAATAGGCCAGACCCTCGTCATCCAGGAGGAGCTTACTAGGTTTTCCTTTCTGGACCTTCTCGATTTCCGTGTTGCAGAAGAAATCGGCAGCCTGATGGGCTTTAATATTCTCCCTAGTTAGAGATAGGTCCGCCTCGCCTGTCTGAATAAGACCCACGTATCGGGATAATACATCTGCGTTCGTGTGCAATCTCCCGGGCTTATGTACTATGTTGAAGTCATAGTCACTTAGAGCGGTAGCCCATCGGGTTAATCTACTGGACCCATGGTCACGTGTTACTTTTAACCAGACTAGCGCATTGTGATCAGTCACTACAGTGAATCGGACACCATATAAATAACATCGGTGTGCCCTGATCCCGTACACGACTGCGGCTAGCTCCTTATGGGTGGTAGTATAGTTCCTTTCTGCAGGGTTTAGGACCCTACTCCAGAAACTTATGGGTCGCTCGGCGTCTCCTTCCTGTTGCCAAAGAATAGCACTAATCGCCGTGTCTGACGCATCCGTGCTAAGGAAGAACGTCTTATTGAAGTCGGGATGATGTAAGATCGCGTGAGTCATTAAGGCAGTGCGGAGGGAATCGAAAGCTGATTGCTGTCGTTCACCCCACACGAACCTCATGTTCTTTCGCGTTAGCTCCGTTAGTGGTACGCTAGTGTGGGCGAAATCCGGAATGAAAGTTCTATAAAAGCCTACAAGGCCTAAAAAAGCTCTAATTCCTTTCACGGTCTTTGGTCTAGGAAAATTTTCTATACTTTTTATTTTGTCTGGGTTTGGTCGTATGCCCTCTCTTCCTACAATATGTCCCAAGTAGGCGACTTCTGATTTCGCGAACTCACACTTGTCACGGCTTAATTTAAATTTTGCTGCGCGTATCCTCTCAAACACTTTAGTTAATTGAAGGACGTGTGTTTCCGCTGACTGGGAGGCTATGAGTATGTCGTCTAAATATACTAGGGGCTTTAAGTCTCCCATTCCCATGAGCACTTTGTCAAGTATTCGACTCCATGTCATGGGTGCTCCGCATAGGCCTTGAGCCAGTCGGTTAAACTTATAAGTCCCGAATGGAGTGATTATCCCAGTTTTTTCGCTATCCTCAGGTTTAATGGGAATGTTATAATAAGCACTCTCAACATCTAGGATAGTGAAATACATCTTTCCTGATAGCATGGCAAGGTTTGCTCTCAGGTCAGGTATCGGATAATTTGGAAGCAGTGTGACGTTATTTAAAGCCCGATAGTCGGCAACTAAACGCATTTTGGGTGTCCCATCTGGATTTAGTTGCTTTTTCTTCACTAATATCACCGGAGCAGTCCATTGCGTAACTGCCGGAGTGATTACCCCCTGGTCTTCCAAGGTATCTAATTTCTTTTTTAATTCGTCCCTTAGTGCGTAGGGGACTGGATATGGGTTCTTCCTGATAGGTAGGGCATTGCCTGTATTTATCTCATGGAATCCCATGTCAGTACAAGGTAACACACCTCCTTTTTCATACAAAAACAAATCAGCATTGACTAATAATACTGGCAGGATACTTTCCCTTTCATTCGGGTCTAAGTGATTCACTTTCTCAGCGAGTTCAGATTTTATTTCATCTACCTGCTCAAAATTTTCTAAGTCTCGTTCGTGGTAGTCAGTTTCTCTTTCATACTCCGTATGATGATCTAATCGCTCTTGGCTAGAACAACTCCCGGACCTATCGTGATAATTAAATAATACGCGTTTTACCTCCTGGTTTTCCTTTTCGCGTTGTCTCTGTGAATTTTCCTCACATGCCTCTATGTTATGTTTGTCTATCTTCCTTACACCTGTCTTCTCTCCGACCTGTTCACTATTTCCTGTAACTTCCGGTGGCGTCCCTCTCCTGTTAGCATATCGTTCCCTCACCATTTTATCGTAATTCTCCTTATGTCTACGCGCTCGGCTTAGTCGTGTTTTACCCCCGAAGTTTTGTTTTACGTCTCTTGGCAACCCACTCTCCCCTCTCGTCTCACTTATTCTCTCTATATTCTCAGTTAAAACACGTTCGCCTATCCCTATTAGCTGGCCAGCGCTTATTGTCCTATATTCGCCGCTGGTGTTTGCTACCTCTATTAAACAGTATCGGTGCGGTTCCTTTGTGTTTGATTTTGGCCCTAATCGCACACATCGTTTTTTGTGTTGATAGAAGACAGACGTGAGAGTCCTCCCGATATATAACTTGTCCTTGTCGGTTCCTAGATCCATCCTCGGCTCTATTAGCAATTCCAGTGGCAGACTGTTGGCGTTAGTGGTCTTAATTCGTCCTAAAATACACTGGATAGTCCTGGGGGCAATTTCAATTTTCCCTTGAGTCACGATTTCCCATCCACGGCCATTAATCTCTGAGGTATGGTCCGAGAGAGAGCTAGGCGAGGTATCCAATTGACGGTGATCAGTCGTCCCTGATCCTCCCTTCTCTCTTTCCACCGTGCAGTCCTCCTGAGGGTTATGACCTTGTAGGGGATAAATTTTGTTTCCTAGCTTCACGTATTGGTCTTCCATATTGATGTCTGCCTTTAGGTTATTTAGCATATCTAAGCCAAATAATCCATCAAATTCCCATGATAAATGTGAAACCAGGAATTTCCCTTTATAGGTACTGTCCTCTAACTCGAAAGTAACTAGTTGGGTACCCATCAACTCTATCCGTTTTCCAGACATATCATAAACGTTTTCTAATGTTGTTGAAATTTCCGAGTTACTAATCCCTGGTTTGATTATTGAGACACTTGCTCCAGAATCTATGAGAAAGGTTCTATCCTTCCCTTCGATTCTGACGGTGACTAGTAACTCCCTGGTGGTAGTGTAGACCCTGAATATCCCTAGTTTCTCTGGGGTGCTGGGTTCGATGATTGGGTCTGTGTCACCGAAACGATTCGCGTTTGGGTTCTCCCTCTTACGTGGGCATTCCCGGGAAAAGTGTCCGGTCTGGTGGCAGACATAACACTCCCTACTATTCTGACGGGGAGGGTCTCTATTACTATAATTCCCTCCCGGGTTGGATCCTGAATTCCTTGGGGGGACATGATTTCGAAATGGCGCCCGTTCATATCTAAGGGAACCAGTTCGCGTAAATCTATTTACTGGCCTATCCTGTTGGGCGGCATAGGTTCGACAATCGAATACCGTATGTCCGGGCTTAGCACAGTAGTTGCATATTATTGCCTCTCTGTACGGGATAGCTGACCTGTTCCCTGAGGGGCCTTGGGATGGACTATCCCGCGGGGGAGGGTAGTTTCTATGTCCCTCAGGTTTTGACCCTAAATCGACATCGTGTTGGTATCTATGCGCCTCGGCGTCTTGTGCGCCCGTTTCCTCTATGTCCACGTCTTCCCATTTTAGGGCTATTTGCACCGCTTCCTCTAGGGTGGCCGGGGAAGATAATTTAAGGTATCTTCGCATTCGCCCATTTATTCCTCTAAGGAAAGCTAGTAATGTTCTACTTTCAGCCTCCTCTATCACCGTTGCCTGTGCCACTGGATCTGATTTATGGGGTGTCGATAATCGTCCTAAATGCATGCATCTATCGGCAAGCCGCCGAACCGGTTCTTCCCCTCCTTGTTTTACTTCGGCTAATTTTCTGGCGTATCTCACGGGGTCGCTGGTGGAGAACCGTTCCTTGAGTCGTCTAGCCAAGGTATCGTAATCCGCGCGTATTAATCTTGCATCGGCTTCTAAAAAGGCCCTAGCATCCCCTGTTAATTTTGTCTTTAATATCACAACTTTAATTTCATTGGTCCATCGGTTTATCGTGCCCAATGTATGTACCATATCTAAGAAAGCTTCTATCGACATGCTCGGGGAAATTCCGTCCCATAGGGGGATCTGGTCTATTAGAGCTGCTCCACTAGCGGAGTCTATATTCGGAGGTGGGGGCGTCGCCACGGAGGGTGTCGCGGAATTGGCGGCGACGGTTACTATTTGTTCTCTAAATTGCGCCAACACGGCCTCTTGTGCTACCATCCTAGATGATAATTCTCCTATCGCCTGGGACACCTCTTCGGGAATTTGCAGATTAATCTTGGGAGGCATTTTCCTCTCTATTATTTACGAACGCAACAAATTCAACCTAATGTAACTAACCTTACTGCAAGCGTCAAGAGTAGTTCTACCTATTAGTAAGATTATGATTCCCACAATAAAATAGTACCTAAATGTCTTAACGCCACACACAATATCTTTTAACACAATTAATCACTTATTCTAAACAAAAATAAAACACTTCCTGTAAAAAACAACTTAAATTCCACAAACATTTACATAAACACTAAATGAAAACTATTGGATACGTCAACATAAATTAACTTTACCACTATTGAAGAAAATTAATTCAAACAATACAAAAGAAAATGTCCCAAAATCTGTGCGGTAAACAAAGTTAATTTATGTTGAAATTGAACACAATTAAAATATTATGTTATCTTGACCTAATTATTAATAATGATTGCTCATCTACTTAATTTAACTTTCTGACTTCTCTCATGTGATTATGTAGAAAAAAAAATCTCCTGTAAATAATATATATAGATGAAAAGTTGCGATCGCTGACCTGTGTGGATTTAAATTTTAGGGTTCGTTTCCTTATCCGCGATTATAATATAGGATTATGCTCACGAATACATCACACCGCCAGGCACCAAATTTATTACGACCTTTATAGGATCAATAATAGGGTAGCGAGAAGTGCTTGAAAAGGCAATGGTTTTTTTTTTAACCCAACAATACCAACTTTATTTCACAAATATATATATATGAACACTTACTGAAATATGATACATTAAAAATACTCGTAATTATAGTCTTATATACAAAGTAACATTATTATTTCATGACGTGAATTTACTTATATAGCTACGTTAAATCATGAGAGAACTCAGAAGTGAGTGTAGTATTTCGTTTAAAGTTGAGGTCCTTCCTTCGACTCTCTTTTATAGACAGATCTAAACTACTTTGAAGCTAAAGTTAATTATTCAAATATTTCAAAGTTAATTATTCAAATATTTCAAAGTTAATTATTCAAATATTTCAAAGTTATTTATTCAAATATTTCAAAGTCATTTATTCAAATATTTCAAAGTCAATTTGTTCAAATATTTCAAAGTTATTTATTCAAATATTTCAAAGTTATTTATTCAAATATTTCAAAGTTATTTATTCAAATATTTCAAAGTCAATTTGTCCAACCTGGAACTTATTATAAATCGCAAATATACTCACACAACCCGAGGTTTGAATTCATGTCCGTCTCTGAGCGTTCCCAAAAGCTGCCCTCGATCTGAATGTTTTCCTACAAGTCGCGAGTATATATTTTGCTGAACTGCCCTTGATTTGTGGGGGAAAATCTCGGGTGGAAAGTTTGCTTTCCATGTGGAAATTTCATCAGCCACCTTCACTTCTAACCTACATTCGCCTCTTACTTTTACCCTACATACGATGGTTCGAGACTTTCGTCAGGTCAAAATGGAAATCTTTGTTTTTCCCATAAACATGTTGATATCTTTTGGCCCACATATGTTGTTGTTGTGACCGAATTTACCAATAGGTTCCGGATATCACGCATTTTTACTCGTTTTTTACTTCTTAACAGCCCTTGTATGAAACGAATGAAAAATAGTTATATTTTTAAGGGTGATTATTTTTCTCCCTATCTTTTGATATAAAACGTCAGTATATCTCGCCTCGGTCTCTGTCTTTTTATCCTTATTTTTACGGCATCTGCAGTTATGCCCTGATGCATTTATAATAGAGCCATCAGTGAAGATTCTTAGCCACTCTGGTTCTGGGAACTTTGTACTAATAGTTTCTAAGGTCATTTGTTTGGCTATTGATGCGTTTGTATCATTTTTCTTTATTATTTCGTCTATTGAGAGGGTTGCATTGTACAGTTGGTAATCTTATGGGCTTGGTATTTGAGGTGTTGGTTCAGTTTTGGCATCTAATTTATGTTTTTGGAAAAGATTACTAGTTTTGTGGAGAAAGGAAGGTGTGTGTGATTAAGATCTGGGGTGTTGTGCTTTGAGGTTGGATTGCTTTTGGTAGCGCTGCTAATTTTGTGTGCATGATACAGGATTTCTTTTCTATCTCATTTTGAATGAGGGGTTGCCTGTGAACATTCTCATAGTTGCAGTATTAGTTGATTTTACTACTCAGTGACTAATCTTAGCATTTGATTCTGATTATTTCTAGTTTATTCATTGTGGTGTCTTTAGCTGTTACTATTGTTTCTGCTCCATAGGTTATAATTGGTTTCATATAGATTTTATGTTTTGTTTAGGGTGTCCAATGAGCTCCCCCATTTCTTCCCAGCTAATCTCTTCAGTATGTATGAGTTTTTCTTCCGCTTTTTTTCGATCTTGTTGACATGATGCTCCCAGTTTAGTTTGTTATCTAGATGGACTCCTAAGTATTTTGTGCAATTGGATTTGGTTTATCGGGCTATTGTTGATTGGTATGTTGAAGGATTCACTTGTGTGTCTTAGTGAGAAGTACTGGTAAAATGTTTTTGACATGCTGATTTCCATGTTGTAATTGTGCACCAGTGTTGTAGCCTTTTTATGGCGTTGTCCATATACTTCTGCAGCTGTTCTTTGTGGTTTCTGGCTGAATTGTTGGCCTTCGTCCATATGACTAAATCATCTGCAAATAGTGCACATTTGATGTGCTGATTAGTTGATTTCCTTAGGGAGGTCATTGATGTAACTATTGAAGAGGGTGGTGCTTGAGACGGCGCCTTGTGGCAGTCCTGTTTTGGTTTGGACGTAATTGATTGGAGGTTGTTATACTTGGAAGCTATCCATCTTTGTGTTACAAAGGATTTAACCCGGTGTAACATATGGCCTATTATTCCCATTTTTTGTAGCTTCCAAATAAGTTTGGTGTGCCACATTTTGTCATAGGCTGCTTGTAGATCTACAAATACTGCTAAGACACTCTCTCTTCTGTTGAAGGCATCCTTGATCTCCTGGGTGAATTTAACCAATTGGTGACTTGTTGAAAGTTTTGGTCTAAAACCTGCCTGTTCTGGAGTCAGAAGGTGTTGTGTTTCCAGATACCAATTTAATCTAGCCATAACCATTCTTTCCATTATCTTGGCTAGTACGGATGTTAAAGATATTGGGCGGTAGCTATTTATGTCTTCTGCTAGTTTATTAGGTTTTTGAATAGGTATTACAATGCCTTTTTTCCATTCTGCTGGTATGCTGTACTGTTGTTGCCAAACGTTGTAGAAGTCGAGTAATCTTCTTTTCATTGAAGGTCCCAGATGTGTTATAAATTCTGGAAATATTCTGTCTGGTCCGGCTTGTTTTCCTGTTTTGGTCTTCTTTATTGCCTCTTCCAGCTCTTGTATAGAGAACTTTTTACTAAATAAGTCATGTGGTTTTGTGTGATTGTTTAGGTTGCTCTTGGCAATTTTGTTTTTGATTGCTTTTTGGTTGTCCTTTGCATATTTGTTGAGTTTGTGTTCGTTGGCATAGTGGTGGTTAAATTTATTTGCAATTGTTTTATCATCGGTAATAGGCTTATTTTCTATTTTTATTGGGAGTTTGTTTCGGTTGGCATTATTATTGTTAACTTTTTTGATAAAAGTGTATACTGATCTACCTTTTGGTGCAAACCCTGCTTGCTTATAAAGTTGTGGAAGCTAGTTCTTTTTTGCTTAATAATTTCTCTTTTGAGAATGGCACTTTGTTTTCTCCAGTGTTGTACGTCTTGTGGATTTTTTGTTCTTTCAGTTGTTTTTCTTAATGTTTCTTTCTATTTTTATTGCCTGAAGTTGTGTGTTCCAAAAGGGTTTGTATCTTTTAATCCTCCCCCTTGGTATGTTAGTCTTTGCTCGGTGTAGTATTATGTTGGTTATATTTCTTAGTTCATCTTTTGGTTTTGTTTTGATTTTTGATTGTTTGGTGTCTGCTTCTGTTTCTATTGTGTACTTATTCCAATTTGCTTTTTTGAAGTTCCATGTGATTCTGGTTTGTGTGGGTGCAAAGGTGTGTGTCCATTTGATCTTTGTGATGACTGCTCTATGCTCCGTCCCCATATCTTCTACTGTGCGAGTTGCAACATTTGAAAGATAGGCCAGGATTTGTTCCATGTCCATTATAATGGAGGTATGTTGGTGGATCTTGTTGTTTGTAGAGTATTTCTACAGTGTTGGATGCTAGAAATTCTTCTACGGCTTTGCCTGGTGCATTTTTGTAAGTATAGCCCCAATTTGGGGAAGCTGCATTGAAGTCTCCCACTATTACAGTGTTATTACGTGTGAGGTCTAATATATCTAGATTCAAATGTTTGTTATTAGGAGGACTGTATATTCCATAGATGTTAGTATGGTAATTCTGTTTCCATACTTCAATTTCTATGATTTCAGATGTATCATACTCATTCATTTGCTTGATAATTACAAAATTTGTTGTGAGGGTTGTTTTGCTCCCTACTAGGATTCTACTGGCTATTTGTCTGGATTTATATAGGATATGTTGGTTGTATCCAGGTGTGTTGATGAATTGTTCATTTTGTGGGCTAATATTAGCTTCATTAATTATAAAAATATCTATGTCTTGGATTACCACTTCATTCATCAATTCTAATACTTTTGCAGTAGATAATCCTCCTGCATTCCACTGGAGGATGTTGAGTGTAGTTCTTTCTTTTTCTCTAATAAGAGCAGTTTTTGTTTTGTACTGGTGCTTCTTGCGCCTATAATTGTTGTTCATTTTGCAGCAAAATATAAAAATCTGCTCCCAGGGGACACCGCGTGGAGGCAAAAAACCTTGTCCCCCTATGGGAATATTGTTTCACCTCATACTTCATAACTCCTAGCATACCCAGGGTTTCGTCACATCCTTTGTGACATTCTCAATGCTGTGTCATGTTCACAACAACATTAAAAAAACCTCATAGTGTTATTTCCTATCTACATAACTTAATGTTTATGGGAAACTACGAATGTCAGATAACCAAAGCATACTCTTTGATTTTTAAATTTTGAAGTAGATATGTGGATGATATAGCAATAGTCAAACAAAAACAATTAAAAGATGCCATTAAATTTTTAAATACAATAAAACAATTAAATATACTATGGAAGTGGAAAATAAAGAAGAAATACCATTTTTAGACCCCTTAAATTGATCAGGAATGAAGAAAAAAAGGAAAGTAGAATTTGGAATCTATAGGAAAGAAATGCACATTGATAATTATATTAAAGCAACAGGTTTTAACTATTGCACATAAACAAGCAATATTTAATAGTTTCACATACAGACTTGTGAACATTCCCATGAGCAGAGAAAATTTTAAAAAAGGAAAAAACACATTATAAAAATAGCAAAAGAAAATGGTTTTCAAGAAAAGATGATTCACAAGAAAATAAATACATTTAAGAAACAAAATGTGATAAAAGAAAGTACTCTTCAGACAGATAAAGAAATTGGTAAAACATTCACGAAATCTACATACCATCCTTTAGTATTTAATAAATTTCAAAAAATTTCTACAAGTTTAACATTAAATTAGCATCAAAAAATGATTACAGTTTGAATAAATTAATCAAAACCAACAAAAATGAAAAGATTGAAGACTGCAACAAATCAGGAATTTATCAAATTGATTGTAAAGATTGATTGTAAAAATATACATATGAAAAACAAAAAGAAATTTAAATACAAGATTGAAAGAACACCTTAGAAATGTTAAAAATGGAGAAATGAAAAAATCTGCAATAGTTGCACATACATGGTCAGAAAAGCACAGAATCGAAACTAAGGTAAAATTGCTTAAACAGTTAGAAAAATCTAAGGAACTCACAATTTGGGAGAAAATTTACATTTGCAAGAATAAAAAGAAAATCATGAATTTTGAAATTTCCGATGAAAGGGATAAAAAATTGATTTGGAAGTTCATCGGTCAGTCAAATCAATTTGCAGGAGGGACAACTGTGGGAAAACAGTTGTGATGCATCAAGAATGTTGCACAGATAGCAACAAAACTGGTCTGCATAAAAATCAAGAAATATAAGGTGAGTCAAAAAATACAACTCAAAACAAAGTTTCCAAGTCTGTACTATTGAATCTATGTGAATGGGCATTGTGCAGTGCTAATTATTTGCTCTGCATAAAGATTTGTCTGCTCACAAATGTATTGAATAAACTGATCTGAGTTAAATATATTATTTTTACAAATGACATTACATTGCCATAGTCTGTAATATCAATATTTAGTTTTTTTTATTTAGGTAAACTTTTATCACTCATCTCATATTATCATTCTTAAGAATATGAGGTGAGTGATAAAAGGTTACCTAAATAAATAATACCTCATAGTGTGAATTCCTAAAAAAGTAAGTTAATCTATATATAGGCTCGCAATGACCGATAAAGTCTGAAAAAAGTGGATGATAACTAAGAGATGCATCAGAAAAATGTCTGGTATAATCTCAGGACTTTCAAGAGGTATTTGCACTTCATCTTCACTTTAACTGTTAGAATCTAATTCTTGGTATTAGTTCATCCCCAAATCATTTGCATACATAATTTCTATTACTACAACGGATATATTTTTTTTTACATGCCATAATGATTTATTTTTCTTGCCATACTCCCCAGATAAATTTACATGCACATTAACCACACCAAACATTCACTGAAACTGTCGTCTTCCCAGTCCATTCTAGAAATACACTCTACGAGAGGAAGGAATAACTATCAAAACACATGGCCCATATAGATAAATGTACATTTATCTGCCATCTGTAAGAGAACTGTCTAATTAAACCATCTTAAATACTTAATAAACACAAAAAGTTGGTGCAATTTCAAATCATACCTTATGGGAAAAATCAAATCCGACCATGGTTAGACTGGGGAGTGAATGTGTTTAAATAATAAATAAGTAGTAATCCATTTTGATTTATATTATTATTTCCTAATGTCTTTAAATACATTATTCAGTCTGGTATTAATTTATTATATACTGTTTTCTTTATTTTATTCTCCTTTGCTTCTTCTTCTTCTTCCTTCCAAGTATTAGGCCAAGGCCTGTTACGATCCTATAGAAAATTTTCCCTCCAGCGTTTCATAGGACGGCCCAGTGATCTTCGTCCTCTTGGTATATAATTATATTATATATACTATATATACTTTTTAAACTGACCCAAACCCTCTGGTGGCACTATGGCCCTGGGGTCGACTCAGCCTCTAACGGAAATGAGTACCAGACGCTTGTTCTGGGGTAAAGGCGGCCGTCACGTAGGGCTGACAACCCGGCTGACATAAAAAGTGCCGATTGTCAAGAAAAAGTGGGAGCCTTAACCTCCTACTATCCTAAGGGCCTCCGGGTCTGTTGTGGGATCACTTTACTTTACTATATATACTATTATTATGCTTTCAAGTCTTATACGAGATATTCTCCTTTGCATTAATTCTTTGTGTGTCAGAGTGGTTCTTTTTTTATTTTGTAACTTCCTCCTAAATTTGTCTTGGTTATTATTATCACCTAACGTCTTTAATTATCTTCTTCAAATTGGTATTAATCTATTCTATAGATTTTATTATTAATTTAACACTTCTCATAGAAGGATAAATTATATTTGAAGAGAAAAATTTTCGCCTAGACCGGGACTCGAACCCGGGACCCTTGGCTTTCCGGGCCAAGTGCTCTACCAACTGAGCTACCGAGGCAAGTTACGATCTAGACGCAAATTTTTCTCTTATGTACGTTGTAATTCCCTTGCTTTTGGCGCGAGGGAATTACAACGTACATAAGAGAAAAATTTGCGTCTAGATCGTAACTTGCCTCGGTAGCTCAGTTGGTAGAGCACTTGGCCCGGAAAGCCAAGGGTCCCGGGTTCGAGTCCCGGTCTAGGCGAAAATTTTTCTCTTCAAATATATTCTATAGATGTTTTATTTTTTTGTTTTCTCTTGTATTAGTTCTTTTAATTTTTTTTTATATGTCAGAATTTTTTATAATTTGAAGTTGGCTCTTAAACTTTTATTCTCTGCTTCCCTCTCCCTTCACATAAAAATTTGTAATATATATATATTTTTTTTTTTTTCCACATGTATTATTTCTGTACTGAATTACACTCGAGCATGAGCATTTGCTCATATGGGTGTCTACTGTGCACAAAATTTATTTGTAAATAAAATTTATTATTTTTTTTTAAAAGAACATGACATTTAGATGTTCAACAGGATTGAAGTGTGCCATGTCACCAACAGTGCACATTTGTAGTACTTGGAAGGTATATGTGAAACTTATAGAGATACTCTTTCCTCTAATACAAATGTATCTCATAGACCCTGAAACCCCAAAAAGATTTTAGATTTACCCTGTGTATATACAGGATGTCTCCAACCTTTAGGGTCAGAATTATACAGACGATAGAGGACTCTATTTGGAGCATTTTGACATAAGAGACCAGTGGCCGGAAATGAATATTTTGGATGCCACACCATCTTGAAAGTATGTGAGGGACATTCCTGTAAGCTGCTTTAACTGTCATAACAAACTGCCTGGCACTTTAATTTGTTTTCTTTGCAGTGCATGACCGACTGTCAAAGATGGAGCATTACTCGTCACAGGAACTTGCAGACATGCATTTAATGTGCAGCAGAATGTAAAGCCTGGAGAACTGAACGAATGTACCAAGAGAAGTATGGCAGACAAGCCATTAATTAGTACACATCAATTTAAGATAAAATAAAATGTTTCATACCTCTCCTCATATTAATCTTCGAAGTAGATCGCGATTTCAAGACCATAGCAGTCCCATCTTCAGTACCATCTTGACGACTGATGTTATATCGATCGGAAGAACCATTTCTTCTTCCCTCTGTTGGTGGACCGATAAACCTCTGGATCAGGTCAGGATTTGCGGGAATTTCGAAGTTCATAAGTTTTTCTTTGTTATGAACTTGTTATAAACTTATGAACTTCAAAAATCCCGCAAATCCTGACCTGATCCAGAGATTTATCGGTCCACCAACAGAGGGAAGAAGAAGTGATTCTTCCGATCGACATAATATCAGTCGCCAATATGGTACTGAAGATGGGACTGCTATGGTCTTGAAATCGCGATCTGCTTAGAAGATTAATATGAGGAGAGGTATGAAACATTTGATTTTATCTTAAATTAAACCACATAGTGATTTATTCCTATAAAGTTCAACACATCAATTTGCCCATGAACTTAATGTTTTCAAAATTTCTATGTGAAGAGTGCTATAAGGAGTAGCAATGACACCCCTATCACAGCCTGTCATTGTACAACAGACACCAGGGATTTTGGAGAGGGAGCGACAAAATGTCATGCGTTGTCGTAATGCATGTATTGAGACAGGTGGTCACCACTTTGAACAACTGCTCTGAGCTCTAAGTTGGTGATGAGTAGAGTCCGGATGTTAGGCACTTAAAAAATTCAAAATAGGCTCTTACAAAAATGGACTACAACATAAATTTTTACAGTGTTACGTTAAAAATATAAACATATTTATGCTATCAATGGCATGCGAAGATATCAGAGATGCTTTTGGAATTTGTTTTGCTTTTTACAAAGAGCAGACTTATGTTTTGCATTGTGTACGTGCTGTGAAATGTGGCACTTTGCAGAACAATAGTGAACCGTCACTTAAGAATATTTCCGCACCAAATTCTTTCACGAAATTGGTGAGTTTGTCTTTTACTGTTGTTTGCTCTTTCGGCATCATAAAAAAACTGTTCTAAAGGTAACAAAAAAAGCCACATACACTTGTCACATCACTTTGTCTTTGAAGCATCTGTCTGTGAATAAGGACTACAGACTGGATTCAATGTTACCAACATCAAAAATAATATTGCCAGTCACTTAAAGGTTTCAGCACCAGGTGTGAGACAGAGAAAGAAAGCTTGAGCCATCTACCCTCTTTGTCACTCAGCAATGTTTGTATTGAAAAGAAGCAAAGCTGTACTATAGAACTTTCTCCAAGCCTTAGAGCCGGAGCATAATACAATGGGACATAGCTTAGGGCTATTTCGCTTAACGGGAATGCATGAGGATGAAAAATACAATATTTGCCTAATGGGAGTGCATTGAAGGGGAAACCATCTATCTGCTAGGTTGTTGGGTTATTGTCACCCTTATCCTAAAATATTCTAAGAGAATTTATAAAAATAACACTTGAAAATTTCTATGAAATGATATGTGTCATGAAGTTTGTCCATTTCAATTAATTTCATTGAAATACTAAATTAATTTCAAGAAAAAAGTGACAAATAGGCATTTATAGGCATTATAAGCTGAAATAGGCATTTATAGGCAAAATGAACTTCATGGAAAACAATTCTAGGGTCGTTGGTATGAACTTATATGAAGTCACTTTTACAATATCTATAATAAATAACTATAGGCATTTTCCCTAACATCCAGTCTCTAGTGATGAGTGTAAAAAAAAAAGTAGGCAGCTTGAAAATGACATTCAAGATGGCGTGGCATTCAAAATATTTATTTCCAACAAATGGTCCCTTATGTCAAAATGCTCCAAATAGATTCCTTTATCATCTGTATATATATATATATATATATATATATATATATATATATATATATTAATCTTGACCCAAACGGTCCCTGAAATCATTGGCTGCCATCATCATCTTCCTTATCATTATCATCATCATCATCCTTCACCGGTGTGGAAAGCAACAGGAAGCTACCACACCTACAATTCCCTAGTAAAGATGCAAAGCACAGCATGAAAATGCTATGATTGCAGCGAAAGACCTGCCCTCGGCAGAATTACTATGGATGGATGGATTAGTCTTGAAGTCACCTCATTTATTTATTTTTTGTCATAAGGTATACATTAATTCACTTTTATATCTTTGCAGCATATCATTTTCTTTTAATTTTAATGTTAAAATAGTTATGGATTTTTTAAATAGAATATGCTGTTTTCTCATACTCCATTGAAATATTGTTTCATCAAATATTACAAATTTAGTTATCATTTTCTAGAAACTTCATGAGGAACCTAGAGTCTCATCTAGCATTTGTACCACTTCTTTCTTCAAATCTTGTTTCATGCTTAATTCTTTACCAATTTCCAGATACACAGGATTGTTCTTCGTAGTTGGCTTCCATTTCACATTTAGTACATCGTCCAGTTCTGATGTCGGATCTCTACAAAAAAAAATCAACTCATAAAAATATCTAAATTAGTACTTGTGTGAAATTTAATTAGATGTTAATGAACAATAATTAATACTTTTAGATGTTACTTCATTCAATTTGCAAGTTTTGAATAATGTTTATACACCATAACCTCTATAATAAAATGAATAGCTATTGCAATAAATAATTATAGGAAATTTTTTCTTCTTTAGGTGAAGTTAAAAATGAAAAGAAAATAAGTTTAAAATATTCAAAAAAGGACACTACGGCACTTATTTGGTCCCAGGGAGGATGAATGAAGGAATGGAAGAAGAAGCATCATACTAGCGAAGTCCATAACTTATATTGTTGTCCTAATATTGTTAGGGATATTAAATCTAGGAGATTGAGATAGCCAGGTCATATAGCTTCAACATATTAATTCACCCTCTACTGATGTATGTTTCCAAAGTATAGTGTTTAGAGAGAAAAAAAAAAGATGGAATTATCACTGTAATGTGGGGAAAGAAAATTCTTGGAATAATTTTTAGCTCAGTTAATGAAAACAATGTTTGAAGAATCATATAAAATAAAGAAGTTGAAGAAATGTATGGTAAACCAAATATTATAGCAGAAATTAAAAGCAAAAGAATTTCCTGGTTGAGACCTATAGGGTAAGGTCAAATGAACTGAGACAAAAATAGGAAAATCTGTAATTTCGGTTTCATTATCAGCAATACATATTTGTATTGTACTTCATGATTTAATATAAACTTTGATCAATTTGTACCAGTTATAATTTCATCAATTAAATGCACAAGGATTGTTGACATTTATTAATCTCGCAATAGTTACTAAATGGAATAATCGCGAGTTGAAAGACCTGCACAGAATGATTGATGCATCTAGACTTCCATGTCTGGAGATTCTCTACACATCAACCCCTCCTCTCCAGAAGCTTCCATACTAGAATAGTCTCGATTGGAAGCAACAAAATTTCCTTCCCCAGCTTATATAAACTGTTGCCGGAATTAGGGGTAAACAGTAGAGCTACAGTGAACTGTGATCAGAAGAAACTGTGGCAAGTGAAACCATTAGAGATTAGAAATAATTGTGTGGAAAATAAACTGTAAACAGATTATTTATTGCAGAAAGTTGTATGTAAAGTGTCACTGGAAGTTTATGTGAATCAAATAAAGTTATTGTGAAAGTTTTACATAAACATCTGTTGTGTTTTATTAAAAAAAACAAGATGGTAGCATGTGACATCTGGTGTCAGAAGTTAAAAACACAAAACCTAACTGCATCTAACAATAGAAGCTGGAATTACGTGACCAAACTAGAGTCAAAATATTTATAAGGTAACTTCATTTATAAGCTAGACATTGGATATTGATGAATCCAATTTATAGTCCATGGATGTTACTTTGAACCAAATCATGGTTGACTATGAAACTTTATCACAATTTGATGTTTTTATTAATAATTTCATACATCTCAGTGATGGATAAATTATATTTGAAGAGAAAAAAATACTCTGACTGGGGCTTGAACCCAGGACCTTTGGCTTTCTAGGCCAATACTCTACTGACTGAGCAAGTAATCTAAACACAAATTTTTTCTCTTATATACGCTGTTAATTCCCATGCACAGCGTATATAAGAGGAAAATTTGCATTCAGAGTGGAACTTGCTCAGGTAGCTCAGTCAGTAGAGTATTGGCCTAGAAAACCAAAGGTCCTGGGTTCAAGCCTCAGTCTGAGCATATACTTTTTCTCTTCAAATATGATTTATCCATCACTGGGATGTGTGAAATGAATAATAAAAACATCAAAAGAAGCCATACTGGCTTTATAATGTAATGTAAAATTTCCAAATAAATGTCTTCTTAATAAAGAAGGCACCATTTACAAGATAGAAGCAAAAGGTTTCATAGCATTTGGTGCATGAGAATTAACCTTTAAACGCCCAGGAGCCCATATGCTGGGTTTAAAAATGTACGTCCAATCTGCCCGCAGACCCAGCGTATGGGTTCTGAGCAGGCGGACTTGTTTGGTTGCTTGAAATTATACTGGATAATACTACTATTCTAACATACCTTTTTTCAGGGTTATCAGATGCTTGGCAACGTGATGTGAAGATAGCATTCGTTTATTAAATGTTTGTTTTTGTGTGATAAGCCTCGATACAATCACCAATTCACAAACCGACATCACACTTTTTACACTTCACTTGCACACGTTTTCTGATTCCCCGCGCCGAACACACACGACAAATTAGTCTTTGTAAAGCTACCGACCAATGTTGACTAAAATTAACTTCAAGTCACAAAATATCTGTACTCAATATACTATGTCTACCGACCAGGGAGTCATCTACAGGGTGTTCTACCAGCCTGTTCCGAAAAGTCTGTGACAAGTCTAAGTCGGAAGTCTGTATGTGTTGTTTTGGCCCAATGTTGACTTCAAATCACGAAATGTCTGTACTCAATATACTAGGTCTATCCAGGGAGTCGTCTACAGGCTGTTCTATCAGCCTGTTGCAATACGTCTCTGACAAGTCTAAGTCAGAAGTCAGTATCTGTTGTTTTGGCACCAATTAAGTCAGAAGAAGAAAACTGTATAGAATGGTTAAGTCTAACAAATGAAAAAATATTTTTTTTTGGTTGAGTAAACAAGCTATAACGCCTGGGGGACTCAACATGCTGAGCACATATCACCTATGCACTGGCTCGATGATCATCTACCTTCGTGATTGACACATATGAGTGTGAGGCCAGAAGCTGGATGGTAGGCTAAGGGCCTTCTAGGCCTGTCGCACCATGGAATTATTATTATTAGATTATTAGGCATCCCTTTTCTCTTATGTCTTACTATCCCACAACACGTCATTTCACATTAGAATAATTACGCCAGGAAAAAGTACATTTCTGATTCTGTCATGTCAGGGGGAAGAGTACATTTTTCTTCGCTGTCAATTCTAGTTTCACGAACCCAAGACCTGACAAACGTCAGGTGTCTCACAGCTATAAGTGTCAGATGATTGTAGCTTGTCATTGAAATCGTTTTGTCATTGTCACAATCCGAGAATGTCTTGTATTTCAGTGGAACGTAGTGATTTTGTACTAGACATATCGTAAACTTCACTCTGAGTCACAAAACTGTGAATGAATAAGGGCTGTGGGTGGAATGTGACCTGTTTTTATCTTCAAAACTTTCCTGCTTTGGGGGAAAACTGACTGGATGCAACATAATAAACAAAAGAACGAACGAGGGTTAGAATATACCTAAATCTATATATAGTTTTTCACTTCTAACCTGATTCACAACACTCTAAAATCCCGAAAGTTATTTTCTAACTATCATGAATTAAAAAATTATCTCTATGATATAAAATATCACTACGGGTTTTTGCCATGAATTCCACTGATTTTACAATAATATTTAACACTTTAAACCTTGTTTGATGTTTGTGACCACCACTGATTTTAACACATTGACGACCGACAGCTGTGCGTTCCACCCACCGCTGCTAGACCGGACATTTCTGTCAGTAGCGTGGACTTTTAAATTTTAAACCACGCTAGCACAGTGTGATTTTTACATCAATATATTTACAGTCAATAACAATAATGCATAAGTAAATCTTTATTAGTGTTCTCACCAGACTTTCTAGTAGAAATTGAGGGTTTGATAGCGTTAGAAACATTTCCCTTTATGTAAAGGCACAGGGCAAAAGAGCATAATATTATGTAGCCAGTTTCTTTTCTTGTGTTCACTACAAACGTCGCAAGGTTTGGTAGGTTTTTTTTTTTTTGTGTTAATTTATGCTTCTTCATGTCTCAGCCTTCTTGGTGGGTCTTGACATGGTGTCCTTTTCATTCTGTCTTTCCTCCTCTTCCCTGTCATCTGTTCCTAATTTCACAACTGCCAAACAAGAGACTGTTTCAAGCAAAAAACTTCTGTTTGACATATTATTGTTAGGATTTTGAAATTTATAGACCCAAAAAGCATTAAAGATTGCACAATCCAGAAGCCACAATACAACTTTCTTGCTTCATTTCACTGTTTTTCTAAGGATGGAGTAATATGATAGGTACTGGTCAGCCCTGTCTACACCCTTCACATACTTGTGAAGTATTCAATAGGGCATTTTTACAACTTTACTTCTCCCACTCTCGTGTTGCCTGATGCAATGTGCTAACCATTCTTACGTCTCTTTTATCTTTCGATGTTTGTAGCAAAAGGTCCCCTTACTACAAAATACACATTCTCCTGGTTTGAGTTTATTTCCTGCTTCCACAAATGATTTTGGAAGCCCTCTGTTAATCCTTATTGTTCCACAAACTATCGTCTTTCTTGCGAGCAAATTTTCAGCTATAGCCACACTGTTATAATAATTATCCTGGTAGATATGATGCCACAGATATAAATTCGGCTCCAGAATGCAAAATAGTGTTTCTTCTAATTTTTCCCCTCTGCAACATATATTTACAGGTTACATACGTATCCCGTAATCGCCTAACTATCGGCACTAAAATTCCATATTTCACCAGCCATCTGTCTTAAAATGTAAACAACTCTTTCTGTAAAGTTGGCAATTTCATAAAAGAGAAGAGAGGGGTACAAAAACAACTAAAGTTTATTTCACAATGAGAAAAAAACAAAATTGCATGCTCCTTCAAAAGCGAAGAGGCTGGAAAACCATAGAAAACGTAAATACGGAAATCTCCGTGACCCGTCGTCTAGCGCTGGCCATTTAAACACAGAGATCTCCGTGGCCCGTCACCAATGTGTTAAAATATGAGTTAATAAAATCAGCTAAGTTATAGTCAAAAGCCAAGGAGTTTAAAAGCTAGGTGGACATTTAAACCCGGGCAGCCTGCCGCTACCTGGCCATTTAAACTTGGGCGCTAAAAGGTTAACAGCATATATAAGAGAACATTTGCATTTAGAATGGAACTTGCTCATGTTGGTAGAGTATTTGCACAGAAAGCAAAAGGTTCTGGATTCCAACCCAGTCTCAGCATGTATTTTTCTTTTAATATAATAAATTTGGGAATTTTTAACATTATGAGGTTTTATTGATAAGATTCAAATGAATCGTGACTTTTACTTACCTCATTATTCTATGTTTTTTAAACACAGCACCGCAGTATCGGCGACCATCGTCACCATCATCAGCTGTTTTCACAACAGCACAGAATCGTGAAAACAGCTGATGATGGTGACGATGGTCGCCGATACTGCGGTGCTGTATTTAAAAAAAAACATAGAAGTAAGAAGTAGTCACGATTCATTTGATTCGTATATTTTTCTCTTCAAATATAATGTATCACAATTGTTTGAAAATTGTAAAATCTGACTCACAAATGTTTCTTATTTGTAAACTACAGAACAATAGAAGGCTATTCCAAAACATAAATAATTAAATAATAATATTAATCAAAATGTGTAATTTATTTTATGAATATTCTTTATTAAAAATTTAATTTATTAAGTATTCTTTAAATTTCATTCACTAAATAGTCTTTTAAAACAGCATGAGTTTCATTTCTTTGGACAATCACACTCTGGTTGGAATTATCAACAAGAAGAAAACTCTTGTGGTAACGACCTTTATAAACTTCAGTATTTACCCAGTTTTAGCAAAATTAGTCCACATTTTGACCATCCTTTTAAGTGCTATCTGCTCGAGAGAACCATCTTGTATTTCAGGACTGATTGCAGTGTTAAACAGATATCCTAATTCATCTGCATGTGCCACCCCTGAAATTTTCAATTTAAATAAGTAATTAATTTATTGAAAACTACATTACCTTCATATCTGGAGACTGGAATCAATTGAATTATACAATGTTAATGCTATATTATATTCTGAAAAAGGTTCTAACATGGATATATAACTGAACACAATCATCTTCCAAATGTAAAAAAAAGTAAAGATGACTTAATCATAATTCCAAAGCACTGATAATGTCACACTCATGTTAAATTTAAACATATCACCAAGACATAATTTGTTTCAAGACCCAGTGTTATAATTATTATAATGTAATTAACAACAGCAAATAACTCTAACCTGAATCGCCTAGAAGTATGCCAAAATCAGGCTTTACGGCTTATAACTGGCACAGCTAAATCAACCCCAATCACAGCAATGCAAGCACTAACTCAGAACCCTCCAATATGTCTAACTTTAGAGGAACAGGCAATAACACAACATGAAAAAATGTTATGGTTAACAACATCAAAATGGGAAAAAAGACAGTTACAACCAACCAAGTTGAAAACACAAACAAGTTTCTTGTCCAAAGTAACAGAAATAAAAACAGATTTGAATCTTCCTAAATCTAAAGAAAATATTTTGATCAGAGAAAACCCTCTTGCTTTTGAACCAATTAACATTCAGCTAAATCTAGAAGAACCAGTTACAAAATCTAAAACTCCCACACCTGTACTAAAAGCTCTAGCATTAGAAGCTGTGAATAAGAGGTATCCACCAGAAGAATGGTTACATGTCTACACAGATGGATCTACTATTGATAACAACTCAGGATCAGGAATTACATGTGCATTATTTTCATTTTATCAACCAGCAGGATACCACACAACAAATTTTGATGCGGAAGTAACGGCTATTCATATTTCACTCCAACAATTACTATACAGAATAAATAAATTTCAAAATGCTGTCATACTCTCTGATTCTAAGGCAGCAATATATGCAATAAATTCACACAAAATGAAGTCAATACAAATTAAAGAGTGCTACAAAATGATTCAACAACTTCAAAAACTACAGAAAATAATTCAATTGCAATGGATACCTGCACATTGTGGAATTGCTGGAAATGACACTGCTGATTTTCTTGACAAAAAAGGCTCCAATTTAATTCAGAATACTACTAAAAGCTTACCTTTCACATCCATAAAAAGAATAATTAAAAACAAATATAAAACCAAACAAAACCAAGACGTATGTAATAAAGCCAAAGACAAAAAATGGAATATTTTAGTAAAGAAGCCAGATATTATTCCAGAAATTCCACGTAAAACCACAGTAGCAAAATTTAGACTGCTTACAGAACATGACTATTTGGCCAAACATTTATATAAAATAGGAATCTACACGAATCCAAATTGTCCTCTATGCAACAAAGACGAAGAAATGAACGAAGAACATCTACAAACCTGTGAAGTATTACCTGTTGGATCCACCATAGAGAAATATTGGAGAGCAAGAACGCTAATGGCTTCATTGCCAAGGCCCAGCATTTGAAAACAACAACATATCAACAGAATAACTTCAGTTGAAATGGATTTTTGGAGAAGAGCTGCCAGAAAATCTCGACTGGAAAAAATTAGAAATACAGAAATTAGAAAACGGATGAATGCAGAAAGAAATATAATGGATGAGATTGAACACAGAAGGCTAAAATGGTATGGAGACATAAGAACAATGCAGGATGGAAGACTATCAAAGGCTGTCTATGCATGGAAAATTGAAAGAAAGAGCAGAAAAGGAAGACCAAGAACAACCTGGAAGAATAACATTCAAAATTCAATGAGGAAATTTGGTGTAACAGATGAAGACACAGAGGACAGAGAACGATGATAACTTTAATTAAGAGAAATTTGTGAATGTTTGTTGCAAACTGATAGTCTATAAGTCCATAATCATTTATATATATATTTTTTTGAAAATTCATGTTAATTTCTAAGATTGGTTGGAGAAAACCCTCAATGATGAGGAAAATTCTCAAAATGAATTAATGTTATTAAGTTTTGTAATTTGCAATGTATGTATTAAGAATTTTTGGTATTTTATAGGTCCCTATATTAACATTTCACTCATCTGCAGGAGAAGTATCACGTCTCAAAAATACTAAATTTTACAATATTATTTACTAGTGATGCTTTTATTATTAATTTAATAGTTCTCACTGAAGGATAAATTATATTTGAAGAGAAAAATTTTTGCCCAGATCGAGACTCGAATTCGGGACCTTAGGCTTGCTGGGCCAAAAGCTCAGTTGGTAGAGCATTTGGCCCAGCAAGCCAAATTTCCCGGGTTCGAGTCTCGGTCTGGGCGAACATTTTTCTCTTCAAATATAATTTACTATGTCTGTTCTAAGTCCTGGTTATTAAAAAAATGATGGTTTATGTGCATTACCGAGGGACAATAATTACAAACAGGAATGAGGTGCAGATAGAAATTAAACATAAACTCAATTCTGGAAACATATGTTATTATACATTACAGGACTCTTGTCATCCTAGCTTCTCTCAAAAAAAATGTTTAACAATACAACTCGAGACTTGGTGAAATTGATAACCCTGACAACCTTCCTGCATGCCGTATCCCACCACACATTAATCCTGACAACCTCTCACATGCTGCAACCCACTACATTCCATACCATTTTACTCTCACAGTGAGTCCATCTGATTTGCACAGAGGGTTCCCATAGCTGGATTCTGGCTTCGGTTTCTGTGCTTTGCAGTTAAAAACAGCAGATAATTTTTTGATCATGGCCTTGATACATCAGAATGCTTCTCTGGGAGAAATTTCAAAGTAGGTTTCGGCAAGTAATGGTTGACAGTTTCCTTTGTAAGATGAAGAAGAATATGAAGTCAGGTGATACAATTTTACTAAAAATAAAATATCCTCAACTCGTGTCCAACTCAGGTTCGGGTCAAGGGATGAGATGAGATGAGATGAGATGGAGCCCCTATATAGAGGTCTGTGAATGACAAGGGTGCCGACCGACCACACCTCATGCACCATCACACAGGGGCAGATAAACGAAATTAAATGAAACAGATAAGATGAGTATGGAGAAATGGTGGAATGAAATTGTGGCAGGGAAAAAATGGGAGAAACCCTGAGAAAAACCAGCCCAAACTCCATTTTGTCCACCACTAAACCCACATGGAGTGACTGAGACTCGTTCTCAGAACCCCAGCAGTGAAAGACGAGCATCTAACCACTTGCACCATGGAGCCGCCACAATTTTACTATTTTACTTCAAGAAAATGCTAATTACCAGTTTAACAATTTTTCATATTTGTTGTCAGTAATAATTCTGCTAGACACCCAATTCTTTCACAGCATTTTTCCAAAATAAAAAATTTAGGTAAATATTTACCTGGTTTTGTAATTTTGACAGCTCGCTTAGCTACACCAAGCTCCCCATCAAATTCAAAGTAATAATAGTATATTGGAGCTGTTGATACTGCGGATAGTTCTCTCACAACCCTGTTAGCACCCATGAAGAAGGAGAGATCTGTATAACACTGTACACAATGCTAACATTAATAAATAATGTGAATGAATATTATACTGACTATTTTGTACATATGCTAGACATGAATATTGACCAATTCAATTCACAGCCTGTGTCAGATTGAACCAATCACAGTTGACTATCACTGAAATATTATTGAAATAAAATTTTCTGACCCAATGTGTAATTGTTTGGAAATTGCCAAAACTCATTTGCAAATATTTCTGATTTGTGAGATAGAGAGCATAGAAGATTGTAAGACTGTTCTATTTTTTTTTTCTTTTTTTTTTTTTTTGTAAATGCCCCAGGTTGTCTTTCAACATTCCTAGTGTTCTCTCCTGGCATGGTGTACTTGTAACCCACTTCTGAGGTTGGGGCACCTGGAAGGTGGGGTTACATTGCCCCGATGATGTGATGATGATAATGGTGTGCCAGGAGAGACCCTAATCCTAAGCTTAGTCTAAGATGAATATGAATGATGATGATTGCGATGGCCATATGATTTCGGGGACCGTTTGGGCCTTTGACATTTGTCTTACAGGTGAGAAAAAAATCCCGATAAAAACCTCACCTAGAAAAACTGTCCCAACCGGGATCGAACCCAGGCCTGCTGCATGACAAGGCAGCATGCTATCTCGAGACCACAGCAGTGGACAATCAAAATATTGTTACATAATAAATTCAATTAAATAAGAATCAAATGTCCACTGCTGTGGTCTCGAGGTAGTGTGCTGCCTTGTCATGCAGCGGGCCCAGGTTCAATCCCCGGTCAGGGCAGTTTTCTGTGTGAGGTTTTTCCTCACCTGTAAGACAAATGTCAGGGAAAACTTTAAGGCCCAAACTGTCCCCGAAATCATATGGCCATCATCATCATCATCATCATCCTTCATCACTGTGGAAAGCAATGGGAAGCTACCACACCTACAATTCCCTAGTAAAGCTGCAAGCATAGGATGAAAATGCTATGATTGCAGTGAAGGACCCGCCTTCGGGCAGAATTACTATGAATAGAAGAATCAAATGAATAGTGAATTCTTCTTACCTCATACATCTGTTTATTAACACAGAACTGCAGTATTGGGAAACATATAATTTCCATCTTCAGAGCTGTTTTCACGACTGTCAATTTTTCATTATGAAGGTAATTTTCTAAACTGCCATCTGGTGTACTTTTGAAGAATTTTGTAATCAAATTAAGTTTGTCTGGAAACTCAAAGTTCATGGTTCTAGTATGGTTTTTTTTTAATGTATATCTTTTCCCAAACTGTTAATTCCAAAGGTTTAGATAAATGTTTCAAAAGTTTTGCTTCTTTTTCAATTCTAAGATTCTCTAATAAACTATGTACTGATATTGCTGATTTTTTATTTCGCCATTTTTTTTGTTTCTAATATTCTAATATTAGAGAATCATAGAATTGGAAAAGAAGCAAAATTTTTGAAACATCTATCTAACCCTTTGAAATTAACAGTTTAGGAAAAGATATACATTCAAAAAAACCATACTAGAACCATGAGCTTTGAGTTTCCAGATGAACTTAATTTGATTACAAAGTTCTTCAAAAGTACACCAGATGGCAGTTTAAAAAGTTACCAGCATAATGAAAAATTGACAGTTGTGAAAACAGCTGAAGATGGGAATTATATGTTTCCCAATACTGCAGTTCTTGTGTTAAAAAAAAAAAAGATGTATGAGGTAAGAAGAATTCACAATTAATTTTAATCACATTAAGAAAACCTCGTAATGTAAAAATTCCCAAATTTATTATATCACTTAAATAATATTATAATTAATATTTAAAGGAATATTTCTACAATACATTGTAATCACAATTGAGGTTATGCAGTAATTTTTTTTAAATATTAATATAAGTTGAACTTTTATAGGAAAAATCACTATGAGGTTTCATTTCAATTCAAATTAATATTCCATTCCATAGTGTTCTGCCCGAGGGCAGGTCTTTCACTGAAATCATAGCATTTGCATGCTTTAATAGGGAATTATAAGTGTGGTAGCTTCCCGTTGCTTCCCACACCAGTGAACGACGTTGATAATAATGATGGCTGGATGATTTTCGGGCACTGTTGGACCCTAGCTTCCTGACATTTGTCTTACAGGTGAGGGAAAACCCTGAAAAAACCTCACCCAGGAGCCTGTCCTGACCGGGAATCGAACAAGGCAGCACATTACCTTGAGACCAGAGCATCATCATCATCCAGGGATTAAGCCTGTTGGCTCGTTCTGGTTTCATGAAAGCTACAATTGTTAAAATTGTTCAGACCATCTTCTGTGTGGGCGTCCAACATTTCTCCTTCCGTGCAGTTTATAATTTAGCAATAATTTTGGAAATCTTCCTTCTGGCATTCTATCAATATGTTCTTTCCAGTCGTTCCTATATTTAATTATTTGGTCTGCAAGTTTGAAAATATTTAGTTCCTTTCTTATATCTTCATTCCTTTTCTTATCCAGCAGAGTATATCCTGCTATATTTCTTAAAAATCGCAATGGACTTCAATTAATATAAGTACCTGATATACCAGTCTTCTTCAATTTAAATGGATATTAACTAATTAAGAAAGTTTTTTAAACAAAAATACATTTACTTTGGCACCAATAAATACATTTAGTCTGGGTAATCTTCTAAGTACAAATAAAAAAGTCAATGTCTCTGACAGAAAGAAATCTGGAATTTATCAAATAAGTTGTAAAGATTGTAATAAAGTTTATATAGGAAAAACTAAAAGGAATTTGGAAACTCGTACCAAAGAACATTTTAGAAATATTAAAAATTGTAAAATTGAAAAATCTGTAATTGCTGTACATAGTTCATTCCATGATAGGAAGAAGTGGCGTAAACTGGTTGAGAAGGCCAAGACATTCCACTGGAAGTCGTAGAGCCTGACGAAGAAGAAGTTCATTCCATAGTAATTCTGTCTGAGGGCAGGTCTTTCCCTGCAATCATAGCATTTTCATGCTATGCTTTGCAGCTTTACTAGGGAATTATAGGTGTGGTAGCTTCCCGTTGTTTTCCACACTGGTGAAGGATGGTGATGATG
The DNA here is from genome assembly GCA_030220185.1 of Diploptera punctata. NCBI lineage: Eukaryota > Metazoa > Arthropoda > Insecta > Blattodea > Blaberidae > Diploptera > Diploptera punctata. The sequence continues at coordinate 854,320 of JASPKZ010006814.1, read as the reverse complement.
ATGATAATGATAATAATAAGAATAATGATGATGGCCATATGATTTTGGGGATCATTTGGGCCTTAAAGTTTTCCTGACATTTGTCTTACAGGTGAGGAAAAACCCCGATAAAAAACCTCACCCAAAAAACTGCCTAACTGGGGATCGAACCCAGGCCTACTGCGTGACAAGGCAGCATGCTACCTCGAGACCACAGGCTGTGACCATAGTTTATTGATAACATCCATAACAATTGGGAGAGAAGCACAACTTTTAAAACACGTGGATAACCTCATTAGAATTGACAGTTTGGGAGAAGATGTACATTCAGAAAAATAAATATAGATCAATGAATTTTGATATTCCTAACAAACAAAATTTGATTTTGAAGTTCATAAATTCAACCATAGATGGCAGCGTGGGAGATGGTGACAATAGAAGAGCTGACGGCCGAAGAATTTCATTAGTCACAGTTATGGCTGAGAATGAACTAGACTTAGTTTGAAACTGCAGTATCATGAAAAAGACAAATTCTATGAGGTGAATTAATATTAAAAAAATGTATTTACAGGAAGTGACACTACGAGTTTGTTTTAATTGATAAATTGAGTTTGATTTAACAACTCATCTCATAATTGGAGAATTCTTAAAGACTAGTTTCAATACATCTTTGTATCATTATCAATTCCATCTAACTGTTGAATTGGTGGTTGGTGATCCTGTAGGTTGCTTCCTGCTCTCTCTGTTGATTGACTGATGAGCTTCCAAATTAAATCTTTTTACACGGGAATTTAAAAATTCATAATTTTCCTTTTATTTTTGGGGATGAGAATTTTTTTCCCCAAACTGTGAGTTCCTTAGATTTATAGATACCTACTATCATCACAATAATTTGAAGGGACATCCTCAAGTCCAGTGCAAACTTGCTGAAACTGATATGGGCCAGCAGGCTTTTCTTGCTGCCTGGAGAATATTAGTCACACAGGTTCTTTTCCCCACAGGAACATTGATTTCCTTTCTCCTTTGTCTTGGCTGATTTCCTCCAAGGACTGCATTTCTTTTAGCATGTAGAGAGTCCATGAAACCTTCTCTGACAAGAGTAGAATTTATATTTTCATTGGGAAGTCTTGCCAATACCACATATTTGTCTATAGGTACAATCCCAGATTTCCTGAAACCGGAAATCAGATTTCGTTTCTGGTTTGATTTAATTTTGCACAAAAATTCCTTCAGCAAAGCAGGAAATTCTTCCTTGAGAACTGTTGAATATTTGGAGCCTTCAGAAGAATCTCTCCGAGTTGAAAGAATTGATAGCCAAGCTTTCTTCAAGGGTGCAAAGAAACTTACATCCAATAGCTGGAGTAATTTTGTGGTATTGGGGGCAGACAAATAAATTTGATATTTCCATTTTTTCTTTCTTCATAAGTTCTTATTATATCCAAGTTAATAAGATGACAGGTTGCCTTCAATCAGGACAATGTCCCCATGTAAAGGGGATATAGCAGGAAGAGAGACATCTGAACATCTGAACCAGTCCTCAAAAACCAACCACTCTTTGCGCGATTGTATCTTAGATCCTTTGAACCATTTTTAATCCAGGAGGTCCACATGTGATCAGCTTCGAACACCACATACGGAGGTAATAATCTACCTTCAGTATATACAGTATATTATTCATATACAGATATATATGCAAAACAAAGAAACTTAACCTGAATTTATTTACAATAAAAAATGTGAGGAATCTTGGATGGGACAAAGACACCCTATAATTGTGTCAGAAATGACACATTTTTAAAATTCAACAATATAATCTACATTATGTTTATTTTTTATTTCACTCACCTCATATTTCATAACTCCTCGCAAACCCAGGGTTTCGTCACATCATTTGTGACATTCTCAATGCTGTGTCATGTTCACAACTGACGTCCAATGGCCTTCTATCCTGCAGACTGACCTCTGCGCCATCTGATGGCTGACCGACGAACTTCCAAATCAGTCCTCTCTCCTTATAACCGGGTATTTCAAAATTCATAGTTGTATTTTCATTCTTGCATATGTAAATGTTTTCCCAAATTGTGAGTTCCTTCGGTTTTTCCAATTGTTTAAGTAATTTTGTTTTGGTTTTTATTCTATGTTTTTCTGACCAGGCATGTGCAGCTATTGCAAATTTCGTCGGTTTTCTCCATTTTTAACATTTCGTAGGTGTTCCTTTAATCTTGTATTTAGATTCCTTTTTGTTTTTAAAGGATGGTATGTGAACTTCTTGAATTTTTTACCAATATTTTTATCTGTCTGAAGAGTACTTTCATTAATCATTTTTTGTTCTTTAAATTAATTTATTTTCCTTTAGTATTTGACAAGTTTCAAAAAATCTTCAACAAATTCAACATTAAATTAGCACCAAAAAATGATTACAACTTAGGTAATTTAATAAAAAACAAACAAAAATGAAAAGATTGAAGACTGCAAAAAATCAGGAATTTATCAAATTAATTGTAAAGATTGTGAAAAGATATACATAGGAAAAACAAAAAGGAATCTAAATACAAGATTAAAGGAACACCTCAGAAATGTTAAAAATGGAGAAACTGAAAAATCTGTAATAGCTGCACATGCCTGGTCAGAAAAACATAGAATAGAAACCAAAACAAAATTACTTAAACAATTGGAAAAACCGAAGGAACTCACAATTTGGGAAAAAATTTACATATGCAAGAATGAAAATACAACTATGAATTTTGAAATACCCGGTTATAAGGAGAAGGGGACTGATTTGGAAGTTCGTCGGTCAGCCATCAGATGGCGCGGAGGTCAGTCTGCAGGATAGAAGGCCGTTGGACGTCAGTTGTGAACTTGACACAGCATTGAGAATGTCACAAATGATGTGACGAAACCCTGGGTTTGCGAGGAGTTATGAAGTATGAGGTGAGTGAAATAAAAAATAAACAATATTAAAAAACCTCATAGTGTTATTTCCTATCTACATAACTTAATATAATCTACAATTTAGTCTAAATACTTTCAGATTTCATTGATATTTGAAGTAGATATATCAAAGATTATAAATAAATACTCACCAATTTAATGTAACATGCACATTTTATTGTTAGAACAGGAAGTTTGGAAGTTACGAAATTCAAGAAATAAAGTACCACCAAAGAAAGACCCTAAAACCACCAACTATGCAAACACAAAGTCCATTATAAAATTTCTTTATTGAAACCCATGCTGTTGTCTGTTGGATAACACTACTAATTATTTGTTTCATTGAAAAATGAAGCAGATGGAGCCAGTTTCATGTTTTTTCATGCTGTGAGACAAAGTCCCCCCGGTTGATGGTAAATCTGTAGTAGCTGCACATGCATGCTCAGAAAACACAGAATCAAAATAAAGACCAAATTATTGAAACAGCAGATAAATCTACCCACAGTTTGGGAGAAAATTCACATCCACAAAAATAAAAGAAATATCATGAATTTTTATATTCCCAGGGAAAAGATTTAATTTATAAGTTCATCAGTCAGCCAACAGAGGGAGCAGAAAGCAACCTATAGGATTGTCAACCACAAATTCGACAGTTAGATGGAATTGATAATGATACGAAGATGAATTGAAACTAGTCTTCAAGAAATCTACAATTATGAGGTGAGTTGTTAAATCTAACTTAATTTAATAATTAAACAATTTTATATAAAATGCAGACATTCTATTATCTTTTCTATAAAAATTTCATTCACTAAACAATCTTTCATAATACCAGGTGATTTTTCAGCTCACTCGACAATTCACTTCTATCACTGTATGCCAGTAGGAATTATCTACAATGTTCGAGTGTTAATTTTTCTTTCTTAAATTAAAAATGAAAAACCATAACAACTTACAGAAAAATAGAGAAAAATTTTGAAATTCTCAGAGAGAGAGAAAAAAAAAACATAATTGTGAGGTTCATTTGTCCACCACCAAAAGGAAAGAATATACAAAATTTCAATCGGCTAACATCATAGTCAGATTTTAATTGACATGGTAAAGATGTTTGACAAAACATGTTCCACGTGAGAAAACAAAAAAAAGAAGTGAGGTATATATTTCCAATTAAATCTCTTAATTATACACAATGTTTGCAGAAAACTCTCCTGAAAGGACGTTCTTTATAAATAAAATTACATCACTGACAGATCTGGTTTGCCTTCAACTCTTGGACAGTGACACATCTTGACTGGCTTTTAATTAAATTTTCAAATAAATCATATTTGAAGAGAGAAATTATACATTCAAACTGGGACTAAAACCCAGGACCTTTGGCTTTCTAGATCAATGCTCTACCGACTGAGCTATCTGGGCAAGTTCCAATCTAAATGCAAATTCTTCTCTTATGTACATTGTCAATTTCCATGCAGATGTTTATGTAAGATGTTGCTAGCACTAATGGTGAATCTGATGGCTAAAATTCTTTTGTTATGTTAACCATGATGGCTTGTCTATGTACATTAATTTCCATATTACATTCATTATTCTCTATACTTCTCTTTATTACATAAAATGGATTCAAAAGAGCATAACTAGTAATTCTATGTTATTGTTATACTCCTCCATGGTGCAACAGGCCTAGAAGGCCCTTGGCCTACCAGCCAACTGCTGGTCTCACATCCAGATGTGTTAATCATAAAAGTGGAACATCATTCAGCCAGTACAACAGTGACATGTGGTCAGAATGTTGGGTCTCCCAGTCATTATAGCTGGTTTTCTAACTCTGGAACTGCTACTTATAATGACTTATAATGACTACCCAATTCATCTCAATGCTAGGTGGCACTCTTCCCATTGTGGTCAAAATTCCATATGAAAATTTCTTCCCCTATGGAGACTTAAACCAGCTGAAAGTCTCTTAGCTCTGCCCCAAGGCATCATGTCTTAGTATGTTTTATTTTTAAAATGTTATAAAGTTATAACAAATTAAAAGCAGTAGGTAATTATCTAATATTCTAAGACTCAAATCTATGAACGCATTAGACCGTAAAAGGCGTTCTCTGCTGAGAAAGTTGTATCCTAATACGATTTTGCTTACTCAGAAATCTGTTCATGTGATAATAATTATTGAAATTCGTAAGCTACCTGACAAGGTGACTTAAGAGAGAAATGAATCATGAGAATCCCGAAGGGAACCGATGTAGTTTGAAACCTTGCCACATACCTTACTGCTTTATCCAAGATGTCGGACTTTGAAGACTCTGATCATGTTTTCGGTATACGCGGAGAAGAGGAATTTGATAGAGTCTACCAAAGAATTTCAACTGGAAGAACAGGAGAATTGGCGTAATATAGCATGATGCAGATGTCGTTGTATACGGTATTATTTGCAGGACGCAAGCATAAATGCGTTCCTCTAGCAGACAAAAATAACAGAAGTGGTTTTATCACTGAGAATTCTGGGTAATTTCTTGCCAATATTACGAAAACGATGACTTTCATGCATGACAAGTTAGTGGGTAGCTAATTCGATCTTGACACTTGCTCATGGTGAGTCAGCTCACCAGTGATTGGAAGTAATTTTAGTAGAGACTAATGTATTTGCATGTAACAACAAAGTTATTATCTCTATAGCTGTTCATTATTTAGATGTAGGGTCTTTATTTTGGTTAAGAGCTACACAGTGGCTCATATCCATTTCCTTTTCTTGAGAACACAATAAATAATTTGTAGTAGATAAGATATCAATTCTGTATAGATGTTTACACAGATAGTCATGACCAGAATGCAGTTGGAACACAGAACAGGAATCAAATGAGGATTGTCTAGTTGATTTTTCCAATTACAATTTTCTGAATTATTTAGTATATGGACTTAAATTAATGTTTTTTATTACCTCACCTCATATCTTTTTCTTCTATACTGCAGTTTCGGAGCTTATCTCCATCGTCAGTAGCCTCTGGTTGACAGGTGTTATGTCATTTCTTGGCGGTTTTCTTCTTACTTCTATCGGTGGACCGATGAACCTCTGGATCAGGTCAAATTTGCGGGAGTTTCAAAATTCATGAGTTTATCTTTCTTGTTTTTTTGGATGTGGATTTTTTTCCCAGACTGTGAGTTCCTTTAGTTTATCTGTGTGTTTGATTAGGCTGGCTTTTGTATCAATTAAATGTTTTTCAGACCAAGCATAAACCTCATAGTGTTCTTTCCCTGTGAAAGTTAAATAGTTTATGGACATTATAACTATTTTCAATAAATTGTTTCATGAAAAATATAAAAAATTGTGGTAAAAGAAAACCTCTAAATAGAGTGCTAGAGTTGAAGAGTCTCAGAAACACATGACTAAAGAAACGTGAAGGGGTGGGAGAAATCAGTCTTACCTTTATAAAAGCACTATCCTACTCTGCATGCTGCAGAATGACACAAAATTTTCTCCCAGTAATTTATTCAAACAGTAAAATTTCCAAAACACAGTTATTCTCCATTCAAGAATTTGTTTTCCCACTATTTATAATCTTGCAGTGTAAACTTATTTTGTTATTTAATAATTATAATGTTAAAATTTAAAAGTTTAAAATTTTAAAAGTTTAAAATTTTAAAAATTTAAAAATTCTTAATTTAAAGTTTAAAAAAATTAAAATTTTATAAAACAATGGTGGTTCCAACAATGTTATATGGATTGGAACACTGGGTCTTAACTAAAAACTAAGAACGAAGAATAGAAATGTCAGAAATGAAGTTTCTGAGGAATGTGGCTAGCTATACAATAACAGATCAAAAATGAAAGGAAAATATACAAAGAAAACTAAATATTTAGTATTTAAAAGAAGTGACACTATGAGGACCACATGTCACCCTAAACTGGCTGGATGATTGTCTAACTCTGTGATTAACACATGTAGATGTGAGGCCAGCAGTTGGGTGGTAGGCCAAGGGCCTTCTAGGCTTGTCGTGCCATGGAGTTGTTAGACACCATGAGGTTTATTTTAAGTACGGGGGGAATCATAAATATGGCTATATGTTTGATCACGTTATGTGATGAAAATATTACTATTACAGGAAATATGAAATTACCGTTGGAAAGGCAATTATTCAAATTACAACGATGGAATAAAACAAAACAGTGTAGAACTTATGTCATTAGTCAAAAGGGCATTGAATATGCAACAGCAAATTACAATTGCTGCATGGGCAATAACATATGCTAATGATCGTGAGGCCGCAAGACGGGCAAGACGTGAGTTTAATGTAGCATTGCAGCCGTGACTGTGGGGAAGTGGAGAAAACGACTGCTGGAAACGGGAAGGATGCAGAAAATCAAACCTCCTGGAAGGCCTCGCATTAGTACGGATGCAGAAACAACAAAGAGAATTGTGGAGGCGTTCGACACTAGCCCACAAAAATCAACCCGCCAAGCTGCACGTGAGCAGTGATTTGTTTTGTTTTGTTCTATTGTTGTAATTTGAAGGATTCTCTTTCCAATGATAACATCATATTTCCTTTAATAATAATATTTTCGTCATAAAATGCGATCAAACATATAGCCATATTTCTGAATCACTCTGTATTATGAGTTAGAAAACACACACCTCACCTCATATTTGTAGTTTATTGAAGACCCAGGGTTTCGGCACTCTATGTGCCATTGTTAATTCTTTCTAAATAGAGTTAGAAGAGTTTTGGCACTCTATGTGCCATTGTAAATTCTTTCTAACAAGAGTTAGAAGAGTTTTGACACTCTATGTGCCATTGTCAATTCTTTCGAACTAGAGCTAGTTATAAAAAATTGACAATGGCACATAGAGTGCCAAAATCCTGGGTCTTCAATAAACTACAAATGAATGAGTCATTTCGAAAAGGGATCATCTCCAATTTTTCTGAAATTTACTTCTTTCGTTATTCCACGTTTACATACCTACTTCCATCGCTTCCGTGTGAGAACAGATGAACTACACTATTCCTTTACCACTTTCTGACTTTATTCAGTAGCAATTTCAGATTCAATGCTTTGTCCTGTACAAGTTGAATCAGTTTTTTTCCCTCTCCTGCAAAATTTGATCAGCTGTAGATGATCCCTTTACGAAATGACTCATTCAAATATGAGGTGAGTTGTGTATTTTCTAACTCATAATATTTAGAACCAAATATATTCAAACTATTGGATTCATCTTCATTATGTGTACCCAGCCTTAGCTGATGACATAAATCCATTGCATACTTATGCTCTAAATTGCAATGGGACTGCAGTTGAACATGCAGCTTGTGTGGGCATTCAAGGTGAGTGTCCACGAGGTTAAAAAAAAGAGATATAGGAAAGACAGAAATGAACCCTTCGGCCTCGAATACTCTAATACCATCAGGGTCGAAGAAAACAAGAGGTCAGGCAAGGGAGACTGGATAGGAAAGTAAAAAGAGGTATCTGGTACTAGAAAAGGAAAGAAATACCAGATCGGTTAAAAGATAAAAAAATAAGGAGCAAAACACAAGTGAAAGCAATGTTTTGCTCAGCTTGGGCACCTTGTGGTCGCCATTCACATATCCCCTAGATGGGCACACCTGAGGGTTCAAACTATTAAATAGAATTGCACAATACAGAGATAAATGGATGGATCACATCAATAGAATGGATAACAATACAATTCCAATCATTACAAATCACTAGGACAAAGAAATGTAGGAAGATCTAGTAAAAGATGGACAGACCAATTCTAACATGAAATCGGAACAGACCTTACGGTCTAATCCTTGATGCTGATGATGATGAATATTAAAATTATATTGAATTAATTATAATTGCATCAAAGAAATTGGTATAATTAAACCGTATGTTCCTTATACTTGACCACATGCTTCACCATTGATTATTGGCAAGATTTAAGTATTATTTAAGTATAACTCCTGAGGATAAGAATTCAAGTGTTAAGATTTCTGGATGACTTTGCTTTAATAACACAAGTTGGAACATTCAGAGAAGTTTATGTGGTATTAGAAGGAAACCAAAGTAGATAAATGTACAACTTCAAGAAGAGAATTTTCAACAAGTAGACTATTTCAAACAATTGGAACACAGCAACATGAGCTGTTTGCAAGAAGTCAAACAGAGGATAGCAGTATTAAAGGAACATTTAACAAAAAAATTTTTTTTTGTTGACTTCTGGAATTTTTTTTTTTTGTCCAATGCCAATCACGTTGTCTACTATGACATTTGTAGCTTTCTCCTCTGGCATTGGCAGAATTGTATTACATTTCTTAAGTTAGGGCACTTTGAAGATGGAGTTACATTAGTCCGATGATATGATGCATGATAAATGATAATGAGGTACTATGAGAGTCCTTTACCTAAACTTAACTTAAATTCCAGACCATGGGCAATCACAGGAATAATTTCCTTTAAGGAAATATCCCTATGGTCTGACCTGGAATCTAATCCGGGACTTTGTGAACTGTAATCAGAAACACTAGTCCATGAGGCTGGTCAAAAGAAGAGAATGGTGAAGTGTTCGTTCAGAGCATGGCAATGTGGGGAAAAGTAGCAATGAAAATATACACTATGAATACTTAAATACATAAAATATGAATATGGAGAAAAATTGAATGGGTAAAACGAAAAAGGCAAAATAGGAAATTAAGTTGTACTAAGAACAACGGTTGAATGAAGAATGATGATAGAAATTATAAATGAACTTTAAAAAATTGGCTAAAAAGAGACTGTCTTGAAGGATGCACTTGGAAGAAAGGTGTGGAATAAATATCCAAGGAAGAAGATATAAAATGATAGATAACATAAAGATAAATGGAAATGGATCTATGTGGGTACAAAGATGAAAGCAGAACAGATAGAAGAGTGGAGAATGCTGAGTTTGCAGTGGACCTACCCTTGGACAGAAAACTAGGAATTATTGGGTTGTATTGTTGCATTTCCAAGAGTTTAAAATTGTGAAATTATTTTAATCTCATATAGTTTGATGTAATTTTGTAAAAGTAGTTTTGCAGTTGAGATTAAAATAAAAACTGTGAGTTATTTTAAGATGAATGCAGTATTTTCAAAACAATAAATATTGTAAGACACTCACATCCAGAAAGTTGTCCTCAGTCTCTGGAGAAGGCTTTTTGTCTTTGAAATAAAATGCTTTTATTTTGTCTGCAGCCCCTGCACCACCATTTGTTGTCTCCTTTCCAGTTGTAATCTCCACAACTTTATCAAAATTCTTATCAAACTTTCCCAAAAATTTGGAGTTTTAGTTACTGAAAACAAAAAATACCATTATGAATATTGTGGAAAAATTATATTAGAAAATAACAAAAAATGTAAATGAAAGTTCTGTATCAAACTTTTGATGCTTTAAATATGTATGCTAAAATTACTTCAAAACTTTGAAGTTCATTCTGTCAGGAGATATTCTAAGTATACTGATAAACAACATTAGACTTATATTTGGCTAAAAACATTATTTTTTAATAAAAGAATAATAATAATAATAAGTTGATAATAAATAAGGTGAATCTGGAATAATCTTATCTCATAACTTGGTATGTTCTATTTGAACATGTTTCAATGTACCATGTATAACATCATCAGCTTTCCAAAATTGTTGAATTTTATGTTGTCAGTCCTGGACATCAGCTCCCACTCTGTCTTTTGGCTGACTGAAGAACTTGTAAATCAAATCTTTTTCCCCAGGAATTTCAAAATTCATAATCCTGTTTTTGTTCATCTGTATGTAGATCTTCTCCCAAACAGTGAGTTCTTTTGTATTTTCCAACTGTTTTAAAAATGTAAACACAAAATATAGGTTAATTATTAACCCTTTGCCCCGCTCAGTTATTTCCAGTAGTATGCTGTATAGACACATATTCCTTTTACGGCATTTAAAGTTTAAATGTCTTCTAGACACGTTTAACTGAAGAATGGCATATGTGTACTAACTATGATCTCTTCTGAAAAATCATGTGAGATATGCTAAATCAAAAACTTGTTTTCAAATTACAAATATCTCCATCAAATAATTAGTTATTAATTTTGTAAATATGTCACGATACAATTTTTTTTATATATATATATATATATATAAAGACCTCAAAGTATTCCACAATTGTAAGGATGAATAATATTTCCTTTCAATAATATTATAATTGAAGCAAATATATTTATTAGCAATTAATATTTTATATGTATGAATAAATTATATAGGCCTATCCTCAGTTTAATATCTTATGGAGATAGCAATGTTTATAGTTTGCATAAAATGTATTTCTAAAATTATTATGATAAACTGTAATAGTCCGTTTTTATTTATTTTTTTAAATTTCAACTTGAAATAATGTACCATTGTTAAAAAAACTATATTTCGCTGATAAATCAAGACACAGACATAGAAAGTAAGTAACATCATTAGCAAAAATTCTCGCATATCCAAGTTCTACTACAGATAAAATATATTTATTTATTTATTACTTTCTCTATTACCGGTATATAATGAAGAAAAATTGCCCTTATCCGTTTATAATTTTATTTGGTGATGAGAAAGATTCCAATTCATGAAAATTAAGTTCTGAGGACCAATTATTAAGAGTAATTATTGTTCTCGTTATAGTCAGTGCGCTCTGTCGTCGATGCTACGATTTCTTCATCATCACTGTCACTCGTTTGTTCTATATGACTATCTTGCACTAAACTATCCATCAAAAAGTGTCAGAACTATCACTTTCATAATTAAATTCCTCATTTATCGCGGCCACAACGTCTTCACTGAACAATGGGTTTAAATTACAGGTAGTTTTATTAACACATGAATTTTTGCTTTCGCTTGCCATGGTTACAGATAAACTGGTGGAGGCTTTCAAAAATAGGGTTGTAAACACAAAAAAGCACCGTTAGAATTTTACAAAAAATTATAAAGCAAGCCTTGTTGCCACATTTAATACATTCCACAGATGCCAAAGAATGACTGACATGTCACAGTTTTCCAAGAAAGTGAATCCAAGTCAAAATACAGCTGTTTTATAAAGAGGTACGCTTTACTACGTTATACGGGGCAGGGACAAAGCAAGTAAGGTACGCTTTACTACGTTATACGGGACAAAGGGTTAATGAGTTGGTTATTTGACCGTTTTTAAAATGTAAACACAAAATATAAGTTAATTATTAATGAGTTGGTTATTTTGACTCACCTCATATTTCTTGATTTTTATGCAGACCAGGTTTCGTCACTTTTTGTGCAACATTTTCGATGTATTCCAACTGTTGTTTTACAGTTGATCCATTCTGTAAGTTGATTTCTGCTCTCTCTTGAAGGTTTGTTGTTGGATGTGATGTCCCACATTGTAGATATATGATTGTAATAATTTGGATCACTGTAATTTGCCACGGCACTGATGACTCCCATCAGGGGAATGAGGGAAAGTTTCTTACATAAACAAATAATGACACTTTGTTAACATTAAATTAAATGTTATTTTATTAAAGTTTTCACTTCTGTTTAGATGAATCTTGTAAATGATCAATAATTTAAAAGATTCCAGCTTAAATTAATAAATTTCACTTATAGAAGATTATTACTTCATATATGTAATGGATGACTATTTCCAATGGTCAATTTTTCACTCACTAACACTTTATTTTCACTTTATGGATTATAAATACTCCAGTTGAATTAAATGTATACTACAATATTATTTTCCATAACTTTGACACCATTTTGTCAACTAATATCAAAAAATGAACTATAATTCTCTTATTTCTTGATGAACTGTAGTTTTACATGTCTGACTTCTTTCAAGTATTGTAGCCATCTTGTTGTTCTGGGAAAAATCCCATTTCATTTCTGTTATAATTTGGAAGTTCTGATTGGTCCCATCCAATTCGTCAAATCCCATTTATTTGTTTATAAAAAATATCAATTCAAATATTTAAAGTATTTTTACATATATTAAATCAGTCATCTAACTGTATTAACAGTTTATATTGACCAGTTTGAATTTTTTTTATATACTTGTAAAAAAATTTGAATTCTCTAAATCAATCTTATTTCCATTCTTAATAGAAATATAATTATATTTAAACGTTAAATAAAAAAAACCCTTATTATTATTATATGGGGATAAATATCTGGTTTTACTCTGCTGGCTGACCGATGAACTTCCAAATCAAATGTTTTTCTTTTTCTCCAGGAATTTCAAAATTCATGGCTTTTTTTCTACTCTTGTAGATGTAAATTTTCTCCCAAATTGTGAGTTCCTTAGATTCTTCTAACTGTTTTAGTATTTGGCCTTAAGGTAGAATTTTTTATCACTCACCTCATATAAAAAATTATACCTTAATGAATATACCTCATAGTGAGAATTCCTAAAATAAGTAATTTGGCCTTAGTTTCAATTCTGTGTTTTTCTGACCATGCATGTGCAGCTATTGCAGATTTTCTATTTCTCCATTTTTAACATTTCTAAGGTGTTCTCTCAATCTTGTAATTAAGTTCCTTTTTGTTTTCCAATGTATATTTTCACAATCTTTACATTCAATTTGTTAAATCACTGATTTGTTGCTATCTTCAATCTTTTCATTTTTGTTGGTTTTGATTAATTTATTCAAACTGTAATCATTTTTCGGTGCTAATTTAATGTTAAATTGCTGAATTTTTTTAAAATTATTAAATACTAAAGGATGATATATAATTTTTCTTGAATTTTTTACCAGTTTCTTTATCTGTCTGAAGAGTACATTCATTTATCACTTTTGTTTCTGGAATTTATTTATTTTCTTATGAATCATCTTTTCCTGAAAATTATTCTCATTTGCAATTTTTATAATGTGTTTTTTCTCTTTATTAAAATGTTCTCTGCTCATGGGAACGTTCACAAGTCTATATGTTAAACTATTAAATACTGCCTCTATTTATGTACAATATGGTTAAAACCTGTTGCTTTAATATAATTATCAATGTGTGTTTCTTTCCTGTAAATTCAAAATTCTATTTTCCTTTTTTCTTCATTCCTGATCAATTTAAGGTCTAAAAATGGTATTTCTTGCATATTTTTCACTTCCATAGTAAATTTAATAATTTAATTGTTTTATTATAAATATTCAAAAGTTTAATGACATCTTCTAATTGTTTTTGTTTGAATATTGCTACTCCAAAATTTAAAAATCAAAGGGTATGCTTTGGTTATCTCACATTCGAAGTTTCCCATAAACATATTCGCCAAAAATGGTGATAACAAAATATAGGATTCGATAGTGCCAGTGAGTTAGTTTTTTTTTTCTTTTAAATATAGCATTTGTGTTTTTTAACAAAAGGTGATACATTTAAAACATGGCAGCAGCTCGCAAGAAGAGTTTTTATGTTTTTTTTTTTAGTAAGTATTTTAAGAAAATACAATAGGAAGTAACATTATGAAGTTTTACTTAATAAAAAGTTTTGTCTGTGCAATTCTTAACTCATATTGTTGTTTCTGTTAGACATATGTTTCAAGTTCTGAATTTATTTTAAAATAAAATAGGAAGTAACAATAAGAGGTTTATATTTGAAGAGAAAAATTCTCACCCAGACCGAGACTCGAACCTGGGACCTTTGCCTTTCTAGGCCAATGCTCTACCATCTGAGCTATAGAGGGCGAGTTCCAAACTAGATGCCAATTTTTCTCTTATATACATTGTAATTCCCAGCACCAAATACTTATGAAGCCTTTGCTTCTATCTTTGCAAATGGCAGCTTCTTCAGTGAGAAGTGTTAAATTAATAATAAAAACATAAACTGAAGCCCTACTGGCTTTATAAAGTAGTGTTTAAATTCCCGATAAATGTCTTCTTAACTAAGAAGCTGCCATTTGCCAAGATAGAAGCAAAGGTTTCATAGCATTTGGTGCTGGGAATTACAACATATATAAGAGAAAAATTCACGTCTAGATCGGAACTTGCCCCTCAGGTGGTAGAGCATTGGCCTAGAAAGCCAAAGGTCCCGGATTTGAGTCTCGGTCTAGGCGAGAAGTTTTCTCTTTAAATATAATTTATCCATCAGTGAGAAGTGTTAAATTAATAATAAAAACATTAATTGAGAGGTTTGTTAAGACATTTTGTTTGTACATTCTTACTTCTTATGGTTGTTTTTGTCGAACATATGTTTCAAGACTTCTGAGTCCCATTGTCAGCAATTATAGACTAAATTTTCTCAAGTTGTTGGCCCTGATTCTTGATTCCTGCTCTCTGTGCCTCTGGTCCAATGAATTTATCAATGAGGTTCCTTTCACCGGGAATTTCATAATTCATCATTTTTTCCTTGTTCTTCTGGTAAAATATACATAGGGGAAACAAAAAGAAATTTAACCATTAGAACTAAAGTACACATAAGGAATGTAAAGAAAGGGGAAGTAGAAAAATCTACAGTGGGCTGCTCACGTTTGGTCAGAAAAACACAAAATAGATGTAAACACAAAGTTATTAAAACAGTTAGAAATCAAAAATGAACTCACCATATGGGAAAAAAATCTACATGCAGAAGAACAAGGAAGGAACTGCCATATTATTATAAATGCATCAGGCCCTAATTTCAGATATCATAAAAAATAAAGACAAAAGATGGAATATAATTCTATTAAAATAGTTAATAATTTTTGGTAAGAAAATCTTGTAGTTAGGAAATTTGTAATCAAATTTTAAACAGTTCGTGATAACCAAACAGTGTTATCATAGGGTCAAAGAGGGATGGTGACTCCTGTTCAACTTCAAGTTGCATCATCTTGACCCTTGGATGTGTAATTATGACATGATAAAGCTAGGACTGGTATGAGGTATTATCTTGTTTTTCGATATGCATAAAAAGAAGTGTCGAGAAAGGACACGGAGGCACCACAGAAGGTTTAAATAAGGACGAAGAATGAAGATAAGAAGAATTTTTTTGGTCAATATTTTTGTGTTTTATTTTTTTCTTTTCAGCCATAAACATTATTTTTTTTTCTCCTTCTCTGAGAAGGCTTGCTATATTGTATTTTTGTTTTTTTTGAAGTATGGTGTTCTCACTAAGTAAACGGATCTTGCCGATATTTCGACGCAATTAACGGTATTCGGGGAGATTGACAAGTAAAAGACGATCTAACCTCTTAGGATGAGAACAAAATACTTCCAGGACAGATGGAATCGCCAATTGATGACGTCAGTTGCACTCCCACGTAAAGCTAAGTTGAGAAGATAATGTCAGGACCAACCCCCGAGAGGTGAGAGATATCCTGGAAGGAAAAAAGACTTTCGGTTTTTCAACCCTACAGTCTTATTTAAGGGGGGGGAAATATTATAAATGCATCAGGCCCTAATTTCAGATATCATAAAAATAAAGACAAAAGATGGAATATAATTCTATTAAAATAGTTAATAATTTTTGGTAAGAAAATCTTGTAGTTAGGAAATTTGTAATCAAATTTTAAACAGTTCGTGATAACCAAACAGTGTTATCATAGGGTCAAAGAGGGATGGTGACTCCTGTTCAACTTCAAGTTGCATCATCTTGACCCTTGGATGTGTAATTATGACATGATAAAGCTAGGACTGGTATGAGGTATTATCTTGTTTTTCGATATGCATAAAAAGAAGTGTCGAGAAAGGACACGGAGACAGCAGTGGGACTGAGGCGGTCCCCTCAGGAGGGCCCAGCAGGGCCGGTGGCATCTACATGGGTAACGTATGTCCATCTATATTGCTTCCTGGGACATTTTAAGACTTAGAACTAAATAAAAATAACTTCACTTAAATAAAAGTAACTTCACTTAAATAAATCATTTTAAGACTCAGAATTAAACTTCAATTTAATATTACACAAAGTTGAACATTTTCAAGGATCGGTTTCTATCTCTCTGAATTTAATCATTTTAATAATTTTGAATATTTTGACTGGGACAATGTGGCGATTTCAGCTGATTTTTATAACAGTTTTTTTGACTTGATTTTATTTATGTTTGGTACTTATTTTAATAAATAATGTTATTTTTCGTTTACTGTGGTTTCATTTGGTTAATTATAGAACTACTCCTCCATAACCAAGGCCAACCGCTCGGGCCAAAGACCACTTAAACAATAGTGAACTTAACGCTATCGTTACGCTGGGGCTTAACAGACGCGCCGCGTAATATTCTAGAATATTCTAGAATATTACGCGGCGCGTCTGTTAAGCCCCAGCGTAACGATAGCGTTAAGTTCACTATTGTTTAAGTGGTCTTTGGCCCGAGCGGTTGGCCTTGGTTATGGAGGAGTAGTTCTATAATTAACCAAATGAAACCACAGTAAACGAAAAATAACATTATTTATTAAAATAAGTTAACAAACATAAATAAAATTCCAAGTCAAAAAAACTGTTATAAAAATCAGCTGAAATCGCCCACAATTGTCCCCCAGTCAAAAAATATTCAAAATTATTAAAATGATTAAATTCAGAGAGAAGAAGAAAACCGATCCTTGAAAATTGTTCAACTTTGTTGTAATATTAAAATTGAAGTGTAGTTCTGAGTCTTAAAATGATTTATTTAAGTGAAGTTACTTTTATTTAAGTGAAGTTATTTTTATTTAGTTCTAAGTCTTAAAAATGTCACAGAAAGCAATATAGATGGGACATACGTTACCCATGTAGATGACCACCGGCCCTGATGGGCCCTCCTGAGGGGACCGGCCTCAGCCCCACTGCTGTCTCGTGTCCCAGATGTCTCCGTGTTCCTTCTCGACACTTCTTTTTAGGAATATCGAAAACACAAGATAATACCTCATACCAGTCCTAGCTTTATCATGTCATAATTACACATCCAAGGGTCAAGATGATGCAACTTGAAGTTGAACAGGAGTCACCATCCCTCTTTGACCCTATGATAACACTGTTTGGTTATCACGAACTGTTTAAAATTTGATTACAAATTTCCTAACTACAAGATTTTCTTACCAAAAATATTAACTATTTTAATAGAATTATATTCCATCTTTTGTCTTTATTTTTTATGATATCTGAAATTAGGGCCTGATGCATTTATAATACATATTTGTAACTGACATTCCACTTCTTCTCAAGAATCGTTCAGTTTCAAACAAATGCAAATTTTTAGTTAGTCTCCGACCTTCAAAGAAATATGTAGATATATACTGTATTCTGATCAACTATAGTTAACATAAATAGCTTTAAATATGTAATTATAATACCAAGTACATTATCTATTTTTTGCTTGCGCTGAACTGTGCTTTGGTCATGAACGAATCGCAGTAACTGCAGCGGTCATGTGCTTCATGGATTATCTGTCCATTTATTTTCCTGAAGTGTTTTTCTTAGGCTGGACAGAAAATAGCTAATTGTCTGGGTAATTATTTATCCAAATTTTGCCATCATTCAGTTTCGACTCTGAAGATCATGGATTTGTCTTTAACATTGGTAGTTTTTTTATTATTTCTATGTCACCCAATCTCAACCCCTTATAGAGGTGATAGGGTTTCAAACCAGTCTGGACAAGCTGACGATAAAACAGAATTGTTTTGAAACATGTCCAAGAACAAATCAACATTAATATTGAGGTAAGATGATCAGACTAAAAATAATATAATTTCTTACCTCCTTAGTATCTTTTCCAGATTGTATGTTATAAATGTGTGAGTTTGATTGAAATTGCTCCAGGCATTCCAAAGTTATGCAGAAATATAATAATTTAACATAATCCTTACAGAATCACAAATTGACACCTCATCACATAATTTGTAGATTTTTGAGAACAGTTTCAAAAGGGTTCCTTTCTATCTTGAGCTTGTATCCAACATATAATAAGAATTCACGATTCATTTGATTCCTATTAATGAAACCTCATAATGTTAAAATTCCCAAATTTATTATATTAATTCATAGTTAAATATTATATTAAATTGTATCCGACAGTTTAATTGGTGGTTGGCAATCTTGTAGGTTGCTTCATCTTCCTTCATTAGGTTGACCGATGAACTTTCAAAACCTTAAGAATTAAATTAATGTTTTTATTACCTCACCTCGTATCCTTTTTCTTCTATACTGCAGTTTCGGAGCTAACCTTTCCCCAGCAATTTCAAAATTCATAATTTTATCCTTATATTTCTGCATGTACGAGGGTCATACTGAAAGTCATGAGCAACATTTTTTTAAACAATCATAATATTTATTTTAGACAAACCAAGTACACCATGTTAATCTACAGACCTTTGTGCTACTTTTCAACATAGTCTCCATTTCTTTGCACACATTTTGTCCAGCATTCTACAAGCTTGAAAATTCCCTTATGACAGAAGTCCGTTCCAGCTGCTCGAAGACACTGACGCACTGCTTTCCGAATATCCTCCAGCGTCTCGTAGCGTTGGCCTCTCATCTGCTCCTTCACAGAACCGAAAATATGGTAGTCGGAGGGTGCCAAATTGGGAAGATTTTCCCACCCAAATGTCCTGATCTTCTCCACAGTGGCACGAGCAGTGTGAGGGCGCGCGCTATAGTGTTGCAGAATGATCTTCCTTCCAGGGCATTTGTCGTGCAATGCACGATGGAGCTTCACAAGTGTCTGGATATAGCGGGCAGCATTTATGGTTTGTCCAGGTTCAAGAAATTCAACCAGAATGCAACCTTGCGCATCCCAGAAGACGCTTGCCATAACTTCCCAACAGATTGCACTGTCTTCACTTTTTTCTTTGATGGCGAATTCAAGTGGTGCCATTCCATACTCTGGCATTCTGTTTCAGGCTCGTGGCAATGAAACCAGCTTTCGTCACCTGTCACAATACTCGTCAAAAAATCATCACCTTTATTTCGAAATCTCTGAAGGAGGTTATGGGTGATGGTTCTTCTCTGAAGTTTGTGGTCTTCACTCAATAAACATGGAACCCAACGGGCACTAACTTTTCGGTAACCTAAGCTGTGAATCATTTCTTGCACTGCACTGTGTCCTACTGCAAGTTTTGTAGCGATTTCATTCACTGTGATACGCCTGTTGTCTCTAATGAGCGCATCAACTCTTTCCTTGTTGCAATCCGTGGAGGCAGAGCATGGGCGACTGCTACAAGGTTCATCTTTCATACTCGTGTTCCCATCTTTAAAATGTTTCACCCATCTCCTAACACTGCTGACACCCATGCAGGCATCTCTGTAAGCACATTGAAGTCTTTGGTGAATATCAACAGCAGATTGTTCCTCTTTAACAAGGAATTCAATGACAGCGCGCTGTCAAAACGAAACATTGATGTCTGCCATTTTGGAAACACTGCATGTGGTCACATGATAGAAGCTATGATGCCACAAAACAGCAATGTTGTGGTATAAAGTCTGTAGATTACGATCCTGCAGTTGTTTTTGTTACATTGTTGAAATTTGAATTTTAACAATGGGTTGCTCATGACTTTCAGTATGACCCTCGTAGTTCTTTTCCCAAAACTGTGAAATTTTTTTGAAAATACCTAACTATATCAATAATTTTGCATTAACTTTGATTCTATCTCTTTCTGACCAAGCGTAAGCAGGTACTGCAGATTGATCTACGGTATTTCCCCATTTTTTAAATATTTTTAAGGCATTCTTTCATTCTAATTTTCATGTTTCTTTTTGTTTTACCTATGCATATTTTTTCACAATCTCCGCATTTTATCTGATAAATTCCTGATTTTTTTGCCTTTATTAATATTTTAATTTTGTTAGTTTTATAAATACTAAAGACTAACAAAAATGAAACATGTTCTGAAGAATCTACAAATTATAAGGTGAGGTGTCAATTTCCAAATATTTAATTATTATTAAAAAAGACTTCATAGTTCAATGTTTTTATTGCTCATTTCATACATCTCAATAATGGATAATCATTGGATGATTTAACCTCAAAGTGTTACTTCTTAAAACTATTAATATTTTAAATTTCACCTCCTTCCACCCCTACAAGTCCTAGGGTTCTTTTATCTCTTACAACCACTTTTCTAGATTGTAATTAATATGTGTATTAAGTTTGGTTGAAATTGGTTCAGGCATTTGAGAGTTATATTAGCACATACATAAATACGTACATCATTCATATATTTGAAGAGAAAAATATACGCTTAGATTGGGGTTTGAACCCAAGATCTTTGGTTTTCTATGCCAAATCTATACAAATTGGCATAGAAAGCCAAAGGTCCTGGGTTCAAACCCCAGTCTAAGCGTATATTTTTCTATTCAAATATAATTTGTCCTTCACTAAGAAGTATAAATTAATAATAAATACATTCATATATAATATTTATTTTAGGAAGTTATATTTTGAGGTTATTTTAATTATATTATTTTTGGTCTGGACATCTTACCTCAATATTAATGTTGATTTGTTCTTGGACATGTTTCAAAACAATTCTGTTTTATCGTCAGCTTTCCCAGACTGGTTTTATTTATGTTGCATTATGTTGCACCACCTGGATGTCGATGTCAGCTCCATCCTGTGGTTGGCCAAAGAACCTGCAAACAAGGTCACTCTCCATCGGAATATCAAAATTCATAACTCTGTTTCTGTTCTTCTGAATATAAATTTTTTCCCAAATAGTCAGCTCTTTTGTATTTTCTAACTGTTTTAATAATTTAGTGTCTGAATTTATATTATGTTTTTCAGACCAAACATGAGCAGCAACTGCAGATTTTTCAATTTCTCCATTTTTAATATTTCTTATGTGTTCTTTGGTTCTAATTTTTAGGTTTCTTTTTGTTTTCCCTGTATATATCTTTTCACAACCCATGCATTCAATTTGATATTTCCTGACTTTTTATTTTTATCAGTTTTTTCATTTTTGTTGGTTTTTATTAGTTTATTTAAACTGTAGTTTTTTTGGTGCTAATTTAATATTAAACTTCTCAAATATATTTTGAAATTTATTATGTACCCAGGGGTGATATGTGAATTTCCTATATTTTTTCATAGGTGGTTCTTCTTTTTCAAGATTACTTCTGTTTATCATTCTTTGTTTTTTATACTTTTCTATCCTTTTATGTACCATTTTTTCATCGAACCCATTTTCTCTTGCTACTTTGATTATGTGTTTTTTCTCATGTTTGAAATCTTCTTCGTTTAAGGGTAAGTTTACCAATCTATGAGTTAAACTATTAAATGCTGCTAATTTATGTCCAATTGAATTGAACCCTGTTGATTTTATAA
Organism: Diploptera punctata; assembly: GCA_030220185.1. Taxonomy (NCBI): domain Eukaryota; kingdom Metazoa; phylum Arthropoda; class Insecta; order Blattodea; family Blaberidae; genus Diploptera; species Diploptera punctata. Next base: position 832,234 of record JASPKZ010006814.1, on the reverse strand, counting down.
AATTTTCCGTATGAGTTTCTTTCCTATGAATCCTGAATTCAATTTTTCTTTTTTCTTCGTTTCTGACCAATTTAAGATCCAAAAAAGGTATTTGTTTATTGTCTTCTATTTCTTTGGTGAATTTAATGTTTGTACTCTGTAAATTTAATAGTTTTAGGGAATCTTCTACATGTTTTTCTTTAACAATACAAATTATATCATCAACATATCTGCTCCAAAATTTAAACATTGTGGGATGTGCTTTAGTGATTTTACATTCAAAATCGCTCATAAATAAATTTGCCAGGAAAGGTGATAATGGGTTTCCCAATGAGAGCCCTGATTTTTGTCTATAGAAACTCCCATTGAATGTAAAAAACATAAAAAAATATCAAATTGAATGCATGGGTTGTGAAAAGATATATATAGGGAAAACAAAAAGAAACCTAAAAATTAGAACCAAAGAACACATAAGAAATATTAAAAATGGAGAAATTGAAAAATCTGCAGTTGCTGCTCATGTTTGGTCTGAAAAACATAATATAAATTCAGACACTAAATTATTAAAACAGTTAGAAAATACAAAAGAGCTGACTATTTGGGAAAAAATTTATATTCAGAAGAACAGAAACAGAGTTATGAATTTTGATATTCCGATGGAGAGTGACCTTGTTTGGAGGTTCTTTGGCCAACCACAGGATGGAGCTGACATCGACATCCAGGTAGTAGCAACATAATGCAACATAAATAAAACCAGTCTGGGAAAGCTGACGATAAAACAGAATTGTTTTGAAACATGTCCAAGAACAAATCAACATTAATATTGAGGTAAGATGTCCAGACCAAAAATAATATAACATTCATATATATATATATGTGTGTGTGTGTGTGTATGTGTATTAAATTCAATCCACTGCTGTGGTCTTGGAGTAATGTTGTTGAGTCTTATGCAGAAGGCCCGGTTTAATTCCCGGTTGGGATAAGTTTTCTGAGTGAGTTTTTTTTTTGGGGGGTTTTTTCCTGATCAAAAAGACAAATATCAGAAAAATTTAAGGCACAAAGAGTCCCCAAACACCATTCGGCCATCATATCATTACATAATATTCACCTTATTTATTAAAGAATTAGAAGAATTATGTGCTGTTACTGTTGCATTGCTATTTGATGCAAAAATTAACATTGTTACTCACATGCAAGAAAAGTGAGAGCTTCTTTTGAATTTGTACCGGTGATGAATGGCACAATATGGAATTTATATGCTGCAATCAGTTCACTAGGCCTTCCTGGTAAGAATACTTCCTCTTGGCTTGCTTGTCCATTTTCCCATGTTGGCTTCAATTCATTGGCAGGCACTCCTGTCTCATCCTGTTACATGCACGAATAAATCACACTTGTAAAACTATTTTTTGGTAATTCATTTCGTTGGACCTCTATACATGTCCATATATATCCATTACACTGAAAGATATAACTGTTTTATTGATTAGGTACTCTCTGATCCATGTGTGATGGCACGCTATAACTACAAGTATTTGTTTCATAAATATTTTGTAATATTACATAATTTTCATGAAAGAAAGGTTTTTTTATTTGATATAAGGTGGCAGTACCATAAGTATTCTAAAGTTTGTCAGCTTGTCATAGGTTCTGATTGTCTAAAATTATATAAGCTGATTTCTTGTATTTATTTTCTTTTGGTTGTTTTTTGTATTTTGCAAGCCAGTATGTCACTTCCACCTTCAACAAGGATCGAGACATTTCTAGAATGTTTTCTACATGGTAAAATAGTTTAATTTCCTGTTTAAAGGAGCTGGTTTTTTATGGATTTTTCTTATTGTTTTCACTCTGGATCCAGATGCGAACAGCACAAGACATGTGTTCGGACTCTTTGTCTCCAGATCAAATTCTGAAATTATCTTTCAAATTCTACTTTGAAAATCTACTACAATGAGAAGTTTATCATAAGTAATGCCACGAGTGATTTCCAAATTTATCTAGAGAATTTGGAAATCAAGAGTCGCATTTGTTAGGACTACTTAACGAATAAAATTAATTATTTTAGGAATTCTCACTATGAGGTATATTCTACCTTAATGAATAAAATTAAGCTGTTTACCTCACAAATCATTATTTAACTATAGTTATTTTAAAATATTTATATATTTAATGTAAACGGCGATGTTTGAAAACAAATGAGAAATTATAGGTATGCTTCATCTGCTTCTTTTGTTTATCACTGCAACCAGATCATACTATTTATTGCCAAAGGAACGCAATATTGTAAGAATGCTCTCTAGTGGAGAAAAAATGAAACACATCAAACTGTATATTAATTCATTTCTGATGTCATATGATGTAAATATGACAATTATATTTTTCTGGATTATTACCTGGGAAAAAATACATTTAAGAAAGTGCAAACAGTGGTTTCTTTTTTTGGTGGTATAATAAATTGTTACAAATGTTTTTATATTAACTCCTGCAAGCGCTATGTGTTGACATCTATGCACTATATATACAATCTGGTAGCCATATTTCTTACAGGCTCACTCACTGCAAAATAATGGTCAGACCTGTTCAGAATATTAAAAAGGAGGAGCTTTCCTTAATATGGTAAATTTAACACTGATAAATATTTCGTGAAACACGGCTCTGATTGGTTGTAAAACAGAAATCATTGAAACGTGATTGGTCATTGACTCCCATTTGGGGCATGAGTTAAATAGTCAAGTAAAATGTGTCAAGAAGGTATTTTTTTAAAAAGCGTAATATATTAAACATAATATTTCAATATCAAAGCTTATATTGTGTTAGTAAAATGTGTTTTTGTTTCATTCTTTATGAATGATAGCAGTGATCCTTCAGTGATTTAGCTTCTTAGAATCCAAATTATCCTGCAAAATATACTTTCAGACCAAATTAAAATATTTGGACATATACATCTTCAAGAGCCTATTGGTAGTGGGAGAATAGACCTCCAGATAGAAAGGAGAAAGGAGGAAGACTCTAAACAATAAGGGGTTTTCAGCAATTACACATCCTCAATGAAAGAGGCCTGAAGAGGAAATAAACAAGAACTGATCCCTACATTAAAATAAAAAGAACATTACCTCAAAAGCTGTTATGTTGACAAAAGCACGGCCTGGTTTTTCTATAAAGCACTGGAGAAGAGCTTTTTCTTCGGTAGCATTACAACCAATCTTTGAGCCAATTTTAAAAGCCACTTCAGTCAAATATTCTGGCTCTCCAAAGGCCCAACTAGCTAGAGCTGTTCCACTCTGTGAAATTGCTCGATGAAACAGTCCTGAAACATGTAACAGAAATCAATTAGTTGGTTAATGTGCTACTATGAAGAACTAGAGATCTTCGAGTTCAAATCCAAGTTTGGCAAAAAAATGTTCTCTTCAAAAATTAATTTCACGTTAAGTATCAGTGTATAAATATATATATAAAACAACACAGTATTAGCATTATAGCTATAAGAGTGGTGTTAAAATCCTCCTTAAATTAAAAGCAGCCAGATGGCATTAAATATATGAAAGACAAAAATTTCCACCTAAAATGAGATGCCCAGATAGTATAGTTGGTTAAAACGCTGTACACAGAACTAGAGATTGTGGGTTCAAATCACAGTTTGGGTTGAAAATGTTTCTCTTCAAAAATTAATTAATGCTATATTCTCATTAAGTATGAATAGATAAATGTAATTTTAAATAAATACAAACACTCATGTCACATAAAATTACTTAAGGGGATCTGAAAACAGTGGTTGTTCCTGTAAAATTTTATCAGAATATTAACAAAGTAATCTCAAAATTCATTCCAATCATCATGAATTAGAAGAAAATATCCAGGCTCATAATAAAGGAGATGTTTTTTTCTTTTTTTTCGCTACCACTACTAACTAAAACCATGGCATAAGTGGTAGTAGAATTGGTCAACAGATGGTGTCTTTTAATAGACAATGCAGACAAATGCCTCATTATTCCCATGGCAATAATAGTTTAACCAACATGAAATAACACAGGCCTGTAAATTTAATTTTTTTTTCTGTGGCACTGGGTCTGAGCGCATATATTTCTCTTCAAATATAATTTATCCTTCATTGAGATGTATTAAATGAATAATAATAACATTGAGAGAGGCTGTACTGGTTTTATAATGTAATGTAAAATTCCAAATACAGGTCTTCTTAATAAAGAAGCCGTTATTTGCATGATCGAGTAACAGTTCGTAGCATTTGGTGCTCGGGAATTAACAGTGTATATAAGAGAAAAATTTGCATTTAGATTGGTATGCTCAGATAGCTCAGTTGATAGAGCATTCACATAGAAAGCAAAAGGTCCTGGGTTCAAACCCCCTTTGAGCATATATTTTTCTCTTCAAATATAATGGTGATGATCTTCATCGAAACATGTCCAGATGAAAAAAGAAATCATAAGTTGAGATGTATACATATGATTGAATCTCTTAATAAATTACCTGATAGTGTTTCTACCAATTCTGGTAAAACAAGTAATATGCTCAGTAATTAAATTAATGTTTTTATTACCTCACCTCATATCCTTTTTCTTCTATACTGCAGTTTCGGAGCTTATCTCCATCGTCAGTAGCCTCTGGTCGACCGGTGTTATGTCGTTTCTTGGCGGTTTCCTTCTTACTTCTGTCGTTGGACCGATGAACCTCTGGATTAGGTCAAAATTTGCGGGAGTTTCAAAATTCATGAGTTTTTCTTTTTTGTTTTTTTGGATGTGAATTTTTTCCCAGACTGTGAGTTCCTTTAGTTTATCTGTTTGTTTGATTAGGCTAGCTTCTGTATCTATTAAATGTTTTTCAGACCAAGCATGGGCTGCTACTGCTGACTTGTCCACTTCCCCTTTTTTACATTTCTAAGGTGTTCCTTCAATCTAATTTTTAAATTTCTTTTTGTTTTTCCTATATAGATTTTGTCGCAATCTTGACATTTGATCTGATATATTCCTGATTTATATTCTTGTCCAATTTTTTCATTTTTGTTGGTTTTAATTATCTTGTTTAGGCTGTATTCATTCTTTGGGGCCAATCGAATGTTAAACTTATTGAAAATTTTCTGGAACTTGTGGTGTTTTACAGGATGGTAAGTGAATTTTTTGAATCTTATGTTCTCTTCTGTTTGTTTTTTAAGTGTGCTTTCATTAATTAGTTTTTGCCTTTTGAAATTATTTATTTTTCTTGTGTACCATGTTCTCTTCATAACCATTTTCTATTGCTACTTTAATTATGTATTCTTTTTCTTTTTCATATTTTTCACGGTTCAGGGGTACATTCACCAATCTGTGTGTTAGGCTATTGAATACAGCTTCTTTGTGAGCGAAATGGTTGAATCCTGATGCCTTAATGTAGTTATCTTTATGTGTGTTCTTTCTGTATATTCCAAATTCTATTTTGTTTTTTTCGTTTCTAGTTAGGATTAGATCCAAAAATGAAATTTGTCTTTCAGTTTCAGTTTCCATTGTGAATTTTACAGTTTTGCTCTGAAGGTTCAGGAGTTTTAAGGCATCTTCTATTTGTTTATGGTTATAATGGCTATTATATCGTCAACATATCTGCGCCAAAATTTGAAAGTTAATGGGTGTCCCCTTGTGATTTTCTGTTCGAAACTACCCATGAATAAATTGGCCAGAAAGGGAGATAGTGGGTTTCCCATGGAAAGTCCAAAATTTTGTTTGTAGTATTTTCCATTGTATGTAAAGAACATTTGTTCGATGCACAATTTTGTCAAAATGATGTATTCTTCTATCTTTTTCTTTTCCAAATTATTGTGCATCGAACAAATGTTCTTTACATACAATGGGAAATACTACAAACAAAATTTTGGACTTTCCATGGGAAACCCACTATCTCCCTTTCTGGCCAATTTATTCATGGGGAGTTTCAAACAGAAAATCACAAGGGGACACCCATTAACTTTCAAATTTTGGCGCAGATATGTTGACGATATAATAGCCATTATAAACCATAAACAAATAGAAGATGCCTTAAAACTCCTGAACCTTCAGAGCAAAACTGTAAAATTCACAATGGAAACTGAAACTGAAAGACAAATTTCATTTTTGGATCTAACCCTAACTAGAAACGAAAAAAACAAAATAGAATTTGGAATATACAGAAAGAACACACATAAAGATAACTACATTAAGGCATCAGGATTCAACCATTTCGCTCACAAAGAAGCTGTATTCAATAGCCTAACACACAGATTGGTGAATGTACCCCTGAACCGTGAAAAATATGAAAAAGAAAAAGAATACATAATTAAAGTAGCAATAGAAAATGGTTATGAAGAGAACATGGTACACAAGAAAATAAATAAGTTCAAAAGGCAAAAACTAATTAATGAAAGCACACTTAAAAAACAAACAGAAGAGAACATAAGATTCAAAAAATTCACTTACCATCCTGTAAAACACCACAAGTTCCAGAAAATTTTCAATAAGTTTAACATTCGATTGGCCCCAAAGAATGAATACAGCCTAAACAAGATAATTAAAACCAACAAAAATGAAAAAATTGGACAAGAATATAAATCAGGAATATATCAGATCAAATGTCAAGATTGCGACAAAATCTATATAGGAAAAACAAAAAGAAATTTAAAAACTAGATTGAAGGAACACCTTAGAAATGTAAAAAAGGGGGAAGTGGACAAGTCAGCAGTAGCAGCCCATGCTTGGTCTGAAAAACATTTAATAGATACAGAAGCTAGCCTAATCAAACAAACAGATAAACTAAAGGAACTCACAGTCTGGGAAAAAATTCACATCCAAAAAAAACAAAAAAGAAAAACTCATGAATTTTGAAACTCCCGCAAATTTTGACCTAATCCAGAGGTTCATCGGTCCAACGACAGAGAATAAGAAGGAAACCGCCAAGAAACGACATAACACCGGTCGACCAGAGGCTACTGACGATGGAGATAAGCTCCGAAACTGCAGTATAGAAGAAAAAGGATATGAGGTGAGGTAATAAAAACATTAATTTAATTATTAAATTAAACCTCATAGTGTTCTTTCCCTGTGAAAGTTAAATAAATATGCTCAGTATTGAGTCTCTTCATATGGTTGCGAAACATGGACTCTTACTTTAAGAGAAGAAAGGAGATTACGTGTCGTATGCAAATAAATTACTCTCTACTCAAATTACTTCCAATCACTGGTGAGCTGAGATCGAATTAACGGCCGCCTTAACCGGTCATGTATGAATGTTGACGATTTCGTAATATTGGCAACGAATTACCCAGAATTCTCAGCGATAAAACCACTTCCGTTATTTTCGCCTGCTATAGAGGAATGCATTTATGCTTGCATCCCGCAAATAATACCGTATACAAACACGTCTGCGACGCGCAATATTACGCCGATTCTCCTGTTTTTCCAGTTGAATTCTTTGGTAGACTCTATCAAATTCCTCTTCTCCGCGTATACCGAAAATATGATCGAAGTCTTCAAGGTCCGACATCTTGGATAAGTTTCAAACCACATCGGTTACCATCGGTTCCCTTCGGGATTTTCACATAAGTTTATATCTTGAGCTACGATCTTAAGGTACCTTGTCAGGTAGCTTTACAATTATTACCGTGTGAATAGATTTCTGAGTAAGAAAAATGTGTTTGAATAAAACTTTATCAGCAGAGAACGCCTTTTACTGTCTAATGCGTTCAAACATTCGACCCTACAAGTATTTGAGAATAAAGTACTTAGGAAAATTTTTGGACCAAAGAGAGATGAACAGACAAGTGAATGGAGAAGACTACATAACAATGAACTACGTAGTCTTTATAGGAAGCCAGATATAATAAGAACAGTTAAGTCTCGTAGACTGCATTGGGCAGGACATGTTGCACATATGGGAAATGAAAGACTAGCATGGAAGCTTCTTGTAGGAAAGCCAGAGGGAAAGCGCCCAGTTGGTAGACCAAGAACGAGGTGGGAGAATAACATTAACTATGATTTGAGGGAAGTAGATTATACAGGGAATGATTGGAAAGCATTAGCTCAGGATAGGGATGTATGGAGAGCTTATGTCTGTGCGGCCATGAACCTACGGGTTCGATAGTGCCAGTGAGTAAGTAAGTAAGTAAGTATTGAGTCTCTTCATAAAATTGATATTTTAATATGATGATGTGAAATGAACATATTTTTTAAAGAATAGAGACATGTTTTGAGCCATAATGTACCTGCTGTCATAGGTGACATCATATGTAGATGAACGCTTGCACCACCTGCACTCTGACCAAATATTGTCACTCTATTCGGGTCTCCACCAAAATTAGCAATGTTTTTCTTGACCCATTTCAGAGCCATTACTTGGTCCTTCATACCATTGTTTCCTGGAATCCCAGCTTTTGGTAGACACAAAAATCCTGTAAAATATTATAATATTAAAAATTATAATACTCAATAAGCAAATGGAAAATGTTGGAAAAAAATATCTGACATACTGGTACCAGAATTTTCTTAAAAAAGATATGGATTAAGATTATTTTCTTCTTTGTGAATCTTTCATTTTGCAACCATACCAATGGTGGATTTGGAAACCATTGACTCAGTTCCTGCATGGATGTTACATATGTATATGTATATGTATAAATACAAAAGATCTATATTAACTTTTTTTTTGGAAATACAATAGGAAGTAACATTATTTCAATTATAAAAATTTTTGTACCTTATAATACAGTCATCCTCAACTATAATAATTTTTGTTATAATCGTCATAATATTATTAAAATTTAAAGCTTTTCAAAGACATGCTTCATCCTCAGGAACTCTCACGATACTGAAATTATTTATATATTTTATACAAATTATTTTTATATATAAATAATTGGAGTGTCATGAGAATTTCTGAGGATGAAGCATGTCTTCGAAAAGCTTTGAATTTTAATAGTATAATGATGATTATAACAGAAATTATTAAGTTGAGGACGACTGTTTTATAAGTTACACAAATTTTTTATAATTGAAATAATTTTAACGCCAACGGTGTTCAAACATGATTATTAAAAGGAAGTATCATATGAGGTTTTCCTTAATAAAAAGTGTTGTCTATGTTATTCTTACCTCATATCATTGTTACTATTAGACATGTTTCAAAGCTTGTTAGCCTCATCTTCAGTAGTTACAGACTGGTTATTATTTTAAAATACAATAGGAAGTCTGTAATTGCTGACGATGGGGCTCAGAAACCTTGAAACATATGTTCGACAAAAACAACCATAAGAGGTAAGAATGTACAGACAAACTGTCTTAATTAGACTGGTTTTTCTCATGGGAGAAAAGTTTAAAAGTCCTGACCCACTGAGACTCGAACTCCCACCTTCCGGCTTGTAGCATATTAGTTTAACCACCACATTATGACATGCCCACCCTCATTTGGGCATGTAAAGGCCAAGTCAGAAGCCTCTTATTCCAAGCTTGAGGTTCTTTTACATGCCTAAATGCACAACACAGAACCCATGCATTCAGTTGAATCCATGCTCAGGATTTTTATACATGGAAAAATCTTTCACTTCAGCTGAGTTTGAACCTGCAAACTTCAGAATCAAGGTCAAGCATGGTTATTACTAAAAGAGTCTTCATAGGGAAAACAAAGAGAAATTTAAAAACCAGAGTGAAAGAACATCTCAGGAATGTAAAAAATGGGGAAGTAGAAAAATCTGCAGTAACAGCCTATGCATGGTCAGAAAAACATCTTATTGAAACAAGGGCTAAATTATTAAAACAAATAGAAAAACCCAAAATACTCACAATCTGCAGTAACAGCCTATGCATGGTCAGAAAAACATCTTATTGAAACAAGGGCTAAATTATTAAAACAAATAGAAAAACCCAAAATACTCACTGTTTGGGAAAAAATCTACATTCAAAAAAATGAAAAGGAGAAATCAATGAACTTTGAAATTCCTGCACAAAATTATTTGATTTCAAGATTCTTCAGTCTACCAACAAAGGGAGCAGGAGACTGCTTTTCTAGATGACAGAATAACAGTCGTGAAAATACTGAAGATGGAATTGTAGAAGAAAGTTTTGAAACTGGTCTAAGAAGAAGAAGAATATGAGATGAAGTGATAAAATTTTATTTATATTAATGGTAATTACTTGTGGGCACACCATAGCGTAGTGATTAAGATACTGCGCTACAAGCCAGAAGGTCGTGGGTTTGAGTCCCAATGGGGTCAGAATTTTTAAACTGATTCAAACCTTCTGGCGACACTATGGCCCTGGGGTCGACTCAACCTCTAATGGAAATGAGTATTAGGTGCTTGTTCTGGGAGTAAAGGCGACCGTCATGCAGGGTTGACAGCCCGGCTGACATCAAATGCCGATTGTCCAAAAAAGTGGGAGCCTTAACCTCCTACTACCCCAAGGGCCTTCTGAGGCCTGTAGTGGGATCACTTTACCTTTAATGGTAATTACTAGTTCATCAGGACTGATAATAATATTGAACTTAACAGATAGCTAAAAATGGAATATAATCTGAAAGGCCTCCAAAATTTTAATTATAGATGAGGACAAATATCATTCTAACTTTGGTGCAAATATATGAACTATAATTAATAAATTCCAATAGAAAGTAACATTATGAGGTTCTTCTTAAAGATAAGGAGAATCTGGCACATCTTACCTCATAAATATTTGTGTTTCATTTGAGTTGTTTCGATATGCTGTTCATATCATTGGCATGTTGATTTTTATGTTGTTAGCTCTGGATGTAGACTCCCATTCCATCTTTTTGTTGACCAAAGAACTTGTAAATAAATTTTTTTTCCCCGAAAATTTCAAAATTCATAAATCAGAAGAATAAAAACAGGATTATGAATTTTGAAATTCCCTGGAAAAAGATTTGATTTAGAAGTTCTTCGGTCAACCAAAAGATGAAGTAGGAGTCAATATCCAGGTCCGACAATATAAAAATCAACAGTCTGGACAAGCTGACGATGATATGGACAGCATATTGAAAAATGTCAAATGAAACACAAATATTTATGAGATAAGATGTACCAGATTCATCTTGCACCATCGCGACCACGCTGCCTGCCAAGCCAAAATTTAAACCATGCAATCTGCTACCAATTTTGTGCCGATGGTGGCATCGTATCCATGCTCTATGCTACCAAAAATTGCACCGTGTTGGTACTGGATCATACTATTGTTGTTGATAAATACTTTGAATAGAAAACATAGATTGCTCAAATGAACATATTTTTGCCCGGGCCCATAAAAGACAGAGATTAAATCAACTTTCCTTAATGAATTATTAAACATGTAATATGTTGCAACCTATACAGATAATAATCGTGGAACTTCATAGGAAAGAGGAACTCATATACGCTTGAGAAAAGCTTTGGAAGTTTATATCCATATCTAAAATTGACTAGCTACTAAATCAATAGGCAAAAGTATTTAAAATCAGATAACTAAAGTTTAATGCAAGTCGAAAAACAGTCAGATATAACAATGATATAAATAAAAAGATAATTATTTGACATTGAAAATAAGTTAACATTGAAAATAAGTTAACAAAGAAAATAATACTATCATCGATCATCTGTACAAAAAAACAATATTAACAAACCATACGCCCCTCAGGGGTCCTCATCTAGGGGATATGTGGATGGCGACCACAAGGTGCCCAAGCTGTGCAAAACATTTCTTCCACTTACTTGTGTTTTGCACTCTTTTAACTTTACTATCTAACCTCTCTTGGTTAACTCTTGTTTTTTCGATCCCAACGCTATTAGGGCATCCGAGGGCTAGGGAGTCCTTCCTTTTTTGCATTTTGTCTTTCCTTTATTTTCTTTTCTTCTCCAGAAAAGCCTGACCAGAGGCTATAAGATGGCAGCCCCATCACTGGTCTTGCCTTCCTTTGGCCAGCAACCAATCGAAGGGACTATTATTATGCTTTCAAGTCTTATACGAGAATTTCCCATAAGGGAAAATTTTCTATAGGATCGTAACAGGCCTTGGCCTAATACTTGGAAGGAAGAAGAAGAGAAGAACAAACCATACGTATGATATTACATTCACACTAGTCCAGCCAAGGGCTGGGGTACACGGTCCTTGTGGCCCCACCCTGGCTTAAGGGACTAATAAACCACACAAGTTCCTCTGAGCTATATCGACCTGACTCCTTCGGTAGATAAACAGATGATGATCTGATGTTAGAAAGCACAGCTCTAATATGAGAGTTCACTAGGAGAGGGGAATATGCGCGATAGCACACGGCGCATAATAGGAAAGGAGGGGGTAAGTAGGAGAAAATTTGGCACTTTTCACTAAGACCACAGAAGAAATGGAGACGCGATAACGAATTGGTTGCCAGTATGACGTAATCCATGTATCGAAATGTTGATTTTGGTATAATCTTATTTATTATATATATCTTTAAAATACTTACATGTTTATGATTTGTGAAGACAATTAATTATCAATTAATTACAACCAATGGGAAAAAGATACACAAATCTTGTCCATATTGATGTTGATATTGAGTAGTAGTGGCTTACCTAAAACACCCAGACGGTAATTAATAGTAACCAAAACAACATTCTGTGTAAGAAGATGGTCAGGACCAAACATGACCATTGTATTGGATCCAGTAACAAAGTTTCCTCCATGTATCCACACCATCACCGGCATTAGTTCAGTTAGATTTGGACCAGGTAACTGAAATAACATAATCAGTTTAGGTAAATGTTATCACTCACCTCATATTTTTCTTCTTTTTTAAATTTAAACTAGTTACGGAACTTTACATATCAGTATCCCCATGATCATTGTTCCTGTCGTCTTCAAGAAGACACTGATCTTCTAGACGACAGAATAATAGTCATCTTCAAGATGACAGAACAACGGTTGTGGGGATACTGATGATGGAACTGATGTGTAAAGTTTAAATTAAAAAAAAATATGATGTGAGTGATAAACTTTTACCTAAATGAATATACCTCATAATAAGTAACATAATCAGATGATGTTTTTATTATTAATTTAACACTTCTCACTGAATATAAATATAACATAATCAGTATTAAACCCATACATATTTCAATCCTACATTCAGCTCTTCAGACCATAAATTTATTTATTGTGGTCTCAGGATACTGTTGTAGGCTTGAACACAGTGTCCCTGTGTTTGATGGTTGGTTGGGACAAGTTTTCTGGAGTTTTTCTTCATCTGTAAACAAACATTGGGAAAGATTTCTGGGCTGTATCTTCTTCCAGAAATCTTCTTCAAGATCATCATAGCAACTCCAGCCGTGAAAGCCTAAGTCAAAACACTGGGAAACTTTAAGCCCCAAATACCATTTAGCCCCATCATAACCATCTATCATATTTTCTTAGTTTAGTATGAATGTATCAATGAATGGTACAACCAGTTTTATATATTCATGTTGTAATGGAGGTAGATAAAGAGGCTCTTCCAAATGAATGGAAATAATTTATTAATTATTACGCGGGGCGGTCCGTTAAGCCCCGTCGTATTGATAGCGTGAAGACCACTATTGTTTAAGTGGTCTTTGGCCCGAGCGGTTGGCCTTGGTTTTGGAGGAAGAGTTCTACATTTAAACATGTTAAAACACAGTAAACGAAAAATTAACATAATTTATTAAAATAAATTCAAACATAAAGAAATATTAGATCAACAACATATAAAACAAGTTATTTAAAACAGCTGAAATCGCCACATTGTCAAACGTAAAAATATTCAAAATTTTGAAGTGTTAAAATTCAGAGAGAGAGAAAACAATCATTTTAAAATATTCAAATTTGTTCGTTATTCTAAGTTCCTTGGACCATTTGGTCCCTTATTTAATTCTAAGTCTGAAAATGACCAAAGAATGATAAATGATACATATTACCAATGTAGCTGCCACCGTCCCCCAGCCGGCGGGCCGCGTTCGGTCTGCCGCCCTTCTGCCTTCGGTAAAAAAATCGCAAATATTTATATGATAAATTTTAAGTTTCTAATTGGGGAAATTTGGGTGTGGAAAGTTCATGAACTAGTTGAAACCTTCATCTATGTCAGAATGGAAAGCTTGTTCTACTTTCACTTCGCGCAACTTACTTTATCTTTATCTAATGTGGTCATCTTTCTTGACCAAATAATTCTGGAATCTTTTGACATGGTTTTGATCCAGGATATAGAGATCCAGGATATAGAGATATGCCTTTTTACTAGCGTTTTTTATATTATATGCGTATGAATTAATATGTTTTTCAGTGTGGATCATTTTTCCTTATTTTCTGATATAATACACATGTATATGTGTCTATCCTTTATCACTTTTTTTATATTATGTTATTATTATTGCAGTTAGGCCCTAGTATTGTATAACATTAATGTATCAATTTATAAGTGTTACGCGAGCGCGTCTGTTAAGCCCCAGCGTAATGATAGCGTTAGGTTCACTATTGTTTAAGTGGACTTTGGCCCTGTTGCATTTATAATATTTCCCCCCCCCTAAATAAGACTAGGGTTGAAAAACCGAAAGTCTTTTTTTTTTCTTACATGATATCTCTCACCTCTCGGGGGTTGGTCCTGACATCTTATTAACTTAGCTTTAAGTGGGAGTGGAACTGACGTCGTCAATTGGCGATTCCATCTGTCCTGGAAGTATTTTGTTCTCATCCTAAGAGGTTAGATCGTCTTTTACTTGTACATTGCCCCGGATACCTTTAATTGCGTCGAAATATCGGTAAGATCAGTCTACTTAGTGAGAACACTATACTTAAAAAAAAACAAAAAATCACAATATAGCAAGCAAAATAGCAAGCCTTCGCGGCTTTAATACAATGTGCCTAGGCATGTATCCACGAAAAATAATGTTTATTGCTGAAAAAAAACAAAAAATATCGAAAAATTCTTCTTGTCTTCGTTCTTCTTCCTTATTTAAACCTTCTGTGGTTTCTTTTGAAACGACGCACTTTCACTGTTATCCAATATCCGACGCACTTTATCACATTTCGTTACTTTTTGTTATGTACTTCGACGGTTTCTTTTTTTTTGATGTTCGCTTTGACGGTTCTATTCCGTGAACCGGATCACTGTTAAAAAATATAACAACTGTGGTGTCTGCTGTGGCTAGCTTGGAGGATGCGATGTTCTAATGCTCGAGTTTGTTGTTCAGTTTCAGCTGCCGTTGGTCCAGGTAGGCCTTTTTTTTGTCATGCCTAGTTTCTTTAAACAAAACCCAGTTAGGTCCAAGGAGAACTTATGAAAGGTTTGATAGGAATTAATCTTGATGTGGAGTTTGTTTTCTTGACACTTCTATAGGACAAAATTGGGCTGAAGGGAGTTAGGCCAAGGTTTGGCGTTGGAGAAAGTCATTATTATGTTTTATAACTGCCTGGGTTTGTTCTTTGCCTCAGTTGATTGCGAGTCTGGACATTCATCCTTCTTATGCTCCGACACGAGATGTGTAGATGGTCCTGGCAGCTGCCCTGCGTCCTTAGATGTACAGGGTGCGGTTGGTCCTGCCAGCGTTATGCTGCCCTCGTCCTCAGATGTATAGGGTGCTCCGTGAGTCTGGCCCTACTTAATCTGCTTCCCATCTTGTGGTGTCGTGGTGGTGCCGCAGATCCAGGCGTGAAGCTGCAATCTTATGGCATTTGTTAAAACTTGGGAAAACATCGATTATGGGTTTGGTGGTTATCCCGTACTACATGGGTCCGCATCCCCTCTATCATTCCTGGTCATTGAATGTTTAATTTACCTCATTGCATATTAGACGTCCTGGCTTTAGATCTCATTGTTATCTACATGTATTGTTTAGTTTGGTGCACCCATGTTCCTATTTGCCCTTTATAGCTAGCCTCAAGTTGCAAAGGAAATGCTCTTATGTTTTTGGCCTTATGATTTCTCATGAATCATTTACGCCCTTATTGCAATTCAGGTTTTACTAGGTTCAAAAATTGTCAGTATCTCACCGTATCTTACCGCCTGTTTTCAACTTTCCATTGCTTGCTAAAATTTTCAAATTTGCTTTCCCTCTCTAGAGTCCTGAGTTCGATCGAGTGTGCTCGCCTACACATAAATCGCTAGGGCTTTAAGATGTAACTACTACTTGTATGATTATGTAACCTGAATTCCGTATACCATTCCCTCGTGAGGTCCTGATTGTGAGAGCATTTCCTTTCTTCTATCCGGGATGCGTCCTGTGCATCTTAATTCTCTCGCTTCTACTCTGCCTGTCGATTTCCCGTTTTACAGCCTACAGAGTTAACTTATTAGACATGCATCTTTGCGTCTTAAATTCCCTCGCTTCTAATCTGTCTGTCGTTTTCTCGTGTTACAGCCTACAAAGTTAACTAAACAAAAATGCGTCTAAATGGTGTTGTTTCCTTAAGTCCTTCCTAATTCTTTTGCATTATTCCCTTACGCCCTTCCTGATTCGTTCGCAATATCTCATCTGGTTTCTTGAATTTCTGTATTTAATTTTCTTTTCATAACTCCTGATTATGCGTGGACTTTATTCCGTGTCTTGGGTCCCCATCTTACCTATGGGTTTAACCTCTCCCTTTTTATTTCTTATCCTTTGGTTTCCTTTTAAATTCCATTTATGTTTTTGAGTTAATTCCTGGTCTCATACGTGTAGACTTATTCCCTATCTTACATATGGTTTTACCCTCTAAGTTCATGTCCAACCCTATGTGTTTAACTTCTACTTTCTTGTATTACCCTATGTGTTTAACCTCTTATTCCGTGTACAACCCTATGTGTTTAATCCCTAATTTCCTGTAGTACCTTATGAGTTTAACCTCTATTTGCGTGTACTATCCTTATGTGTTTAACCTCTAATTTTCTGTAGTGCCTTATGTGTTTAACCTCTAATTTTCTGTAGTGCCTTATGTGTTTAACCTCTAATTTCTGGGATCTCCCTTTATGTACTACCTTAGGTGATTATCCTCTAATTTTGTGTACCCTGTATGAACTTAACTTCTAATGCCATGTATTCCTTACGTGTTTAAACTCTAGTTTCTTGTATTTCTTATGTGTTTAACTTCTAACCTCCCGAGATCTCCTTTTATGTATTACCCTATGTGTTTAACTTCTAATCTCCCGAGATCTCCTTTTATGTATTACCGTATGGGTTTAACCTCTTATTCCCGAGATCTCCATACCTAATGTGTTTAACCTCTCATTTTATGTACTATTCCTACTTACTTGTATTACTTATGTGCTTAACCTCTCTTTGTATGTAATATTCCTACTTAGGTCAATCTGTCTCTCTTGGCTCTACTCGTCGATCGCACCATCGTAATGTATATGTGTTTCCCTTAGTATTTTCATTTAGTGTCTCAACGTTTCTGACGACCCTGACTATTATTCGTTGTCCCTTCGTTATGACCATATTCTATGTGTGCGTACGGCTTTCTCATCGCGGTTTCCTGTTCTGCTTTTCTCTAACCACCGGTGGCCTCTTTTTGTTTCCCTGGCATCATTATTGTCTCTGGATGGTCCCTGACCATCGATCCTTGTATTTCCGACTTTTTAGACCGGCGTTCGGGCAGTCGCCAAAATTGATAGTGTTCGGTCCCCATCCTCGTCTTCGGGTCCCGACTTTCGAGGGGCATCTGCCTTAAGACGAAGGTAGGAGAAATCCCAACCTTATCAACAGGTCCCTAGTTCCGTCTACCTGGTTGGCAAGCGGGAGGGGCAGGCATCAGCCAAATTGACAGAGATTGGGTTCCTATTCTCATCCTCGGGTCCCGTCTTTCGACGAGCATCTGCCCTAAGAGGAGAGCAGGATAAATCCCAATCCTATCAACAGGGTCCTTATTCCCCTGTACCGCTTCCATCCTGATTCTCTAATTCTGCTGCCTCAGAATTAACCTTAGGGAGAGCCTTCTTGAGCTCATTGGACGACGGCCTCATCATCGGAGTGGATTTGATCCGATTCTCTTCTGATGGTGATCCTACTATTGCCCTCATCACTCCCTAAACCCGGGTATCATGACAGTTTTCCGTGGGTCTCTTTGCCCGTAATTGTATTGTGCTTTCATTTGTTTCTATGTTTCCTTGTTTCCTCTAAATTTCCTTTATTGTTAATTCTCCGATGCCTATCTCTCTAGCACGTTGGCGAAGTGTTCAGGCAACTCGCCAAATCTTCGAGGCCAAAACCTCTCCAAAAGGGTCCTTAGTCTTTCCCAACTCGTATTCTTCCTAGCACGTTGGCGAAGTGTTCTGGCAACTCGCCAAATCTTCGAGGCCAAAACCTCTCCAAAAGGGTCCTTAGTCCTTCCCAACTTGTATCTCTTTACAATGTTTGTTCCGCATGGTCCCTAACGTCCCTTAGTTTTTTTTTTCCTAGTACGTTGGTGAAGTGTTCAGGCAACTCGCCAAATCTTCGAGGCCAAAACCTCTCCAAAAGGGTCCTTAGTCCTTCCCAACTTGTATCTCTTTACAATGTTTGTTCCGCATGGTCCCTAACGTCCCTTAGCTTTTTTCCTAGTACGTTGGTGAAGTGTTCAGGCAACTCGCCAAATCTTCGAGGCCAAAACCTCTCCAAAAGGGTCCTTAGTCCTTCCCAACTTGTATCCCTGTGTGCGACTATGTAAAAGTTTCATCTCTGTTTGTGTATTTCTAACGTTACCTAGCCTAGATTGACCTAAGTGGTAGCCTATCCTTTTATTATCCCTCGTAGGCCTAAATATGAAGGGTCTTAAGCGATCTAGTTTTCATCTTTTATCGTAATATGTCATGTCTCATATGTGTGTGTGTCTACTACTCGACTGGTCACTAGTCCCAACCGACATGCTGTCAAGGTATACAGAGGGAGAGATCTCGGCCGCAGATTCTCTCTCTGTTTCCTCCTGTAGGCACCCCAGTCAAGCGTCATGATCAGCCGAGTATAATAATTGTTGTGTACTTTTCTTTAGAAATATTATTCAGTGTAGCCCTTGAAATTCCAAATTTATATGATAATTCTTCCCACTAGATCGATTAAGACACCCACTATCGGTGAAATATCCTAACCTCCATCTTCTAAATTGCTATGGGGATAAATTAATTTGATTTCGATCATTCCTGCATTTCAAAAAGTTTATAAATTTTCCTAAGTTCCCAAGTCCCTCTTTCATTCTCTTTCGTAATAAGTATATTTTTCCTTTCCCCCAAACCAAGTTGGATAATGCACATCCTCCCTTCTTAATCTGAACTGTTGTTACTACTGATTTCTTGCGATGTTAAAATAATTTCTACCCTCCGTGTTGCATAACTCCTGGTTAATTGATCCTATCATTCGTCTTCCACTATAGGCTCAACATACTACGTGCCTCTATCTGGACTGCTTCCACGTTATATTCTCGCGAACCAGCCTACTACTTATCCCGGAACCCATTCATACTTAAATGAGTCCTAATTGCTGAAACTGAGATTGTGGTTTTCCGTTATCTTTCATTTTATTCATAACCATAAGTTTTATTTCTGGTAGTTCGCTCTCATTTCATTATTATTATTATTATTATTATTATTATGATTATTAATATTATTATTATGATTATTATTATTATTATTGTTAGTTATAAATTCACTGTGTTTTCTTATTATCATTATACATTATCAATACTTGGTAATTTGATTTTATTTTTATTATTATTATTACATTTTTATTAAGTTTTAGGATCCTCATTGATATTAATAGCTCGATCTGCCTGGTCACATCCCATCAATATCACGTGGATATCCTAACTAGTCTCTAGTATCCTATCCTTGAGGGTTATTCGTCGAATTGTTTGTCAAGTATCCTAATTTTCACCCCCAAAAAAAACAACCATGATACAGCCGAAAAGAAAATATTTCTGGGAATGAGTCTACCCTTCCTTTATTACTTCTGTAAGCATCAGTCTATCCTTCGGTTATCATTTCTGTAAGCATCTTGTTTCTACCTCCCCTCCGTAATCTTCACTAGCGGAGCTCTATGATTATGCCAAATCTCCATTCCCCTCTTCCATTCGAGCTCACTCTTATTTATACAGAATTTCCATTCTTTCCGTTTCCGAAACCTTAATCTGAGTTACGGATCGAGCGAGTCCTCCCTTAATTGCGCTAGCCCCCTTAACTTTACTTTGATTATTTGACTCATGATTTAGAATCGTCTCACATTGTAGTCGAAATTTTCACAGAATGCGCCCGCCGGCATTGTTGTAAATCTCTCAACACCGCATGAGAGGTTAATAAAAAATTATTTTAAGTTATTATTTAACCTGAAGTTCGGTCGTCTTCCTTTCTATGAGTCTCGAATTGGAAATCCCTCAGTAATGTCATTTCCCTTAGGGAGGTGTGTGGTGTCTGCTTTGTTTTTATTGCGCTAATCTCAATTCCCGCTTTTGATCGAGTTCTCTCTAATTTCCCCTAAGGTTCCCATGCCTCTTTCTCATACTCTTGGTTTCGGAACTAGAATCTACATCCCTAATTAGGTGCGTTATCATTTTTGTGATTGTGTTAATTCTCCATGCCCCTCTATGCTCGAGTTCTCGTTTATTTCTCCTAAGTCTTCATGCCCTTTGTTCATTCTCTCGGTTTTCAAATCTAAAATCCCTTTGATTGCCTATATATGCCACTTTATTTTCTGTCAATGTCATGGGTCTTTATTTAAAGTACGTTTTCTGACGTCTAGAAAAAAAAAATAATATTTGTTTCCCTGTAAATGCACATAGTATAAATTTTGTTCATATTCCTAATGCAGTCGGTTTTTGGAGCCCTTATCTATGTGGTTAATCTAACTATCACCAAAATAAACACATTCCAGAGCTTTGCTGAACTTTACAACTATGTGACCTCCTAAGACACTCAGCCTTCGTGCACGTAGGAATGACGTGTCTCAAAATAAGATATCTCTCAAGTTGGCGATTTTCCAATTTTCCACGCTGGTAAGTTCATATTTATATTATTCCGAAACTCCTATATTCTTGAACTTCCTTAATATTATTATTATTATGTGTCATCCTTTTCTTCCATTACCTTTATTATTGAACGTATGATTTGTACCCCGAACTTCGTGTGATTATTATTATTCTAGTGTGTGTTTTATTATTATTAAATTTAAATCACTCAGTTAGAGTAGTTTTCTTTCTGGTTTCAGTCTACTTCTCTTCTCGATTTTTAACTGAAAACGTTCCTAAATATAATATGGGTCCTGCGCCACTACCATCATATAACCCAGACTACATTTCCACGGCAAATCGGGATTATTTGCTCAAATGCCCTGTCTTGTTAATGTCGCACGGTAGGCGGTGTTGTAACATTAATCGGTTTTTAAAATTTCTTCGATATATTTAGTATGATTATTTTATTTAGTTTCTACTAGCATAGTGTTAAAAGCACTGCGCTACAAGCCGAAAAGTTTTGGGGTTCAAGAACGCCCCGTGTGTTTTTAAGGATTCTTTTCCTGACCTAAACCTTCTGGCGGCACTATGGCCCTGGGATCAATTCAGCCTCTAACTGAAATAAGTACCAGATTCTTGTTCTGGGTAAAGGGCGGCCGTCACGCGGGGCTGATAACCCGGCTGACATTAAGTGCCGATTGTCTGGAAATATTGGGAGCCCTAACATTTCCGTTACCCCAAAATCTCCGGTAGGGGAAATATGTTTCTTTAAATGTTACTTTATTATTATTATTATTTTTTTTTTACGGTTATTACTCTATTCCCAATTCCTGTGATTTTTAGGTTTTCCAACTCCCTAACTATTTTCCTGCTAGTTTTCGGTTATTCTTTTTGTAATTAAATTTTTATAGTCTTATTATTAGACTAATTGTTAATTTATTTTCCCAATATAAATCATTCATTGCAAGTTATAATGCGGTTCCTTGAGCCTCACGTGGGCCAAGATTAATTACCAGTGTGGATGCACGAGTTGCAGCATGGGGACTTAAATATCAATTGATTTATTCTCCCTGTATTTTGTCGATAATATTTTGATTTTTAGCCCGGATATAAGTATAATTTATTTGTTTGAGATGGATAGAGTTAGTTTCCTACGGGGTGGCTGTAATGTTTAATATAGACTCCGTTAGAAGGCTCTGTAGTCATCGTGGCCATTTTGATAAACAAAACAAGAATATAATAGACGTTAGCCAACTTCCTAGTTCTTTATCCTAACAACAAAACCTAGTTAATAAACCATAGATTAATTTTTCGTATCCTATCTCTATCCATGATTCAGTAAGATATCCAAGATCGTGTTTTTACGTGAATATATATATAAAGAATGAATGTTTACATAGTACCAATCGTATTTAGTGCATTAGTGGCGTAAGTATAAGATGTGTCCGCCATCTTGTTTGCTTTAATTTATTACCCTATTCAAAAAAAATATAAAAATTTCAATATAACAAAAAAATTTCCAATCTAGTGGCGTGTAAAGCAACCTATGATCCCTTGGGCTTATCTCTCGTGGTGATGCTTTCAGAAATGATTTATGTATACATGTGATCGTGCCACGTCTTACCGATAAACGAAATAATAAAATATTGTCATTATACACGTACAATTATTAGCATTGGATGAGATATTGCCACACAACAACAAAAAAAATACTAAAATTATAACACTCTAAAAAAAGAAATATCATAACCTAGGTTAACAACAACAAACCAAAAAAAAAAATATCCTCTAACTGAAACAACACCAAATTAATTCATAAACCTTATGTGTATCAAAAAATCAAGTTCTAAAATGAACATAACATATAACATAGCCTGGAAAAAAATTAATGTACATATAAATGTCTGCCTATTAAAAAAATAACACCAAAAAAAATTATCAACAACACCAAAATTGTCGTATATATCCAAAAGTTTACCCATTGAAAAAAAACTTAATTATGCCCAGAAAAATAAAACATTTGTCGAAAAACATCAACACCAAAAATATAACCTAAAACAACGATATATCCAAAATTTACCCATTGTCTATAAGCCCAAATATTAGATCCAAAAAAAAAAATAACATAACCTAAAGCCAGATAATAATAATGTCCCAAAGTTGAATATTTTCTGGTTTCTCTCTGTTTTTAAAAGACGTAGTTTATTCAATGTGACTCTTCTCTTCCCAATTGAAAAAAAACATATAGATTTTTACTGTGTACGAATTGAAGGTTAATTTTGTGGTCTAAGGTTCGTTTCTTTATCCGTGAAAATAATAATAGAACATTGTTTTCACGAATATCCCACCGCTAGTTCACCAGAATGTTACGCGAGCGCGTCTGTTAAGCCCCAGCGTAATGATAGCGTTAGGTTCACTATTGTTTAAGTGGACTTTGGCCCTGTTGCATTTATAATAATAAGAAAGGAAATAAAATTGTTTGCAACAACTACATGGGCATCTCATTACTTTCAACTTCTTACAATATTCTAACAAATATATTAGCATCCAGACTTACTATTGATGACATAATGGGTGATCATCAATGTGGATTTAGAAGAAATAGGTCTACAATAGATCAGATTTTTTAGTATGACAGATTTTAGAAAAGCAGTGGGAATATAATGTCACTGTACATCAACTATATGCAGACTTCTAAAAGGTATACAATTCAATTAAGAGAGAGAAGTTTTATAGTATTCCGACAGACTTAGGAATTCCTGGACTTATTTGAATGTGCCTAAATTGCACAAAGAGTAGTCTGTGTAGGTAAACAGTTTTCACATACTTCTGAAATTCGCAGTGAATTAAAGCAAGGATATGCTCTATCTCCTCTACTATTCAACTTTGTACTAGAGCATGCCATCAAATATTCATAGGATTAAGAAGACATGTACTCAATGGTATTAATAAGCCATTGATATATGCAGATGTCCCGCGCCGTAGCCGAGCGGTTAAGGTAGGAAGCCTTGGCGCAGAGCTACGGGACTTGCGCTGGTTCGAGTCTCCATGGGGGAAGAAATTTTCTCATGGTATTTCGGCCAGTATGGGACCGGTGCCCACCCAGCATCGTGAGGCAATTGGGTAGCTACAATAAGTAGCGGCTCCAGGTTGAGGAACCAGTTATAACGGCTGGGGGACTCGACAAGCTAACCACATGTCACCCCTACACTGGCTGTTGATCATCTACCTCTGTGATTGACACATGTGGATGTGAAGGGCCAGCAGCCGGCTGGTAAAAGGGCAACCACTGAAAAGTGGAAAGACCCTCAATCGGAATATATGCAGATGATGTAGTATTTTTAGGCAATTAGCAAGGAGATACTAAGGGTCAACATGCACATTCTATTGAGTAACTCTAAGAAATTGGGGCTGGAAGTAAATATCAATAAAACTAAATACATGGTCACACATAGAAATACATTAAATAACAGTTAATGACAAACAAAGGAAATTTTGAAGAAGTGGATGAATTCCAATACCTAGGAATAATAATTACACACAGGAATGAGGTGCAGAAAGAAATTAAACATAAGCTCAATTCTGGAAATGCATGCTATTATTCATTGCAGGGTCTCTTGTCATTCCAAATTCTCTAAAAAGAAGTAAACTGAATACGAGGGTCATACTGAAAGTCGTGAGCAACCCATTGTTAAAATTCAAATTTCAACAATGTAACAAAAACAACTGCAGGTTCGTAATCTACAGACTTTATACCACAACAATGCCGTTTTGTGGCGTCATAGCTTCTATCATGTAACCACACACAGTGTTTCCAAAATGGCAGACATCAATGTTTTGTTTCGACAGCGCGCTGTCATTGAATTCCTTGTTAAAGAGGAGCAATCTGCTGTTGAAATTCACCAAAGACTTCATTGTGCTTACGGAGATGCCTGCATGGGTGCCAGCAGTGTTAGGAGATGGGTGAAATATTTTAAAGATGGGAACACGAGTATCAAAGATGAGCCTCGTAGCGGTCGCCCACACTCTGCCTCCACGGATTGCAACAAGGAAAGAGTTGATGCGCTCATTAGAAACAACAGGCGTATCACAGTGAATGAAATCGCTACAAAACTTGCAGTAGGACACAGTGCAGTGCAAGAAATGATTCACAGCTTAGGTTACCGAAAAGTTAGTGCCCGTTGGGTTCCATGTTTATTGAGTGAAGACCACAAACTTCAGAGAAGAACCATCACCCATAACCTTCTTCAGAGATTTCGAAATGAAGGTGATGATTTTTTGACGAGTATTGTGACAGGTGATGAAAGCTGGTTTCATCGCCATGAGCCTGAAACAGAACGCCAGAGTATGGAATGGCACCACTTGAATTCGCCATCAAAGAAAAAAGCGAAGACAGTGCAATCTGTTGGGAAAGTTATGGGCAGCGTCTTCTGGGATGCGCAAGGTTGCATTCTGGTTGAATTTCTTGAACCTGGACAAACCATAAATGCTGCCCGCTATATCCAGACACTTGTGAATGCACGACAAACGCCCTGGCAGGAAGATCATTCTGCAACACGATAACGCGCGTCCTCACACTGCTCGTGCCACTGTGGAGAAGATCAGGACATTTGGGTGGGAAACTCTTCCACATCCTCCCTATAGTCCCGATTTGGCACCCTCCGACTGCCATCTTTTCGGTTCTGTGAAGGAGCAGATGAGAGGCCAACGCTACGAGACGCTGGAGGATATTCGGAAAGCAGTGCATCAGTGTCTTCGAGCAGCTGGAATGGACTTCTATCATAAGGGAATTTTCAAGCTTTTAGAACGCTGGGCAAAATGTGTGCAAAGAAATGGAGACTATGTTGAAAAGTAGCACAAAGGTCTGTACTTGGTGTACTTGGTTTGTCTAAAATAAATATTATGATTGTTTAAAAAAATGTTGCTCATGACTTTCAGTACGACCCTCGTATATGGGTTGTTCCAAATCAAATCAACACATGCTACAACCTGATCCCTTTCAATTGTAACAATTTTGTAAAATTGAAGCTACTGCTAATATAAAGTTAATTAAATATATGTATGTATTTATACAAATGCAGGGGACTTGACAGAAGTTATTGTCCATAATTATGAAAAAAACAAATAACCGATAACAGAAATTAAAACAATAAAACATCATAGAAAAACAAACATTTTGGATCTTGCTTCCTAGTATCTATACTTCAGCCTACCAGAGTGAAGTGCCTGACACTGTAGTAGATGGTTTCTGTCCATGTTAGTGTTCATGGAGTACAGTGGGCAATAAGGATTTCTGTAAATTCGAATTCGATGCAGATGAGCTGCAAGACAATCATGTTCCTGTTCCATGTTTAGTCGAAAATATGCTACAGCTTCCTTTAAAGGTGCATCTGGTGTAGTATGGATCGTAATTAAATATATAAAATATTGAATCTCTTTGTCAAGCACTTTTTTATAATAGTGATTTCAATTTATGAAAAAAAATACAGCTTATTCCTTAGACTGAAATAACTCATGATGTGTTGGTCTCATTTTAAAGCTTATGTAACACACTTTAGTTTTATTAAAAATATTGTGACCTTGAACAATGAATTATGTGCACTGACTGACTCATCTTTAGTTTGGACACATTTAGTTTGGACACAATTAACTTGCCAGGCCTTCACACTTCGTTATATGCGAGGATAAGAACAATCTAGAATTCTAGTCTAGACTCCCCTCGAATGGAAAGATTGAGAGGCCAACTCTTCTATAAAGTGAATTAGAGAACCATCTGGAAGTTCCCAGGAGGCCATATTGACTCATGAGTCACTGGCTCACAAATCCTCTTGTACCATGTAAGGCAAGAACTGACTCCTGCCATCATCTGTGAATTCGAAGGTGGTAATTTGAGCAACGGAACAAAAATGCTTTTGATCACATTTTACTGAAGGACTTTTGAAAATTTTTAATAATGAAAAAGTTCTAAAAACATTATTCGACTAATTAATAACATAAATTCATAACAAGGTCAGATTAAAGACAAGAGGTAAAACAAGTGAAGGAATACCAATTGGAAAGGGCATCAGACAAGATGACTCTCTGAGTCCACTATTATTTAATGTAGTTATGAATTAAATAATTTAAAAAGCCTTTGTTCATGGCATCATACATGGACATTAACCCGACCTAAGGGGAACCAGGGACATCTTCCTTGAACCCACTTAGGTAACTCTTAGCAGGCATGTCCACAATGCGGGGGTGGACCCAACTCTAAGTTGGTGACTAAGTTCTGCTAAGGACCCAGTATTGTGGGTATAATGCTTTACCCTTGTCCAGGGTTACGGATGAAGACCACAATGGCAGCGAAGGCGAGGAAGAAAATATTTCAACTCGACCGAACTGGCAGAGGAGGAAAATTTCAACTCGGCAGAACTGGCAGAAGTGGCAACTCTTTCTCCAGAGTATAAAAGGAGCCCATACTCGGGGCAACAGGAGTGAAGTCTCCAACAACTTAAGTCGGAAGGAGCAACCCTTTCTGTGGGGATTATACACAGAAGAGCATGTCCAGAGGCTCTAAGGTGGCAGCCCCACCACTAGACTTGTCCTGCATAATGCTCTTAACGTGGCCAGGAGACATTTACATTACTGGCAACCATCAAGTGAATAACCAGACTGATCAACCTAAGACAACCAGAGCAAGAAATAGGAATAAACGATTAGGACTTGTAGAAAAATTGAAAACTGCTACTTGGAATGTTAGAGGATTAGCAAATAAAGAAGAAGAACTTCAAAATGAGTTAACAAAAGCCAATGTAGATATTTGCCTTCTCACCGAAACGAAAAAGAAAATTAAAGGTAATAAGGAATTAAAAGATTATATATTATTTTACAGTGGAGTTGCTCAGAATAAAAGGGCATCTGCAGGAACAGCAATTCTAATAAAGAAACAATTCAGAAGAGCACGTCCAGAGGCTCTAAGGTGGCAGCCCCACCACTAGACTTGTCCTGCATAATGCTCATTACGTGGCCAGGAGACATTTATATTACTGGCAACCATCAAGTGAATAACCAGACTGATCAACCTAAGACAACCAGAGCTAGAAATAGGAATAAACGATTAGGACTTGTAGAAAAATTGAGAACTGCTACTTGGAATGTTAGAGGATTAGCAAATAAAGAAGAAGAACTTCAAAATGAGTTAACAAAAGCCAATGTAGATATTTGCCTTCTCACCGAAACGAAAAAGAAAATTAAAGGTAATAAGGAATTAAAAGATTATATATTATTTTACAGTGGAGTTGCTCAGAATAAAAGGGCATCTGCAGGAACAGCAATTCTAATAAAGAAACAATTCAGAAATAAAATACATAGTTATAATTTTGTGAATGAAAGAATAATGAATGTTCGCCTGAAAACAGCAAGAGGACATCTAACAGTAGTTTGTATATATGCACCCGAGGAGGGGAGAAAAAGAAGAAAGGTGCTGAATTCTATGAATCCTTACAAACACATCTGAACTCTCTTAATAAAACAGATTTTATTTGCTTAGGAGGAGATTTTAACACCCGCGTTGGAAAAGAGACTGTAGAGAATTTGATTGGTAATAACGGCAAGAATACCTCAAACGAGAATGGAAAACTCTTAGAAATTTTGCCAGCTTAAATGAATTAAAAATAACTAACACCCTTTTCCGTCATAAAGATATCCATAAATATACTTGGGCAGCGAGAGGCACTAGATCAATAATAGATTATATATTGAGCAATAAGAAATTATCTCCTCATGTGTTTGACACTCGTGTATATAGAGGATACGATATTAGTTCAAACCATTTCATCGTCATCTCTACGTTTCACATGCCAAATAAATGGATTTACAAGAGGAGAACAAATATAACAAAAGTAAAAAGGACAAATTTTAAAGTATATATTATTACAACAAGAGAGTATAAGGAGATTATACTCTTCACGATTATTAAACTATGTAGATCAAAGAGCTGTAAGCACTAATGTGAATGAAGAATGGCAAGATCTAAAAACGATTATATTAAAAGCTGCTGAGGAAGCCCTAGGGACAAAATCTACAAAAAGAAGGTAAAAAGATTTATATATATGGAATGATGAAATTCAAGAAATGATCAAAAACAAAAAAAAAGCATCATATTTTAAAATACATCCAATCAAAATCAGAAGAAGATTTGATAGAATTGCTTTAATACAGCAGAAAGAAGAAGCACCATTGTTTAAAAGAGAAGTAAGGAAAGTTGAAACGACTTAGCTGGAAAAACTATATATCCAATATAGAATAAGAATTGCAATGGATAACAGGATATGGCTTACAAGGTTTTGAAACATCTGAACTCAACTGAAGACACAGACAAATTAAATAATATACAAGAAAAAGAGTGGCTCAAATATTATGGAACATTATGGACAGATATGTCAGAAATAAACATTGACCCCAAATTAAAGGAAATGGCACATGTAGATCTTCTTGAAATCAAAGAATTAGAGAATGCTCTAGAAACATTAAAAAATAAGAAAACTACAGGAATAGACTGTTTAAATATTGAACTTTTAAAGTATGCTCCAAGAGAAATTAAACAGAGATTCTTAGATGTACTAAATGTGTGCTGGAGGATGTGCATAATCCTGGATGAATGGAAGAAAGGACTTATATGCCCCATATTTAAAAAAGGAAGTAGACGCGAGTGCACAAGTTACAGGGGAATCTGTTTATTGAATACAGCTTACAAGATATACGCTAAGATTATTACTAGACAATTAAATATAATAAATGAGTATATATTAAGTGAAGAGCACAGTGTGGCTTTCGGAAAGGTCGGTCATGTTCAGATGCCATTTTCACAATAGAACAACTTATTCAGAAGAGAAGAGAAGAGAATTTAATTTGCCAACTTGCATACTTTTTATTAACTATCAAAAAGTGTTTGATAGACTCTCAAGAAATAAACTATGGGAAATAATGTATGACAAAGGGTTTCCAGGACACATTGTCAAAGTTGTGCAAAGCTTATATTTTAAATCAGAAATAATGATTGATAAAGGAGGTACAATGAGCAATAATACATTAGAAATTAATCAAGGGGTCAAACAAGGATGCCCGCTATCTCCTGCACTCTTTAGTATATATATATATATAGATGAGATCATTGTACAATGGCAATCAAATTTAACCACAGAGTTTAAAGTTGGCAGTACGATTCTAAATACCATACTGTTTGCAGATGATCAGACAATCCTTAGCTCTTCAGAAGACAATTTACAAATAGCAGCATATAAATTAAACGAAATAGCAAATAAATTCAATATGACAATCTCTGAAAGTAAATCGAAAGTAATGGCATTCAACGGGAAAGACCATATGAGGTGTAAAATCAGTATTAATAACAGTATAATACAACAGGTGAACAATTTTAGAAGGAAGATATTAATATTAAATTAAATAGAATTTGCAGAATCTGTGGCACTATAAGACGGACACTGAAAAATAAAACTTTGAGGAGCACACAACTAAAATTTTACAAAATTATGGCAGTGCCTGTCTTAACATATGCAAGTGAAAATTGGACTCTTAATCATTCAGACAGAAGGAAAATAGAAACTGCAGAAATGAAGTTCCTACGTTCAGTAGCAGGTGTGACAATTTTGGACAAGAAAAGAAGTGAGGATATTAGAAAGTAAAAAAGTAAAAGTAAAGTGATCCCACAACAGACCCGGAGGCCCTTGGGGTAGTAGGAGGTTAAGGCTCCCACTTTTTTCTAGACAATCGGCACTTTATGTCAGCCGGGTTGTCAGCCCTGCGTGACGGCCGCCTTTACCCCCAGAACAAGCGTCTGGTACTCATTTCCGTTAGAGGCTGAGTCGACCCCAGGGCCATAGTGCCGCCGGAAGGTTTGGGTCAGTTTAAAAATCCTGACCCCACCGGGACTTGAACCCTGGACCCTCCGGCTTGTAGCTCAGTGCCTTAACCACTACGCTACGGCGTGCAGGACTTAAATATTTTTAATTAACAAATAGAATTGACAACATGAGAAACAACTGGTATGAACATATCAAGAGAATGCCTACAGATAGAATCCCTCAGCTGTTACTAAAGTACAAACCAATAGGACATAGAAATGTTGGACACCAATTTACTAGATGGGAGAATTCATTAAATCCCACTTGATGTGAAAACAGGTCAAAAGGCCTAATTTCATGAAGCAGAAGAAGAAGAAGAAGAAGAAGAAGAAAAAGTCAAAACTAAAAGAGGATATTTACCAGGTAATAAAGAAATGAAAATAATATGTTAGGCAGATGATGCAGTCTTGTTTTCAAAAAAAGAAGATGACCTACAAAGATTACTATACCAATTTAACAAAACTGCAAAAGAATTTAAGATGATTATATCAAGCAAAAGAAAAAGAAAAAGCAGCAATGACATTCTCACGATACCCCATAAAATGTAAACTGGTAGTAGATGACAACATAATAGAGCAAGTATCAAATTTCAGTTAATTGGGTTTAAATGTAACCAGCTACGCAAGTTTAAAAGAAGAAGGTATTAATCAAATAAATAAAGCCAATAGAGTTTCAGGCTGTTTAAAAGACACCATTTGGAAAAATAATATCTAAGAAAGATGCTAAAACTAAAATATATAAATCGGTAATCTGACCACTTCGTACATATACAGCAGAAACTAGACCAGAAAATAATTATACTCGACGCCTACTGGAAGCATGTGAAATCAAAGTTTTGAGAACAATATAAAAATAATATTAGGAGATCACATTAGAAGTGATAAGGTAAGAGAAAATTTACAAATAGAACAAATTTCAAATTGGATGAACGAACGAAGGAAAGAATGGAATGAATATATAATACAATGTGAAGCAACAGAATAGTTAAAATAGCTATGGATAAATTCCCAACTGGGAAATAAATATTGGACGCCTGAAGAAAAGATGGAAAGATACAATTGAGGCAGCAGTACACTGAAGAGGAACAGACACCTTGTCTACATTGGATAGAAGAAGAAGGATCAAAAATGTATCACAATATACTTATATCCACCCATGAATTAAATTAATATTTTTATTATACCTCACCTCATATCCTTTTCTTCTTAGACTGCAGTTTTGGAGCTATATCTCCATCATCAGTAACCTTTCGTCGACCGGTTTTCTAGAAAACCGCAAGAAACGATGTAACACTGGTGGACGAGAGGCTACTGATGATGGAGATATAGCTCCGAAACTGCAGTCTAGAAGAAAAGGATATGAAGTGAGGTAATAAAAATATTAATTTAATTCTCAAATTAAACCTCATAGTGTTTTTTCCCTGTGAAAGTTAAATATCTACCTATATTGTAGTCTGATTACATAATTATTCATTACTTTGGATGTAATGAATTTAAAACTCTAAAGCACAGTAAGATAACAATTACAATTGATATAATCAAAGCTCGGGGCACGCCGTAGCGTAGTGGTTAAGGCACTGAGCTACAAGCCGGAGGGTCGAGGGTTCAAGTCCCGTTGGGGTCAGGATTTTTAAACTGACCCAAAACCTCTGGCAGCACTATGGCCCTGGGGTCGACTCAGCCTCTAATGGAAATGAGTACCAGGCGCCTGTTCTGGGGGTAAAGGCGGCCGTCACACAGGGCTGACAACCGGGCTGACATCAAGTGCCGATTGTCTAGAAAAAGTGGGAGCCTTAACCTCCTACTACCCCAAGGGCCTCCGGATCTGTTGTGGGATCACTTTACTTTTACTTTTTTACTTTCTAATATCCTCACTTCTTTTCTTGTCCAAAATTGTCACACCTGCTACTGAACGTAGGAACTTCATTTCTGCAGTTTCTATTTTCCTTCTGTCTGAACGGTTAAGAGTCCAATTTTCACTTGCATAATGTTTTTTATTTGAGATTTCATTCCTAGAGAAGCTACTTTCTATGGACTATTGAACCTTCTTTATCTGTGTTCACCTTCAAATCCATGAACTCTTCTAGAAAAAACTCCTAAAGATAAATTGAGAGAAGAGCTAAGGATAATTTCTCTGTAAGAAAATATTACAAATTAAAGAAATTAATGGATACAGCTTATCAATAAAATGCTGCCAGCAAAAATCACAAAAATAGTATTTAACCATAAGTATACAGGAAGAAGATATCTATGGAGACCAAAAAAATGATGATCTGATATACAATGAACCCAGAATAGGCATTCTTGCTTAATCCTTGAAATGATGATCAGTGATGAAATGGATCATGATAAAGAAATTAAAATTATTACTTACTTTATTTGAAAATATACTGAGAAATAGACAATTTTCAGATCCTTCAATATTTCCTGACATTAGAGCAATCTGTGGACAAATATCACGTTCATCATTTGCATCATACACTCCAGTCCATGGTTCTGGTGGTACAGGAGCCTGCGATACAGAACAATTCATTTTGTTATATTTTATTACATGTGTTGATATAACCAAAATAAAACCATGGTGTAAATATAAATAGTAGGGCACACTGTGGCCAATGACGTTTATAGTTCTTTCTTTGAAGTAATTATTGTAATCTGAAGTATAAGAAATATTTTACTATGAGAATGAAGCAGGATCCATTAGATTACATACATGATTTAACAATAAATTTATATTCTGTAGAAACCTCCTATTACTTATTGATGGCTCACTCCCAATTCAAACATAATTTTTCTTTCTAAAATTAAGTTAAGATTGTTAGACCTAAGGCACACAATGTTAAAAGAAAAAAAAATATGGATACAATTTGTACAAAACAGAAAATATTAGCAAAAATGAAAGAAGAAAAATAAATCAATGGTAAAGAGAAAAATTTTTGCCTGAACCGGGAATCGAACCCCGAACCTTTAGCTTTCCGTGCTAATGCTCAGACCACTGAGCTAATCCAGGCTTCATTCCCATCCAAGCAAGAATCCGTCCTTTACCTTTACTCTACTGGCCCCAAGAAAAATAAATTTATATATTAAATTTGGGAATTTTTAACATTATGAGGTTCAAATTCATAAGAATTAAATTAATCGTGATTATTTCATACCTCATACTTCTATATTTCTTTAAATACAGCACTGCAGTATCGGCAACTTCTTATCACCATCATCAGCTGTTTTCACGATTGTCAATTTTTACTTTTGTTGATAATTATCCAAACTGCCATCTGATGTTCTTTTAAAGAATTATTTTCTAAACTGCCATCTGGTGTTCATTTTAATGAATCATTTTCTAAACTGCCATCTGTTGTATTTTTGAAGAACTTTGTAATCAAGCTAGGTTCATCTGGAATTTCGAAGTTCATAGTTCTAGTATGGTTTTTTGAATATATATTTTTTCCCAAACTGTTAAATCTAAAGGTTTTGATAGATGTTTCAAAAGTTTTGCTTCTTTTTTCAATCCTATGATGCTCTAACAACTATGTGCTGCTATAGCTGATTTTTCAATTTCTCCATTCTTTATATTTCTGAAGTGTTCTTTTTTACGAGTTTCCAAATTCCTTTTTGTTTTTCCTATATATAACCGGTTGCAATCTTTGCAATCAATTTGATAAATTCCAGATTTTTTGTTGTCTGGGGTGTTAAATTTATTATTAGTTAACAGAAGATTACCCAGGCTAAATTTGTTAATTGGAGCCAATGTTGTATTAAATTTTCTGAAAATTTTTTGTAACTTATTATGAACTTCAGGATGGTAAGTAAATTTTTGAATTTTACATCTTTTTTGGAATCTTGTTGTAAGGTGGTGTATTCCTGTAACCTTTTCTGTTGTTTAAATTTCTTTAATTTATTTTTTATTATGTCTTCATTAAAACCATTTATTTTAGCAACATGTACAATATGATTATATTCCTTGTCAAAATTTTCTACATTAAGTGGGATATTTATCAATCTGTGTAATAGACTATTGAAAATTGCATGTTTATGTGACAAATGATTAAAACCTGAACATTTTATGTAGTTGTCAGTATGTGTGTCTTTTCTATAAATATTAAATTCAATTCTTTGCTGTTGTTCATTTCTTATTAAGTATAAGTCTAAAAATGGGATTTTGTTATCTTTTTCAATTTCAATAGTGAATTTCACTGACTTATCCTGAAGATTAAGCAATTTTAATGCATCTTGAATGTATATTTTATCAATTACAGCAATAATATCATCTACATATCTATACCAACACTTGAAAATCAAAGGATAAGCATTGGTGATATGAGATTCGAGATAGCCCATACATAAATTTGCTAAAAATGGAGAAAGTGGATTTCCCATTGTCAATCCAGAAATTTGTTTATAAAATTTTTTATTAAATGTGAAAAAATTATTCTCAATACAAATTTTGGTTAGTCTTAAATACTCTTCTATGATTTCTGCCTTTAATTTTTGTGAATATAACCATTTTTTTAAAAACTTGAGTAATTTGTCAATAATAATAATAATAATAATAATAATAATAATACTTTATTTATTCTGGCATAGTTAAGGCCATAAGGCCTTCTCTTCCACTCAACCAGCACAAATACAAATAAATATTCGACAAATATAGATATACACTGTACTAATTATAAACAGTTAAAGATACAATAATTGTAGCAATGTAAATGTCATGTACAAACAACATTTTATAGGATAATAACAATAATAATACGATAATAATAATAATAGTAATAATAATAATAATAATAATAATAATAATAATATAAATATGATACATTATACGAGAAACACCAATTAATATATATACCTTACACTGGGTAATGATGAAGTCTAGGTTAGAGCAAATATAAATTTAGATTTCTTTTAAAAGATGTCAATGTCCAGCAGCCCCCTTATTTCTTGTGGTAGGGAATTCCAGTTGCGAGAAGTGAAGATGGTATATGACATGGAGTGATGTGATGTCCTATGTTGCGGTATATTAAGCAAGAGAGTATGTTGTGATCTTGTGTTTAAGTTATGGTTTGAGGATAGATACTGGAAACGGGATGATAAATAATTGGGAATCGAGGTATGTAGGATCTTAAATAAGAGAATTAGACAGTGCGATTTTCTTCTCTCTTTTAGATGTAGCCATGACAATTCGTGGAATAATGGAGAAATGTGATCGTATTTTCGAACATTAAATATGAATCTGATACACATATTATGGACATGCTGCAGTTTGTCCGACAATCCATCACTTATGTCAATTAGTAGAACGTCACAGTAGTCAAAATGCGGCATCACTAAAGTTTGGATTAAAATTCTTTTAAGAGTTGTAGGAAGAAAATGTTTAAGTCGCTTTAGGGAATGCATTATGGAGAAGATTCTTTTAGATGTTTGTTTTACTTGCTCATGCCATTTTAAATTAGAATCTAAGTAAAATCCCAGGTTTTTAACGATGTCGGTATAAGGAATTTGTTCATTATCTAATATTACAGCCGGCATATTGCCATTGTTTATGAGGTGTAATAGCCTTGGATGTCCGATAATTATTGCTTGCGTTTTGTTTACATTTACTTTCAGCCCATATTGTCTGGACCATAAAGATATATGCCTGAGGTCTGTGTTTACTTTGTCAATATATTCATTAATTTCGTCAGGCCTAAAGTGTGTGTAAATCTGTAGATCGTCGGCGTAAAGATGATGCTTGCAGTTTTGTAGTTTCTTGGTCACGTCATTAATATAAATCGAGAAGAGAAGAGGAGCGAGGACGCCGCCTTGAGGTACCCCTTTCCTCACCAAGCGCCAGGAAGAAATGCGATTATTAACAGAAACTGATTGCTGACGATTTAGTGAGGTAAGATGCAAACCAATCAAGGCAGTTTTTCCGACAGATGTAGTGTCTTTAGTCTCGCTAGCATTAAGTCTATATCTACTGTGTCAAAGGCTTTGCTGTAGTCGAGTAGGACTATTGTGGTGAGTTTGCTTTTGTCCATTGAGTCTCTTATGTCCTCTACAATGTCAAGTAGTGCAGTACTTGTGTGATGTCCCTGTTCTAAAACCTGACTGATGTTCATCAAGTAAGTCGTGTGTGGTGAGGTAGTCTGTAACTGTGAGTGTATTATGTGTTCCAGTGCTTTAGATAAACAGGGAAGAATACTAATTGGTCTATAATCATCGAGTGTTGTGGGAGTGTTTGATTTCGGTGTAGGACGAACTAGAGCCATTTTCCAGAGTCTGGGATAGGTCCCGGTCATTATAGAGGCATTAAAAATGTGGAATGCTAGGAAATAAAGATATCACATCAAATGAAACCAGTCTATCATTCGGAGCCAATTTTATGTTATTCAATGTTTCTACCAATTTTATTGAATTTTCAATGCTCTTATTTCTAAATTGTGGTAGTTCATTAAACTTTTTGGCCAGCCATTTACCTAAATTGTAACATGGGGAGCCAATACTATTCACAATGGGCCTCATCTTTTTACCATCCTTGTGGACCTTAGGTAAACCATATAATTTTGGATTAGACGGGTTTGAAACTTTTAATTTAAATTTTTCTTGTTCTTTAAGTGTATGTTTTATATGTTTTAATGTGTTTTCTTCAGACCTGATTGTTTTTGGGAGAGGGTTAGATTTAATTTCTTCATATTCTTTGGAGTCTAACAGTTGGTTCATTCTGTCTACATAATCATCTTGATCTAAAATAACAATTTTGTTTCCTTTATCAGCTTTTGCAATAGTAACATTTCTATCTTTTATACCCTTCAAAATTTTCATATTTTTCAATGTGACTATATTTTTTGAATTACTTTTCATATCTATACCAACATTGTGTATCCATTCTTTTAACATTGTGTGCCTTAGGTCTAACAATCTTAACTTAATTTTAGAAAGAAAAATTATGTTTGAATTGGGAGTGAGCCATCAATAAGTAATAGGAGGTTTCTACAGAATATAAATACACAATTTAGAAATAAGAGCATTGAAAATTCAATAAAATTGGTAGAAAAATTGAATAACATAAAATTGGCTCCGAATGATAGACTGGTTTCATTTGATGTAATATCTTTATTTCCTAGCATTCCTATTGACAAATTACTCAAGTTTTTAAAAAAATGGTTATATTCACAAAAATTAAAGGCAGAAATCATAGAAGAGTATTTAAAACTAACCAAAATTTGTATTGAGAATAATTTTTTCACATTTAATAAAAAATTTTATAAACAAATTTCTGGATTGACAATGGGAAATCCACTTTCTCCATTTTTAGCAAATTTATGTATGGGCTATCTCGAATCTCATATCACCAATGCTTATCCTTTGATTTTCAAGTGTTGGTATAGATATGTAGATGATATTATTGCTGTAATTGATAAAATATACATTCAAGATGCATTAAAATTGCTTAATCTTCAGGATAAGTCAGTGAAATTCACTAATGAAATTGAAAAAGATAACAAAATCCCATTTTTAGACTTATACTTAATAAGAAATGAACAACAGCAAAGAATTGAATTTAATGTTTATAGAAAAGACACACATACTGACAACTACATAAAATGTTCAGGTTTTAATCATTTGTCACATAAACATGCAATTTTCAATAGTCTATTACACAGATTGATAAATATCCCACTTAATGTAGAAAATTTTGACAAGGAATATAATCATATTGTACATGTTGCTAAAATAAATGGTTTTAATGAAGACATTATAAAAAATAAATTAAAGAAATTTAAACAACAGAAAAGGTTACAGGAATACACCACCTTACAACAAGATTCCAAAAAAGATGTAAAATTCAAAAAATTTACTTACCATCCTGAAGTTCATAATAAGTTACAAAAAATTTTCAGAAAATTTAATACAACATTGGCTCCAATTAACAAATTTAGCCTGGGTAATCTTCTGTTAACTAATAATAAATTTAACACCCCAGACAACAAAAAATCTGGAATTTATCAAATTGATTGCAAAGATTGCAACCGGTTATATATAGGAAAAACAAAAAGGAATTTGGAAACTCGTAAAAAAGAACACTTCAGAAATATAAAGAATGGAGAAATTGAAAAATCAGCTATAGCAGCACATAGTTTATTAGAGCATCATAGGATTGAAAAAGAAGCAAAACTTTTGAAACATCTATCAAAACCTTTAGATTTAACAGTTTGGGAAAAAATATATATTCAAAAAAACCATACTAGAACTATGAACTTCGAAATTCCAGATGAACCTAGCTTGATTACAAAGTTCTTCAAAAATACAACAGATGGCAGTTTAGAAAATGATTCATTAAAATGAACACCAGATGGCAGTTTAGAAAATAATTCTTTAAAAGAACATCAGATGGCAGTTTGGATAATTATCAACAAAAGTAAAAATTGACAATCGTGAAAACAGCTGATGATGGTGATAAGAAATTGCCGATACTGCAGTGCTGTATTTAAAGAAATATAGAAGTATGAGGTATGAAATAATCACGATTAATTTAATTCTTAAGAAAAATAAAAATGATAAATTAAAAGGATATGGAATTTAAAAAAGTTACACTTGCTATAAACAGTTTATATATAAACAGTTTATATATATATATAGTAAAGTAAAAGTAAAGTGAGCCCACAACAGGCCCAGAGGCCCTTGGGGTAGTAGGAGGTTAAGGCTCCCACTTTTTCTAGACAATCGGCACTTTATGTCAGCCCTGCTTGATGGCCGCCTTTAAACCCCAGAACAAGCATCTGGTACTCATTTCCATTAGAGGCTGAGTCGACCCCAGGGCCATAGTGCCGCCAGAGGGTTTGGGTCAGTTTAAAAATCCTGACCCCAACGGGACTTGAACCCTCGACCCTCCGGCTTGTAGCTCAGTGCCTTAACCACTACGCTATGGCATATAGCTCCATCCATCCATAGTAATTCTGCCCAAGGGCAGGTCTTTCACTGCAACCATTGCATTTTCATGCTATGCTTTGCAGCTTTACTAGGGAATTATAGGTGTGGTAACTTCCTGTTGCTTTCCACATCAGTGAAGGATGATGATAATGATAAGAATGATGATGATGGCCGGATGACTTTCAGGGACCATTGGGCCCTAAGCTTCCTGACATTTGTCTTACAGGTGAGGAAAAACCCGAAAAAAGCCTCACCAAGGAGCCTGTCCCAACCGGAAATCAAATCCGGGTCTGCTGCGTGACAAGGCAGCATGCTACCTCGAGACCACAGCAGTGGACTTATATATAAAGGAAAAATAAATGCTTGTTCTAAGAGCCTGGATAGCATAAACTGGTAGCACACTAATGTATCAAATTAGAGGTTATATTCCATCAATCCATAGTAATTCTGCCCGAGGACAGGTCTTTCATTGCAATCATTTTCATGCTAAGCTTTGCTGCTTTACTAGGGAATTATGGGTGTGGTAACTTCCCGTTGCTTTCCACACACACACACACACACACACATATATATATAAATAAACTGTTTATGACTTGAATCTACCATACCAGAACATGTCCAGCATATCTTTTCCATTGCAAATAATAAACTTGGAAACCATTAAAGTCTATTTGTACATTCACAGCTGCAAATTCAACTATTTTGATCATGATTCTTCAAGTTGAATGTCCTACAAAACGTTTTACCATTGCTGGTCTGCGCCTGTTTTAAATCTAGTTCAGGTAACGGTCTGCCAAGTTCCTTTACTTTAGACCCATCTTCTAACCTTAAATTTGAATAGTTGGTCTCTTGAAGGAAATAAATACTATTCATTGTTTAATTATAATTATTATGTTATATTTTAAATCACAAGAAAACTAAATATTTACAATTCATACACTGTAAACACTATTATTAAATAATCTAATACGAAATAAAAATGTAATAAACCACATTAAAGCTCAAAGACTGCCGCTGATTTGGATATATAAATAGAATGCAGGAAGACAAGCTTGTAAGAAGAATATACAAATGGAAACCAATATGCATCAGAATAGGTGGATGCCCAAAAAACAGATGGCAGGATATAAAAGATATATTAGAAATGAAAATTGGAAATTGGCCAGTCTGTATCCAGAATAAATTCATGTGGAGAAAAATTGTTGAGGAGGCCAAAACTTCAATGAGGTTGTAGTCGCCTGCTAAAGAAGAAGAAGAAGATAAACACTATTAAATAATATTTTATACTATATTAAAACTGAAAACAATGTTTATTCTGTCAATATAAGTATTCTCAATATAACAATAATTCAAGACTTAGATTTACTTAATCGCTTCCATCACAATTTGATTGTTTGCAAAATTTTGGACATTCAGATTGTCTTGTACAATACACCAGGCTTCGTGTTTCACTGTTTCTGCAGTTGTATATTTTGCCAGCTCCTAGAGGCACTAAATCGAGCATATACTGCCCCACCTGTTGCGCATGCGAAAGCCAGCAAACTGGTATCCAGGGGGTTAATACAGTTTATTAAGTCTCATTTGAATATTATCAGAATTGCCAACAAAATGATAAACTACAGAATAGCCTTCATGGCAAACTTTTACTGTGTCTGAGAGTCAGACAGCCCCACACTACAATCTGGCAAGCTTCTGTTACCATGGCAACTGTGCATATGCCTCACACTCTATAGAAACTAGGAGGTAGGCAAAAGTTCTCAACACCCTACATAACACCAATCCATACTCTGTGAGCACAAATTGGTTGCTTTTAACCCCAGAATAAAGTATCATGATATAACATTAGTAACAATGAAATAATGCCAATTTTAAGCAAATGGCCAAATAAAAATTAAAAACATGGTTTTTAAATAAATTAATAAATATGAATTCTACGGGGGGAATACCATTTAGCCCCCTAAATAGAAGCCACTGTTTAAAACCAAGATATATTAAAACCTAACTGAAATGTCATTTAACCAATAAACTATGCTAGACAATAAGATCAAATGTAAGATTATTATTTTTTTTACCTTTTTAAATTTAAGACTGATATATAAATAGTAAATTGTTGGATGTTAACAGCAATAACTGCTATAAATTCAACACATATTGTTTCTTCATAATTACCAATCAGCTGTAACTAAAATTGAAGCTTTTTGGGGAAAAACTGCACTTAAACTAACGTGAAATATTTTCAAAGTCCTATAAGAACAACAGTGTGCATGCGTCAGAGTTTATAGAGCCAGCAATAACCCGCAATCGAACCACATATCGATTATCATCCTCGATTACTATCCGTCGCTATGACATTTAAATTACCAATATTTGCAATAAATCCCCAAATCTATGTTTAAAAAATATATTAATAATATTAAAATTACCAAATGTATATTAAAAATGGGTGTACACTTACTTATCACTACCTAACGCTGATCCAACCAGCAATAACCCAAAACAGTGATAGAAAAATCATAGAGTAAGTAATATACTCTGTGAAGAAAATAGCAGTTAGCATCACAATATTGTCTAACAGTGTCATAATATTGTGATTTGCACATTTAAATAAATATTTCAAAATTGTCTAATAATGTTATAAAAACTCTTTGAAAAAGTTTAAAATATTAAATAATATTAATAAATACAGAAGAAGAGTTATAGTTTACAACAATATAACTGAAAAATCAAGCGCTAGATGAAGTGCAGGGAAAAACTGCACTTAAACTAGTGTGAAATATTTTCAAAGTCCTATAGAACAACAGTGCGCATGCGCCAGAGTTTATAGAGCCAGCGATAACTCACAATTCAACCACATATCTATTATCCTCAATTACTATCCATCGTTATGAAATTTAAATGACCAATCTTCGCAATAAATACCCAAATCTATGTTTAAAAAAATATATTAATAATATTAAAATTACCAAACGTTTATAAAAAATGGGTGTACACTTACTT
Organism: Diploptera punctata; assembly: GCA_030220185.1. NCBI lineage: Eukaryota > Metazoa > Arthropoda > Insecta > Blattodea > Blaberidae > Diploptera > Diploptera punctata. The sequence goes on along the minus strand of JASPKZ010006814.1, from coordinate 789,571 downwards.
ATCACTCCCTAACGCTGATCCAACCAGCGATAACCCAAAACAGCGATAAAAAAATCATAGACTAAGGAATATAATCTGTGGATAAAATAGCAGTTAGCATCATAAATATTGTCTAACAGCGTCATAATATTGTGATTTGCATATTTAAATAAATACTTCAAAATTGTCTAATAATGTTATAAAAATTGTTTGAAAAAGTTTAAAATATTAAATAAAGTTTATAAATACAGAAGAGGAGCTATAGTTTACAACAATATAACTGAAAAATCAAGCACTAGTAGAAGTGCAGTTTAGCCGCTATTTGGTAACACAAACTTCACTGAATATACCAACTTCTCCATGGCACAACAGACCCATAAGGCCCTGGCCTACCAACAGGCTACTAACCTAGCACCATATGTTATTCATAGAGGTGAACGATCATCTAGCCATTATATGAGGTAACATGTGGTCAGCATCTCGAGTTCCCCAGCCACTCCAGTTGGTTTCTCAACCTTAAGCCCTTACTTATTGCAGCTCCCAAATTCCTTATTTAGGGTTCTCTAAATATGCCAGACGTTTGCACTTTTGTCACAACTGATCCTTCAGTTTTTTCTGGCATATTACTCGATGAGGATCCTGAAGATCAGTTGTGGAATTGGCATTCTTCCATCTGACATTAGCACATAACCTGCATAGCTCTTTATTCTTATTTTCCATAATTCCAAATAAGATCCTATATTACTCTATAAATTAATAATAATTGTTAATATTAATATTATTCTTGCACAATATAACATTTTTAATAAAGTTTCTATTTTGTTTACAATCTAGAAAACATGCGAGTTTTTTCTGTTCGATTCTTCGATTGTGTTGCCAATGCCCTCTGCAATATAAACTAGTAAACTAAAATACTGTTCTCAGAGAAAGGAAATAAAAATCAAGTTATTGAAAAAGATACATTATAAAAGTCAACAAGTAACAAACAAAATGCCAGACCTCGAGGTTTAAATTCTGTCATGAAGCATAGTAGTTTTATAAACAAGGAAATAAACAAACTAAGAATAGAAATATCGTGATGAAATCTTCATTACTGTATTCCTCAAGAAACCTTATTTTATTGGCACTAGATTTGAAAAAGCGAAAAAAAAAGACCAAAATTGGCGCAAACTTATTAGCGATGCATCCATTACTAAATTTGGAAGGCGACGAGATAATTAACAACCAAACAAATTATCTTATATCAGCTCACATTAACACTCTAAAGAGCAGGGTAAAGATAAAGGTAAAAGATACCACTACAGGCTTCAGGTGGCCCTTGGAGTAGTAGGAGGTTAAGGCTTCCACTTTTTTTAGACAATACGGACGATATGTCAGCCGGGTTGTCGGCCCTGAGTGACGGCGCATTTACTCCCAGAACAAGCGTCTGGTATTCATTTCAGTTAGAGGCTTTGTCGACCCCAGAATCGTGGTGACGCCAGGAGATTCAAACCAGTTTAAGAATCCTGACCCCATCTGGACCCGAACCACTAACACTCCAGCTTAACCAACTATGTTAACTCCCTTTCAGGACTACGACATAAAAGGGAGATGTTCATGAATTTTATTTTGTGGTTGAAGATACATTTAAATATATTGATTTATTTTATTAATGTCATAATTCTTGCATCCTTTTTGCTGTTAATTATTGTTACATATTTTAAAAGAATAAGCCTCTTTTAAAACCTATTTACATTTTAAGCCTATTTAAGTGCTAAATCTATGTTTTAGAGCCTAAAAAGCCCCGAGTGTTAATTTTATGTTTTTTTTCTATTATAACCACTATGAAACTTTGCCTTATAAAATATGAAATTGAAAAAATAAACGTCACTGAACATTTGTATATTGTTTTTATATTATTTCATAGCCTTTTAAATCAAATTTGTAAAAAAAAAGACTTTCATATTTGGGCATGTTCTCTTTGCCTTTACCTTAAATCTTAGATATCCCTCAGGTGATTTGGCATACGGAATCCCAAGAAATGCATAATATTCTTGTTGTCTGATAGAAACAATTTTGAGTCCTTTCACGGCCCCCTGTTCTATTTGAACGACAGGCGGCGGTTCTTCATCTTGTGCGGTTACTGCTACCAATATTGTGACGGGAACCAGAAAGATGGCCAGATCCATATTAAAACATATACTGACTGAATAAACTGAAATGCATTCGTCAATATTTTTCTGTCACGCAATTTCATGCAAATTACCGGATCTTAATTGTATAACCGTATATTATCTGTGCATCTAATCTCCCTCACAATGTTTTAAATATAAACTATTGTTCACTGCAAATTGTTTTAGAAGACACAAGGACATTATGTCGCATTTCATAATATTCCAGAGGTACCCCTCAGGTACAATGTTCAAACTACCTAAAGAATTGTAAAATTATCTTCGTATTAATCAGCTATTTCTAGGCTATATGCGGATGATTTAATATTAGGCGACAGTGAAGAAATGCTGAAAAGCTCCTTATTCGCAGTTTCATTATTAGCGGGTTAAAAAATTTCGACACAGTTCCTGTAATCGCGGCTAAAAAGTCTTTATTCGCGGATCCAGTCGGCATATTAAAATAATTAATATCCTTTATTAACGCATAGGCAACTATTTTTACTGCAGGCATGTGCCAAGGCGACTTTTACAAATAGCGATTCAAACCAAATGGACAAATTAATATCAAAGTAAAACAAACCTTAATGTCACTAAGCCTTAAGTTCGTTGTTAAACGCCACTGCCGCGCCGTCGTATTTCACGTGCCGCTATGTCCGTTATAAATACCACCCTCGCCACGATCGGTGTTTTATTGTTTCAACTTGTCAATCGTTGCAATAATTTTGATTGAATAACACGTGTCTCTTCTACTTTGTTCCCAATTTATAATGCGGATGAAAGGAAAGAAAATTAGTTCCGAAGCGGAAAAATAGTGTTGCCGTTTAAAAGTAAGAAGAGAAAAGTTTGACCGTTAACGCGTTGGCGAGTCGTTTGCATCTATATCACGCTGTTCCAATGTTAATTAATCAACTGTACAATTCATCAAGAAATCCGAAGATAAAAAATAAATTCTATCGCTGAATTCACAGCTGAATGTCAATTTGAATTGAAAGACCTTTTAAAAGCTGCAAAACAGGGGAAAATTACTAACTCCTTTAAAGTCCTTCCCTAAGCCTGACAGTAATAACACTAGCCAACACAATTATCCCTTTTTTTCTGTAACTGGCATGGAAACAGCTAATCTTTATGTTTTCGGGTGTGCTGATAACGAAAATGTTAATGAAAATGCAAGATTAGCTCTCGTTTTGAAGTTATGCTAACTTTACGTTATTGTCTATATAAGATTATGCATGTATTTACCTTGTTTTTATCCCTTGGAGGAAGGTCACTGAAGGCGCAACCGTTTTGCCTGGCATTTGTAATTTTCTGCTGGAGATTTCCTAATTAGTGTCCAGCAGTAATCGGCTAACATTGGTGCACTCCACTTTCCCTGGTATATAATTTTCATATTCGAAATTTGCTGGTGGAAGCGTTCCCTGTGCTCGTTGCTTACAGCACCACAGTTGTCCGTAAAAAAAAAAGTCCAATTAGGAATCTAAGAAATGACATGTTACACCCCAGTCCATCGTAGCAGTGCAGAAGATTTGCCACAAGATCCTTATAGTTTTCTGCCCTCTTATTTCCTAGGAAGTTTCGTTGATACTTGAACAAAGTCATCCCAAACTAACTTTTCATTACCTGTCAGGATGGTTATTGAAATGCTATTTTTTATACATTTTCCGTATCTGGACATTCACGAAAATCCCCTACTTTTTTCGTCTCACTAAGCCGTGGAAATTTCTGGCGTAGATAGGTAAAATGCTACCCCAGTTTTGTCCATGGTCTTAACGAAGTTTTATATGAAGAACAGGGAGAATTATGTTCTTGGATTCGACAAGTGCTTCTTGCATAACATTGTGAGGTCTGGTTCAAATGATTAAATCTTAGGCCAACCTTTCTTTTTATAATGAAGTGCTATGGCGCCTCTATCCCAGAGGCACTGGAAGCAACAGAACATTGGTATAGCACTGTTTTAGCCCAAGTAATATGACTATGATTATCAGATCCCCGAAAATCTGTCATTTAAACTTGTCATAGATCAATCGCAATAACAATTGTTTCATCTTAACATATGTTTCTTTCATGGTAAGGTGCATACCCAATCGGAATCGATGGTAACACGTTGCCATTATGCAGTAGGACACACTTGAGACTTGTTTTGGAGGAGTCGATGAACAACCTCCACTCAACACTTCTATAGTTAATGCCCATAGCTGCCATTGGTCCCAAAAGAGATTAATGTAAGTATTGGCTTAAAATTTTTCTAGTAAAGCTTTTTACTTTTTTTTTTTAAGTGTGGATGCATTGTAAAAACACATTACGTGTAGTAATATACTCTTCTGCATCGAGACATAGGGGGGATGACGTCATCACTTTGGCCTTACTTTTGAAAATCGAAGATTGAAATTTTGCTCACACATTGCGAGCACCTCTTAGTATGTTTCAGTTGATTTCGAGATCTGTGCGTTAACACAGGGAAACTTCGGGTATACAATAGGGGCATTTGATGGTACCGTTTAAATACTGTTCTTTTCTAAAGAGAATGAGGTTCGAAGCATAATCCTAGGATAAATAGTGATGATGCTGTAGCTGCTTGCCTGAAATTAACCTAAACAAAATCATAATTTAAAAGGGTTTAATGCAACCCCTTTAACTTGGAAATGAGCTTTTCATTATCTTTTCATTATCTTTTTCGTTATCACTGTGATTGATATACTTACGAAACATTTACTTCATTCCAGTTACATTTTCACTGTTGGCTAGTGCAATTAATAGAAATGGTTCAAAATCTCTCATTAATTGATTTTATTTTTATAGTTTTTATTTTATTTTGGAACCAAGGAACGTATCGCCTATATACCCCCCCCCCACCGCTTGCTGGACAAACAAACTATTGACGAGAACCATACAGCGAAGCAATAATTATTCATGGCGGAGGTTAAGTTTGTCTTTCCAATATCAGAAATGATGGAAAAGAGATGAACGGTTAGGAGAAACAAGTTAGCCATAGAGAACGTATCATTTCTACAGAACAAAATATTAAACAAGTTGGGGGTTGGTTGTAAGGCAAGTATCCGTAAAAATTTCCTACAAAAAAAAGACAACTATTATGTATAGTCGGGAAAAACAGTTGAGAACGCCAAATCATAAAATCGGTCTTATGATATTATTTCCATTTTACGATAAACTTACTTCTTAAAAGCCAAGATCATTAGCATCTCAATTCAAATCCGAGCGATAAAGACAAAAAATGCTCAAAAGTCTCGTTTTTGAAACCTGAGGTTCTTTTACGTGCCTTAAATCTAGACAGGGAACCAAATTATTTAGTTCGCTTCCGAAGGAACCTAGTCTAAGGATTTTTGTGCCCTGAAAATTCAAACTAGGCTGCCCGTGTTTAACCCATGCATTTTAAATCCAGGAGCAAGTATGTTAACCACTATTCCACCAGTATCGATTACAGCATCTATGATGGAGAGAGAGAGAGAGAGAGAGAGAGAGAGAGAGAGAGAGAGAGAGAGAAGAAAATAATAGTGCTCTAATTGTATGCGTATTAGGCCTATATGTCTTTTTTTCAAATTATCTAATATTACAACAATGCCACTTTTTTAAAGTTAAATTTGCCATTATGAATATTTAAACGGAGAAAACTATGTATAATATATCTATAATGGCGTAGCGCATTGTTAAGCCATAGCCTCTCCTTTGTAAGACGTTACTAGTCCAAGTTAATTTTTAGTTACCTTATTTGCTCACAGGTGTTATGGATGGCTTGCTGTAAACACACCCACTCAATGAGACATCTAACAGGCAACTAAGGTATTACTAGGATGTTGAGGTCAGCAAATTTTTGAGGCCTCTTTATTCAGGCTTAAGGATCTTTTACGAGCCTGAAAAATCTTCAGATTCGGCACCCACAGATTAAAGACCCTCCCGGGGGACTTGCTCCTTGAATTTTTCCGTCCTAAAAAAACCATCGACTCCGACAGGGTTTGAATCCGCGACCCTCGATACCAGAGGCAAGGAGCATAACCATTAGTTCACCGAATCAAAACTAATATATATATATATATATATATATATATATATATATATATATGTTATAATTAAATGTTTAACATTGAGCAATGCAAGCTTAGTATGGTATGATAAGAAAAATAAATGCCTGGACGGGATTCGAACCCGGATCTCTGAGTCTGTACCTCAGCGTGATATCCATTACACTACCAGGCGAATCCAATTCAAACACTTATTTTTCTTATATATGTATTATACTCTCCATTATTACTAGATGTCGCGAGAACTCGGTCTTCACTGCCATCTAGTAGCTGACTATAACAAGTAAGCAAATTAAAGAGAATATTTATTTTACTTTATAGCAGTGACGCTTTATCGATATATATAGCCTAATATGTTAATAACTATTTAAATTTATTATTTTGGGATATTTCCCCTAAGCACAATTAACACATTTATTAAAAGAAGATTGATTTCATAAAAAATTGACAAAATGCGCCTTGTTGCATAGCTGACAACACGAATGATGACTCAATAACCGTAACGTTACCAAGCAACGTCATTGAATATAAAATATAAAATTATGATATATGGTATGCATATAAGGTATGTTAATAGAAATTATAACAAATTTTATTCTCAAATTAGAAATATTCCATTTTATATAATTTCACATAATATGTTGTTATACTGTTTTTATTAAACTTCTCCGTTCTTTAACAAAAAAAAGTACTTGTTGTCGCAAGAGGTCTGCAACTGTCTAACCACTTGGGACTATTATATTTTTTTGAGAGGAAGTCGATAATCTAAATAGTATTGGATAACGTGTGGTCAGCTTCAACCTGGAGCCACTACATTTTAGAGTTATCATAATTCCTCATGATGAGGACTGGGCATCGGTCCCATACCGGGCAAAATTGCATACGAAAAGTGTTCCTCATAGTGAATCAAACTAACGCACGTTCTGTAGCTCCGCGCCAAGGCATGATGCTTCATCCCGATCCATTCTTAATTTTCTATATTATTAATTATATGAAAATCTCCGAGTCAATTATTTTCTTTCGTCTATTGATTTTTTTTTTCACTTATAAACTCCAGGTTATGTGATTATTTGTCATATCCATATTTTAATATAATTATTTTCATTAGTAATTATATATTTGTAGGTTCTACCGTTTTTCCCTGCCACAAATTTCAATTCAGGATTTATCCATACTGATCTCATACTTTTCGTTCATTCGTCCCTGTGACGTAGCGTCAGACATGATCCACCGGCACACTTGTCGTTTACAGACTTCTATAAATATAGGTTCTTCATCTCATCTCATCCCTCATCCCGACCCTAAGTTGGACACGAGTTGAGGATATTATATAATAATAATTATCTTTATCAAGTTACTGTACACTACTGCTTAATGTTTATTATTTTGTCCTGAGACTTTAAAATTATACATTGTTAAGTTACCTGCCTACGTGTAAATTGTTATTTTTCAGATTTATGTATGGATGTTCTGTAATTTTCATAATTTATTGTTGGGCATGTCTAAGTTTCATTTTCTTCTTCTGCTTCTTCTTCTTCTCCTTCTTCTTCTTCTTCTTGCAAGGATTGAACGTATTATAGCTGCTGTGTCCATCTTTTTCGTGGGCGTCCCCGATCTCTTCTTCCTCCTCTTGGTTGATAGTTCAGACTTTTCCTAGGCAATCTGTTGGTATCCATTCTGCAGATATGTTCATACCATTTTCTCCTATACTCTTATCTGTCAAATTGCATATTTGGATAGTTCTTTACGGTAACTTCACTTTGTTTTTTATCCATTAATGTGTATCCTGCAAAAAATCGTAAATATTTCATTTCTGCTGCTAAGTTTCATTTTAAAAGAAAAATTATCACGAAATTCGGATGTACACTTTTTGCACAGTAACTTACTTCTAGATATATTTAGTGTTTTATCAAAATATATTCCTTAATGGTGAAATATTAGATAGGCTATAGTCTTATAATAAAATACAACAAACAGATCAGTCAAGGACGGAAGCATAAACAAGGCAGAATTCTTATTCAAATTTGAGTAATTAGAAATGTGAACGTTTGAGCTTTGTTAAAAATATCATGCTTTAATGTTTGAATTGACATGACCTACATTTAGGAAATTATATTGTGATGGGTTAGAGACCCCTAGCACCCATAGGAATATGACATGTAAAAACAATGTAATACGACAGATGCTACTGTCGAAACCGATTAAACTTAAGTCCAACTTTTTACGTAAACTGTCCCTAAGAGGGAGCGAGATGGGAAGAAAAATAAAAAATAAAAACGGCCGAGATTAGTGTCTAATCCATGGTCTTTGTAGTCGATAAGTTGATTATTGACATCCCGTTGACATTTAATCCGAACTTTTGACATCTAGTCTTCCTTGGAGGTTAAAAGGGGGATAAGGTGTAAAAAAATAGAAAGTAAATCATGAGCGAGATTAGTGTTGAATCTATAAGAGTCGTAGTCGGTAGACAGATTGGTTACATCCAGATGACATTTAAACCCTAGCTCCCTAGGGATTTAAAAATAATCGAAAATCACTGACATTAGTTCAAAACCGTATTTCGGCGTTGCCGAGAATAATGGTGATAATTCTATACATAAAGTTCACGTTTAGCCCCATCAACAGAAGAGGAGTGAGAAGGGTGAAAAGTAAACTGATAGCAACAAGGAAATATGGATAAATAATACATGGGACTTTCTATATTTGTGTGTGTGTGGATAAAGGAATATAAATTATATTATTCGCTAATTTATATATACAATCATGTCATATACATCAAATTCTATTAAGAGCCATACATCAAATTCTATTAAGAGCCTACAAATGTTCCGACTCGGATCCCATGGCTTAGAGTCCCTCCTGGAGGACTTCCCCTTTAGATTTTTCCATCCCAAAAATCCGTCGACCACAGTCTGGTTTGAACCTACGACCTTTGAATTAGAGATAAGTAACGTAACCACTAGAGCAATTCGGCCGACATGATATTATATAGTTCACAATAATTTACTAAGTTTCTAGTTCACTTGATTGACAGTTACTAACTAAACGAAATATCAAATCGCTTTAGGGTTATTTATGCTGGAAGGTAGGCAACAGCCTTATTGACAGTCGAGAGCACTATTAATCCAAATTGTATATAAGTCGAAGGAGAAATATTATTTTAAAAATCGTATTCAAAATTGTTTCTGGCCAGAACTTTGAAAGAACCAAACATGGGGATCGAGACCTGTCAAATATCATTACCTCCCAAATTTCTTACAACAGACTACTTTTTCTACTTACTTATACAATTGTTTATGATATACTAGGGGACCCGGCAGACGTTGTCCCCTCGGAACGTTCAACTCTCGTGTCATGGCCGGACAATAAAAATATAAGTTATGTTTTATCGTAAAATTCACTAATTAATGAGTTCGCAAGAAAACTCCTCACTATCATCTGTTGTAGCTCAAGAAGCTTGCATTATAACGTCACATTGAAATCCCGCGGAATGTGTCGGTAATGCATACTTGTACACATTTGATATAAAAAATCCTATGACCCAATCGCAGCGCCATCTACCGGGTCCGCTTTAGAAAAAAAAATCAAATTCGGTCCAGTTGTTTAGGCAGTTTTTCATTTTGGATTTCAAGTAAACCTCCACTTCTAATTGTCTGATTTCACTCCTTTTTGGATAATATCTACCTCGGTTTATTTTAATAGGATATCCTGAGTTTCGCTGTGAAACATCGAAAATTGTGACCACTAGAGCGAAGTTAAAATTTTTATTTGAAGTGAACTCCTTCACTCAATGGTTTTGTAGGGTCCAGTTGTGATTCTAAACCATCCAGGAACCCAATCAGACACACACAAAACATTTAATCAAAATCGGTCCAGACGTTAAGGCAGTTTTTAATTTCGGATTTCAAGTAAACCCCCACTTCTATTTGAAGGATTTCGCTCATTTTTGGACAATACCTACCTTGGATTATTTTAATAGGATACACTGATATTCGTTGTGAAGCAACGAAAAATGTGATCGCTAGAGCTATTTTTTAAATTTTCGTTTGATGTGAACTCCTACACCTAATGTTATACAACTTAATAGATAACGGTTAATCACTCGCCGCATCTAAAAACCTTGATATACAAATTTTCACGAAGATCGGTTGAACGATTTAGAAGTCTATTGGCCTAAAGAATAGACAAAAATACATTCATATGTGTGTATATATATATATATATATATATAATTTTAATATTGCATTACTTTATATATGTTAATGGATCGAGCTTATCTATTCACAGTCTATTTGTCATAGTTGATACATAATTTATCATTATAATCCCAAACACCGTACAAAAATTTAAAAATCGTCAACGCGTTTAAATAACAAAGCTATCATTAGAAGTCTTGCATTGATATCTTTGTTGTTGAAACGCGTTGAGTATTTTTTTTTGTTATTGTGAATATATAGGAACCCGGGGCGGAACGGGGTACCAAGTTTAAAATGTGTTATAAAAGTACAAAAGGGTTAATTAAGAAAGCTGCAAATGTTTTTATGAACACATTACAATTTAATGTTAACAAAAGTACAATGATATTGTAAAAAACAAATTAACAATCGATTTGTTTTGAAAAACAGAAAATCATGTCGTTTGCCCCGTATATGGGGCAGAACGGGGTTGTAACAACAACTATTTATAAAAATACATACAAATAGTGGAAATGCAGAAAAAATGTTTTTTTCTATATTTATTTAGTTTAAGAGACCATAAAGGTTTAACTACAGTTTTCATTTATTGTACCTTTTATTAAGCCTATTTACAAAATTCACACACTAGGACAGCCTCATCGTCTTCGCTGCCCATTTTTTGCACATGGAGCAAGCGACCTAACCTTCGATTGACTTCGAGTAATATTCACCGCAATATAAACAAACATTCACAGTCAGAACAATCCTCGGAATCACTCTCGTTTGTTTTGGGTGTTCTTTTTAGCTCTTTCTTTTTTCCATTTTTCTTCAAGCTCTTTCCTTTGTTTTTTCCATTCTTAAATGTATTCTCTTTCTTGAATAGTTGTATCCTTGCTCGTTTTTTTTTGGATACATTTTTTTCCTCTTTTTCTTTAATAGCTGCTTCTAATTCTTGTTTGTATGGGGAATCTGTCAAGACAGCGGTCTTCCCCCTCTTCCGATTCGTCCTCTTCGTGCTTTCTTTAATTTTTGGAATAGGCATTAGAATTTCAGGCGAAATATGAAACGAAGAGGCCCTGTTGTCAATTGTCATCCAGGAGCATCCAGAAGTGGCACAACTAGTCTGATCAAATCCAACTTTCTCAGCCAGCACACCATCGTTAGATTTGGCTAAAACCTCTCCAGATTTATCATCTACCTGATAGGCATGCCTTTTTTAACTGGTGTGCTAGACGAAGACAATTCCAATTGTTCCGCTCCAGATATGATCACCTTTTCACTTGAAGGTCTACCAAGTCCGATGTCAGTTGTGTCTGCTGGGAGAAAATCGGTGTTCGTGAATAAGGATGAGTCAGTTGGCCATATTCCTATAGCTTGAAAACCACTGATAGCAGTTTTCATCGTTGCGCTTTGGATAAAAGCTGATCCAAAGAGTGTTGAAATTTGAAAGAGAGTTACAACTTTCCCTGGATTGCTTCGTAGCCATTTTCGAAGCTCATCACTGTAATGAAGACTTAAAGGCTTCATAAAAGAAACATCAAGTGGCTGAAGTTTATGAGAGCAATGTGGCGGTAGACATAGTAATAAAACGCCACTCTTCCTCGCGTAGTCTATAACCTCAAGATTCTTCGTATGTGTTGAGTGGCCATCTAATATGAGAAGAACCGGGAAGTCTTTTGATGCCTTAGAAAATTCAACAATTTTTTTAAACCATGCAAGAAATAACTCAGCAGTCATCCATCCAGTGCTGTGTACCTCAGCCCAACTTCCTGGTGGCAATCCTAACTCAAATTCTTTCTGCTTCTTCTTTCGAGGAAAGATGAGCATCGGGGCATATAAATTCCGCTTGCCGACATACAAATAAGGCTGGTCACAGTTTCGCCCCTTTCTGAGGATGTTAACGATCCGACTTGACGTTTCCCCTTGCAAGCAATGATCTTTGATTGATTTTTAGGGTTCACTGAAACCCCAGTTTCGTCGCAATTAAATATTTGAGAAGCCGTTAGTTTATGCTTGTCGAGTAAACTCGTTAGCAACGAGAAAAAACTATCTACAGCTACTTTATTAAAGCCCATGGCTCTTGCACCAGATGTTGCTTCCGGTTTGCGAACAATGTAGGGTGTCTTTTAAGGAATCCATTCACCCAATCTTGGCCTGCGACTCCATTTTTAAATCTATGGCCAATCCCATTTCTTATAGCCAACTGATAAGCTAAGCTACGCAAGTCTTTCATTGTTAGACCGAATAACCTAGCTTCCATAGTTTTTAAGTAATTAACGAGCTCAAGTTCCTCTTCTTCCGTAAATACGGTTTTAAATTTTCCAGCCGTTTCATCGATCTTGTAGTCAGGGGTTTCTCTTCTTTTTTTTACATATCTTTCCAAAGTAGACTGGGGAACATAAAATTGGTTCGAAGCCTTCAAAAACCCAAATTGACCAGAAATAACCGCCTCGACAGCATTGTTCATTGCCTCAGTAGACCATGATTGCCTATTTGTTTTTTTCTTATAGTCTCGAACCATCTGAAATCGAAAGAAAAAAATTAAGGACGCACTAAAAACGATCTCTTACTTTAAAATATTACGGGGCAGAATGGGGTACTTCCCCATTCCGCCCCGAGACACGATTTCTGTTAGGAGAGTAAGATCACTCGAGAAAGATACGTAAACACATATTTAACTACACTAAACTAAAGACAATTAAACGCACTTGAAGCATATACTAACTATAGTTATACTTTAAATAAGTATGTACAACTTACCTTTGTTACAAAATCTTCAGAAGTTACAATCCAGGAGCAATAAATCACACAACAAAAACTTCACGCACCAACGCTGAAGAAAACTAGACTAACATGGTTGCCGTATTTGCGCAGTAACAGGTTGGTATAGTTCTACTTAATGCCGCTCGCTGGCAGCACCTCCTTGACACAAAAAAGGCCAAACTTCATTCTGCCCCGGTACCCCGTTCTGCCCCCGGTTCCCCATATATGGCAGAATTGTAATCCATTTCTTAGGTTGGGACACAGAAGGCGGAGTTACGTTACCCCGATAATATGATGGGTGATGAATGATAAAACAAAGCGCCAGGAGAGTTCTTAACCTAAATTTAACCAAAATTTCGGACAATGGGCAACCACAGGAATAATAATTGAGTTTTAACGATTGTATTAACGTTGACATATTTCCAGTCCGTCATTGTATCGAAGTAAGTAGGGAGGTAAATTGTTAATAATTTAATTTCCTTGGGTGGTAAGTTCTAATACTCATGAATACAAGTCAACAGAATACTAAGCATAGCATAGCGTGAGTGAAAACAAGAATTGTATTGTTTTTTACGCTCGTACTATTCAGAGCGTGTTAGTAAATAACGCGTAATTGTATTAGTAATATAGCCATTATGAAGATTGTTCTCCATCATTTGTAACAACTTGATAACAAATAATAATCAAATATCTATTTTTTAAATACAATGAACTGTAATTTGAGGCATACAACTATTAAAATGATACATGGAATATATTTAAATCCAAAACAAATTGTATTTTGATTTGCAGAATTTGATCCATAATCTTTTTTCTCATTATCATCATCATCATCATCATCATAATCGTCATAGTCAATTCAGGAATTTAGATAATTTCATGATCTGTTTCCGTCTAAATAGTAATATCATCCAAAAGTATTTCGAGTGGACGTCCTTGTCTTCTTCCTGCGGGTTGATAGATAAACATCTGCTTGGGTATCCTGTGATTCTGCATTCAATTAACATATTGCATCCATCTTGACTTATAATGAGAGTCCAGATGCGTATGTATATTTTTTCCTTGATATGTTCTTTCGTAATAACCGAAAATGTTGACGATTCACATAAATCGAGACCTTATACTCAAGCTTGATGTTACATATTTTTACATACTTTATTCATTACTACATATTTATTAGAATATTACATATTTTTATATAAAATGGTTTTGAAATGTACATCCATAATAGTTTGTGTACAGTGCTAGTACGTAGGTAAAATTTCTATATGATTTGTTCTCAACTCTGTTTGGAGGCTCATATGATTGACAGGTCATAGTCACATCACTTTATCATAAGTAATGTCACGAGTGATTTCCAAATTATCGATAAATTCACGACTCACAAAAATGAGGAGTGAATTTATCTAGAGAATTTGGAAATCAAGAGTGGCAGTTGTTAGGACTATTTAACGAATACAATTAAGCTGTTTACTCACAAATCATTATTTAAATATAGTTATTTTAAAATATTTATATATTTAACGTAAACGGCGATGTTTGAAAACAAATGAGAAACGATTGGTACGTTTCATTTGCTTCTTTTGTTCATCACTGCAACCAGATCATGTTATTTATTGCCAAAGGAACGCAATATTGTAAGAATGCACTCTAGTGGAGAAAAAATGAAACACTTCAAACTGTATATTAATTCATTTCTGATATCCTATGATGTAAATATGACAATTATATTTTTCTGGAATGTTATTTACCTGGGAGAAAAAAAAAACATTTAAGCAAGTGTAAACAGTGTTTTTTTTGTGGTATAATCAATTGCTACAAATGTTTTTATAATAACTCCCGCATGCGCTATGTGTTGACATTCATGCACTATATATACAATCTGGTAGCCATATTTCTTAGAGACTCAGTCACTGCAAAATAATGTTATGGCATATTCAGAATGTTAAAAAGGGGGCGCTTGCTTTATTATGATAAACTTTAGTTCGTAAATTCTAGACGAAACACGACTGTGATTGGTTGTAAATAAAAAATCATTGAAATGTGATTGGTCATTGACTCCCATTTGGGGCATGAGTTAAATAGTCACTATGCTTTGCGTAAGTCAATCCTGTTGACTTTTTAATTTTCTTGGGAAAAATTACATGGAATATCCCACAATTAAACAAAAGCAAACATTCATTAAGATTTATAGTTTTCTTGGAAAACTGTAGCCTCAGTTATTATTCGTAGCGTTCAAAATCGATGCAAATGCTAAAAAGAGTTTACTTCCTCCTCCCCCCATCAACATGAGGAGCGAGTATGAGGGTGAGTGAGATGTTGAATAGATTCCTCTATTTCTGACTATACCAGGATAATCCATACATTACACCCTGATGTTGTTAAAGATAACTGTGTTCAAATTAAATACACTTTAAGAATATAAAATAAAATTTTCTTTGCTTGATATTTTGGCGTAGAGTGAGGGATGCAGCATAGAACACAGATATGGTGCTCGAAATTAAGTGTGAAATTATCTGATTTCGTCTGACTATTTTCAGTTTTTTTTAGTGAACACAGATGAAAATTTATTCGACTGGTCATCGTTTTCTGACAAAAAATATTGGTCATGGATAACTATAGTTGATGGATTTTTATCACAAATGGTAAAATAGTGTTGTAGGCCTATGCACCTTGTGCACTATGCAACAGATAATTTGTTTAAGTGCAATATAACTGTAACTGCAGTAATTTTAGAGTTGTTCATAAATAATTTAAACATATAAAAAATAAGTAAATGTATGTGAAAATAACTGTAGAGTTATATATTCCGCTATGTTCTAATATATATATATGTTGTAATATTAGGACTATATATCATAATTTAGGTTCAGGACCTACGTCTAAAATTAATTTATTATACCCTTTTACATGAAGATTCTTCAGGATTGTTTGTTATTTGTCATCGGCAGTATAAATATATTAACCTCAACGTTTTTATAAAATTGGTGAATTTTATGAGAAAGAAATTTAATATATTTATTAAACACAATGTGTACATCAAATTAAATTTAGCTTTTTACCAGTCTTTAATTAAATTGTTTAGAGGCAGAGTCCTGTTTTTACACTTCGCTAGATGATATTTTGGACATGGATAGTTGCATAATTTACAGATGCAGTCCTCCTTGGGTTCATGTTGTTCAGGCATATATTCCATGAAATCCATGGGCTGCGAAACGTGTGTACAGGTGTCGAAGTTCGAATTCGGTGGCTTCCAGGTTTCTGTTTTCATTGCGTCTGTTTCCATAATTTCTGTCGGTATCTGGGCGGCTTTGTTCTGTCTCTCCTCGATGACGATTCTGTATGCTGCGTTTCCGGTAGTCTGAAACAGTGTCTGATATCTTCGATGAAGAAGGATTCCTGGGCTATTGTATAGGCATAACTTTTTCTTGTATATTTTGAAATTGACAGTGCTCTTTTGAGAAACCTTATGAGAAAGAAATATAATAACAATACAAAGCTTGGACAAAGAAATAACACATAATTTTATTAAAACAAAAATTTTGATTCTTTATAATAAAAATGTATTATTACATATTTTGAATATTTTCACTACATATTTATAGATTAATATAACATAAAAATCATGATTCTACTCATCCCATAATCAGAATTTTTGTTTATTAAAGTTAAATATGTAATTTTTCTAAGATGTCTTCATTTTTTTATGATCTAGTTGTTTGTATCCAGCAGTCGTTTGAAGACAAAACGGAAAATTTATTGTATCGTAAGTTAAAATATACATTGCATTATTAGACTTATTAAATAAGATAAATTACATTAAGTAACATTTCAAAATTATTCTAACTCTATAATCTAAGTAAGTGTAAATAATACCTTTACTGTGTACTATTATGTTCTAGTGTTTAATGGATCATTATAGAAGATATTGCAAGATATTGTGGTAAACACTATCAGGACTTCAAAGAAATAATTAGTATCAGTTTTCTTCGCCAATTTACAGAGCATCCCAATCGAAGTAAATGAAGAAAGCTTGGCCTTGGTGAAATGTTTCATTCTCTTGTGTTGAAATATCGTCAATTATCAGCACTTCAAATCTCTAAACCCTAAAATGCTTATAGCAAAATCTCTAAAATAATGACTGATAAACGTAGTTTCTTACACTTTTACTCTAATATATGCATAGAAGTAGAACAATATTTAGAAGATACCAAAATATGCCGGTCTTAATATTACGGATTTTATCTTTAACATCAATCGAGATTATTGAAAAAATAAATCGTTACAACTTTTATTGCACAACACACTGTATTCAGTGTTACAGTAACGTTATAGATTTATATAATTTAACGTCCTGACATTTGGAGTGAAGTCACTTTTGGGTAAACTTCCCATTATAATTCGCCATCAGATTAAATTGTAGGTTTTCAAAGCAGTACTTTGTTTCATAAGGTCCTAATTCATAACTCTGTCCCTATCATAACACAAAACACAACTAGGTGATGGGGAGATGTTAAGTCGGTGTAAGATGTTCTGCAAGGTGGACATGGCCTGTTAAGATTTGACATGCTGCAACTGATTTTTCCTTGAATTTTTGGTACAATGTGGCGTGTTGCAAGAAGTGTGTTTCATTATTTTTCCCCAAGCTGATGATTCTATACTGTCGGTACATTTTTATTTACATTTCTATTGACAGCAGCTTCCACGAGTTGATGTAGTTGTATGATAAATTGGGGGCCTTTCTTGGCTAATGTGTATGTTATTTCATTACTAGAGACCGGATGTTAGGAAAAATGCCTACAGTTATGTATTATAGATATTGTAAAAGTGACTTCATAGTAAAAGTGACCGCCGTAGCCGAGCGGTTAAGGTAGGAAGCCTTGGTGCAGAGCTACGGGACTTGCGCTGGTTCGAGTCTCCATGGGGGAAGAAATTTTCTCATGGTATTTCGGCCAGTATGGGACCGGTGCCCACCCAGCATCGTGAGGCAATTGGGTAGCTACAATAAGTAGCGGCTCCAGGTTGAGGAACCAGCTATAACGGCTGGGGGACTCGACATGCTAACCACATGTCACCCCTACACTGGCTGTTGATCATCTACCTCTGTGATTGACACATGTGGATGTGAAGGGCCAGCAGCCGGCTGGTAAAAGGGCAACCGCTGAAAAGTGGAAAGACCCTCAATCGGACTTCATATAAGTTCATATCGACGACCCTAGAGTTATTTTCCATGAAGTTCATTTTGCCTATAAATGCCTATTTCAGCTTACAATGTCTATAAATGCCTATCTGCCACTTTTCTCGAAATTAACTTACTATTTCAATGAAATCAATTGAAATGGACAAACATCATGACACATCATTTCATAGAAATCTCAACAAACACATGACATCATTTCATAGAAATTTTCAAGTGTTCTTTTTATAAATTCTCTTAGACTATTTTAGGATAAGGATGAAAATAAGCCAATAACCTAGCAGATAGATGGTTTCCCGCTTCCCGCTCAATGCACTCCCTTTAGGTGAATATTGCATTTTTCCACCTCAGGCACTCCCGTTAAGCGAAATAGCCCTAAGCCATGTTCCATCGTATTACGCTCCGGCTCCAAGGCATGGAGAAAGTTCTATAGTACAGTTTTGCTTCTTTTCAATACAAACATTTCTGAGTGACAAAGAGGGTAGATGGCTCAATTTTTTTTTCTCTGTCTCACATCTGGAACTGAAACCATTAAGTGATTGGCAATACTATTTTTGTGTTGGTAACACTGAAATAAGTCTGTAGTCCTCATTCACAGACAGGTGTTTCAAAGACAAATTGGTGCGACGAACATAAGTCTGTAAAAATGTATGTTGTAGTCAATTTTTGTATGAGCCTATTTTGAATTTTTTAGTGCCATATTAATGATTTTAGTGCCTTTTGCTTGCCTATTTTGAACTTTTTAAGTGTCTAACATCCGGACTCTATTCATTACTTTTATTCCACAACGGGAAGGAATCCATTGAAGTTTAATTATTTTCTACATATTTTGGATGTCTGTGAATAAGGCTTCAATGTTTGATGCATGAGAGAATGAGGGATGTTTATGTGTCAAAGCCTGTATTCCTGATTTTTTAAGCATAGTAAAATACTACATTTTTGAAACTATCTTGCCTGACTTACAGTTGTTGAAGGACAACATTTATGGCTTTTAATATTCTATCCGGGTTGATGCAGTAATTTCCAATTGTATAGAAGGAGAATTCAGTGCCTTATACACCGACTCCAACATCACCTCCAACCACTTGCTGAGATCCAATATGTGTGTATTTATTTATATCATCTTCATCTTCTTATTCTTTTTCTTACGAAAAAGTTAAAGACCCAATGCCTATAATGGTTTGAGTCAAGCATTCTCGGTCTATCTTTTTTTAGAACATCCCAAAGATCTCTTCCATTGAGGGCAGTATTGGAGCATGACACACACACACACACACACACACATATATATATGTATGTAGCCATTCATCTTAAGGAAAAAATCTTTTAACAGTTCTCAGTACCGTTGTTTCAGTTTCATAACATCGTCTGCCAATATCAGCCTGTATTAGTCATTCAAAATATCTCTGCAGGCGGAAGAATTGCGAAGCTCTGTTTGTTGCTACACGTGACGTCATATAAGGCAATGTACACTGTCAGCGTCCCACGTCCCATTCCCCTCTGCACTCATAGATAGCAGTGTCACGTATTCTATTCCTGCATAAACACGACTGCAGTGCCCTCCGTCAACAACTGCGCTTACTCCTTAAACGGGTAATAACAGCTTGTGTATTTTGTTTCTTTCCGACACCTACAAAACGCAACAAACACGCCAATCTACAGATGAGTTTCAAATATATTAAAGTTAGTGACAGTACTACTAACAGTTAAAATCCCTTTGAACAATTAAAAAATAAACATCTAATATTTATACATTAATAACTTGTTAAAACAAGCAAATGCTTTTATTTCCTCATTTTAATTTTCAATAAACATAAATGAAAATTATATAACAGAGCAAATAAGGATTTACTCTCTGAACTGAAAGAACCCAGTTATTTCAAAAAATTATATTTGAAGTTAAAGATATGATCTGTAATACTTTAAGAATTTGAAAATGCGTTCAAAATAAGATTAATGGAAAATGTATCTAAATGATTTCCTCTCATCACAAAAGTCTGTAAATATTATACAACATATGAAGTAAGTGTTTATAAAACAAACACATTATCACCTCTATGTGCACTTAGCAAAAAAAAAAAAAAAAAAGGCGGACTCTTGATCTCGAACATTTCTAGTTTTAACGCGCGATTCACACGAGTAAACTAATTACACAGTAGAGCTAAAACACGTTTCCCTTCCTCCACTGAAGAGCATTATTTAAAATACAGCAAACCAACGAATGCTTAGCTCAGTGCCTTATGGGTTGCTTCGTATGCAAGAGGTCACAGGTTCGGTTCCAGATTAGGTTAATTTTTTTAATTGTTACAATGCTTTATATTATATTCTATCTGTCCATTCTTAAAGAAAAACGAACTAACTATTTGCAAGTATTACTAATTATTATTATTATTATTATTATTATTATTATTATTATTATTATTATTATTATTGTTGTTGTTGTCCATCATCTATGGGCTATTCTTAGGCTGGACTTGACCTATATAAACCAAATATTTTAATTGAAGGGTAAAACTATTTCCTCACTAATAAGTAATAAATAAATACATAAATATATGAAGCTATATTAACTTTATTACATACATTTATATCAGTATTATTAAAACGTGGTACCGTTTACACATTTAAATTTACACCGGGTAGTTAAATAGTGTTATAGAGTTTACCTAATAGAGTGTAAATGGATGTAGATTACGTGGCTGGAATTAAATTTTGTAGGACGATTTTTGCGGAAATACCAATAAACAACAACAAAAAATCATGGTCGAGGGATTTGAAGCCTGACTCTGATATATATATATATATTTATTTATTTATTTAATTTTATCGTAATTGGTTTAACGATTTACGTTACTCGCAAGTCGGATACTAGTCTTCTACCTGATTGTCTTGTTTAGTTTTACACAATGCACAAGGGTTGAACTTTATTCGAAATGTCGTAATTTGAGTAATGTTGTATATGTCGAACACTCGTAAATATCTAGAAATATATCTCCTTCATTGATATTTAACTATTTATAACCATTAAAATCAAATACAGCGCATTTGAAATATTTAACAATGCGTTACCTCATGAAACACAGCTGTAATCTCTTCGAGCATGCGCAGTGGGTCATAACAGCAGGAATTCTGCGTTTCGTAGCCGCACATTCTTTTTTTTTTTTGTGTACACTTTTTTGTTTTTTTTTGTTTTTTTTTTTGCTGGATAATATGTAAGTCTTCTTATTTTAAACACAATTCTTTTTGTTAAAAATTAGATTTTTTTACAATTTTCATACAGGAAGATGTTACGTTGTTATGTTACGCTATTCTTCAACACCTGATATATTAAAAAAAACTACTAAGAATATTTTCTTATTCTAGGGATTGCGAGAGAAACGAAGATCACTGCACAGTGATCCACAATATCGAAGTCACCATTTGGCTTACAAATATCTCTACATGCGTAAGATAACAAATTACAAGCGTATACGAATATCTGACTCTGAATAATTGATGCGAGGACTTTTAGTTAGTCGTTAGGTGCAAAATACTAGTAACTGATTTTAACAAACAATTTATTTGCGAGATACTTCGGTAATATATTAATCTATAATCCAAGATAGGCGAATTTATTCAAAAAATAATAATTATTATAATTCATTTATTCACACATTTTTAATGTTTACACATCTTCCTGTGCATAAAGTTCGGTTTCCCTTGTACATTCGTCTATATCCTTCCACTCCATAACCTCCAGTCCTCTTGTTCTCATTATTACTTGTACCCATGGTGTTGACGACTCTGAAAGTCTGAAAGTCTGGCGGATGTGGCTGGGAGTTCGGGCGGATGTAGGGCGGATGTCGGGTGGAAGTTAGGGCGGATGTCGGGTGAATGTAGGGCGGGTGTATGGCGGAAGTCTGGTGGATGTCGGGCGGATGAAGAGCGGAAGTCGGGCGGAAGGCCGGCGGATGTCTGGCGGCAGTCATGGCTAGATATCGTGGCTGGAAGTCGTAACTGTCGGTCGTGGGTGCAAGTCGTGGCTGGAAGTCGTGGCTGGAAGTCGTGGCTGGAAGTCGTGGCTGGAAGTCGTGGCTGGAAGTCGTGGCTGGAAGTCGTGGCTGGAAGTCGTGGCTGGAAGTCGTGGCTGGAAGTCGTGGCTGGAAGTCGTGGCTGGAACTCGTGGCTGGAAGTCGTGGTTGGAAGTCGTGGTTGGACGTCGTGGCTGGAAGTCGTGGCTGGAAGTCGTGGCCGGAAGGTCGTGGCCGGAAGTCGTGGCTGGAAGTCGTGGCCGGAGGCGCGTGCTAGAGGTCGCGGCCGGAGGTCGAGACTGTCGGTCGCGGCCGGAGGTCGTGGCTGGAAGTCGTGGCCGGAGGTCGTGGCTGGAAGTCGTGGCTGGAAGTCGTGGCTGGAAGTCGTGGCTGGAAGTCGTGGCTGGAGGTCGTGGCTGGAAGTCGTGGCTGGAAGTCGTGGCTGGAAGTCGTGTCTGGAAGTCGTGGCCGGAAGTCGTGACTGGAAGGTCGCGGCTGGAAGTCGTGACATGAGGACGCGCCCGGAAGTCGTGACTGTCGGTCGCGGCTGAAAGTCGTGGCTGGAGGTCGTGACTGGAGGTCGTGGCTGGAAGTCTTGGCTAGAAGTCGTGGCTGGAAGTCTTGGCTGGAAGTCGTGGCTGGAAGTCGTGGCTGGAAGTCGTGGCTGGAAGTCGTGGCTGGAAGTCGTGGCTGGAGGTCGTGGCTGGAGGTCGTGGCTGGAAGTCGTGGCCGGAAGTCGTGGCTGGACGTCGTGGCCGGAAGTCGTGGACGGAAGTCGTGGCCGGAAGTCGTGGCCGGAAGTCATGTCTGGAAGTCTTGGCTGGAAGTCGTGGCTGGAAGTCGTGGCTGGAAGTCGTGGCTGGAAGTCGTGACTGGAAGGTCGCGGCCGGAAGTCGTGACTTGAGGTCGAGGCCGGAAGTCGTGACTGTCGGTCGCGGCCGGACGTCGTGACTTTCGGTCGCGGCCGGAAGTCGTGACCGTAAGTCGTCGTGGCCGGAAGTCGTGACTGGAAGTCGTGGCCGGAAGTCGTGACTGGAAGGTCGCGGCCGGAAGTCGTGAACTTGAGGTCGCGGCCGGAAGCCGTGAGCTGGCAGTCGTGGCTGGAAGTCGTGACCGGAAGTCGCGGCCGGAAGTCGTGACTGAATCGTGGCCGGAAGTCCTGACTGGAGGTCGCGGCCGGAAGGTCGTGCTTTCGGGTGGCCTGGAAGTCTTGGCTGGAAGTCGTGGCTGGAAGTCGTGGCCGGAAGTCGTGGCTGGAAGTCGTGACGGAAGTCGTGGCCGGAATGTTCGGCTGGAAGTCGGGCTGGAAGTCGTGGTCGGAAGTCGTGGCGGGAGTCGTGTTGGAAGTCGGGCTGGAAGTGTGCTGTCGGTCGCGGCTGGAGTCGTGTCTGGGTTCGTGGCGAAGCGTCTTGGAGTCGTGGGTGGGAATCGTGTGTGTCGCTGCTGGATGGTGCGGCTGGAAGTCGTTGGGTGGCTGTGGGGTTGGGAGTCGTGGCTGAGGTCGTGGATGGAAGTGGGGCTGGAAGTCGTGGCTGGACGTCGTGGTGGCAGTCGTGGCTGGAAGCCGTGCTGATGTCGTGGCGAAGTCGCGGCTGGAAGTCGTGGGTGTCGGTCGTGGCTGTAGTTGCGGCTGGAAGTCGTGGCTGAGTCGGGCTGGAAGTCGGTGTTGGATGTCGTGGCTGGAAGTCGGCTGAAGTGGGGCTGGAAGTCGGGCTGGAGGTCGGGGCTGGAAGTCGTGGCTGGAGTCGTGCTGGAAGTCGGGCTGGATGTCGTGGCTGGAAGTCGGGGATGGAAGTGGGCCTGGAAGTCGTGGTGGAAGTCGTGGCTGGAAGGTGATGGAAGGTCGTTGCTTGAATGGTGCTGGAGTCGTGGCTGTCGTCGTGGCTGGAAGTCGTTTGCTGGAGTCTAGGCTGGAGGGGGACAGTCGTGGCTGGAAGTCGTGGCTGGAAGTCGTGGCTGGAAGTCGTGGCTGAAGTCGTTGTTGCTGGAAGTCGTGGCTGGGTCGTTGCTGGAGTCTGGGCTGGAGTTCGTGGCTGGAAGTCGTGGCTGGAAGTCGTGGCTGGAATTCGTGGCTGGATTCGTGGCTGGATGTTCGTTTGGCTGAAGTCGGGCCGGAAGTCGTGACCGGAAGTCGTGACCGGTGGTCGCGGCCGGAAATGTGACCGGATGTCGAGACTGTCGGTCGTGGCTGAAGTGTGGTGAAGTCGTGGCTGAATCGTGGGTTGGAAGTCGTGGCTGGAAGTCGTGGCTGGAAGCGTGGCTGGAGCGTGGCGGAAGTCGTGCTGAAGTCGTGCTGGAAGTCGTTGGGAGTGTGGCTGGAAGTGTTGCGGAAGTCGTGGGTGGAAGTCTGGCTGGAACTGGCTGGAAGTCGTGGCTGGAAGTCGTGGCTGGAGTCTGACAGGAGTCATGGTGGAAGTCGTGGCTGGAAAAGTCTGGAGGAAGTCATGGCGGAAGCGTGGCTCGAAGTAATGGTGGAAGTCCTGGCCGGAGTCGTGGCTGGAAGTCGTGGCCGGAGAGTGACTTAAGTCGTGGCGGAAGTCGTGACTGGAGTCGCGGCTGGAAGTCGTGACTGGAGGTCGCAGCTGGAGATTCTGGCGGAAATCATGGCTGGAGGTCATAGTGAAGTCATGGTGCAAGTAGCGTGAATTAGGGCGATGTGGTTTGATATCGGGTTGATGTCAGGCTGATGTCGGCGGAATTCTGCTTCAGTGGGGCTTGAAATCGGCGGATTGGGGAGGATGTTACGGAAATCGTTGTGTTTGGGCGGATATGGACGGAATACGGGGGGATTAGTGGAAATTCGAGAGAAATCAGGAGGATGTCGGGCGGAAGTTTGGCGGATGTCTGCTGAAGTCGGGCGGATTCGGGTGGAAGTCGTTTGGAGTGTGGCTGGAAGTCGGGCTGTCTGCTCTCGGACTCTGTTTTACCACAGTATGCATAGCTTTTATTAGAAAACGTTCCAGTGTTGTCCATAGTTTGACTAATATTTGGTTATAAAAGCTTATTTAACGCCTCAAAATTATGTCTAATAATAGTTTTAAGGTTTACTTTCTTGGCAGATTGTTACCTCATTACTTATGAAAAAACGTTCACATTTTTCCCTGTAACGCAAAGTAAAAAAAAAATATTTTTGCCTGTTCTTTGGATCACTGTGCACGGGGCGGCTGAATTTTCGGAACCATATGCTACAGTGGCCACGTCGCATCGGCGGCAGGTGAGCATTTACACTTATAGATATTTGACAATTTCAATAAATCTTTAGAGTAAATCCCGTGTCATTTAATATATAATTTGTTTGAGCTGTGAATTTGTATTTACTATCCAAGTTAAAAGATGCAGGAGATTAAGACGACAATGACAACAACTCAGAAGGAAATTTTACATTAGGTATTTGCTATTAAAACGGTTGAGGACTATCTGAAATTTTTATACCATTGTTTTACAACTTACATATATTTTCGTAGTTATTAGAAAACTTTATTCCAAAAAACTAATTTAAAATTCAGTTTGAAGAGACGCTTCAAGATTAAATATGATTATTTAAAAAACTACATAGTATAATATTAAATATATTAGGACCAAAAACGTAGACCGTGAATATATGACATTATCTGGACTGTACAAATTATATGCAACCAGAGTACTGGAAATATATATATATATATATATATATATATATATATTATATACATATATGTAAAGACAATATTTATTAGTTATTTCCTCTCTCTTTAACAGGTTACAGTGAAAATTATTGAATGTAACATTTAAAATGTATTCCTTGGTATGAAATCTCCATTGAATTCCTTAGGAACAGGGACAGTCGGGGCGCAATACTAGTAAATTGATGGAGAAAGCAGATTTTTGGACTTTGGTGTTAAGATGTGCACGGTGAGGGTGATGACAAGATAATACATGTATAGGTAAAGTTTATATTTTAATTCTTATTTTTTTTAATTTAGCAATATTTACTCCTAATTCAATTATAGTTTTAATATAATTATTTACTTATTAAAAAAAATGCATAACAAACGTAATTGAAATCTTTCTGTTTGTTCTCATTTAAATTGTGTCTGTATGTCAAGTACAAGTGGAACAAATCCATTGTAACCTACTCTAATATCAGTATTTCAGAACGTTATTTGAAACATAATATCCGCAAATCATATCGAGAACTCGTAGAGGGTATAACTGAAAATGCATATGAAAATTTTCCTACGAAATATTTTATTTTTGCTACTAATATTTACAGACTTCAGACAATGTGATTTTGTGTTTGTTTTCTAGGGTAGTCATAAAGTGTAGTTAAAAATTTTAAAATATTAATTTTAAAATCAAACTGATATTTGAAAAAAATAGGGAATACTGAATAAAAAAATACTGCATAATTTTGGTTAGATCTACAAACATAAATATGTATTTATATTGTAATCCTGGAAATAAATAATTATTTGTATTCGAATTAATATTTACCATTATTGATGATGTTGAGTGATTCCGGGTTCTGTGGCCGTGGTCCATAGTTGGTGTTGATACCAGACGTTTCGCCCTCAACTGCGGAGGGCATCTTCAGTGGCGAGTGCTTCTAGGCGTGTTTCCTGGTCGGAAGCTCTAAGTAGAGCTTCCGACCAGGAAACACGCCTAGAGAGCATTCGCCACTGAAGATGCCCTCCGCAGTTGAGGGCGAAACGTCTGGTATCAACACCAACTATGGACCACGGCCACAGAACCCGGAATCACTCAACATCATGATTACCGGCCGTGAAAGCCTGCATTCAACTATTTACCATTATTGTATTATTACTGTTGTTTTTACCCGAAGAGAACCTAAACTAACAGCTACTGCCTTATAACTCAGTGTTGATTCTCTAAAGGCAAGAAGATGACAAACCCGATAACAAATTACCTGGTCCTCCAGGTTGGATATTTTAGCAATGGGCCAACTCCCTGTTCTAGAGATATAAAATGTATAGGCCTACTCCTATAACACCAAAAAAGAATAGAGTAAGATTTAATTAATCTGAGCAAAGTTTGAGTTGTAGGCCTACGAGTAATGTAAACAAACCTAATGTATGGATTGCGTTTTCATCGGTCGAACTGATTACATTTAAAAGTGTAACAAAATGTGTTTCGCTTTCTAACACTCGAAATGAATAAAATAAAAATGATACCGGTATATGTGTTAGGCCTAACTAGCACATGTCTATTCAAGTTATGTGGGAGAATCTTAAAACATAGGACGTATAATAAGTTTAATTAGATTAAATAAATATTGAATGCGGTGGACTAGTGGCTGTTATGCTACTTGCCTCTGGTCCCGTGGACAGCGGGTTTAAACCCGGACGGGGTTGATGAACTGTTTAGGAAGAAAAAATCCAAGGAGCAATTCTTCCGGGGGGACTTTAAGCCGTACGATCAGAGTCTGAAGATTTTCAGGCTCATAAAAGATACTTAAGCCTAAATAAATTATTTCTAAGCAAAATTTACCGAATTTTCTCTTCCTAGTATTACCTTGGTTTCCTAGACGTCACTATGAGGTCGAACATTGACAATGGACCAATCTGACATCTATCCGAAAACAAGTGCAACTAAATTAGTATGGTTGAATTTCTCCCCTGTAGAAGGAGAATTTACAGGTAAGAATGCATTCTTATTCGCTTCCTAGTGTAGGCAATACTTGCCTGTTCCATCTTCACTAATAGATCTAAGACCATCTCATCCGAGGATGTCAAGCATCTCTTCTTCCTCTCGGAAAAATTTAAGATTTTATTTGGTAATCTACTTTCTTCCATTCTTTCTACTTGTTCTTTCCACTGAATCTTGTTGTTAAATATATTTTCTTTAAAGAGTAGATATGCCGTTCTTCATGGATATCCTCGTTTCTTACCTGGTCCATTCTAGCGCATCCTTTTACTTTTCTTAAAAATTTACATCTCGGCTGTATGGATTTTACTTTTTTGTTTGGTAGTGATAATCCAAGATTCACTCCCATACAAAAGGACAGGGACTGCCATTGTTTTATAAATGTTTAACTTTGTTTGTTTGTAGGATTTGTTATTCAATGTTCTGTTTATTGTGCTACAAATAGCTTGAAACTGATGAGCTTTCTGTCTAATATCTTTATCATATCCATAGCTGATATCACATCCTAAATAATTAAAATGGGACACTTGTTCAATAATTTCGTCTCCAATTATTATTTTTGCACGCAAAGTGTTTCTTCCACAAAATGCCATTACTTTTGTTTTACTTACTGACATTTTAAAATATAATCGCTACATGTTGCATTTAGTTTGTAAGCACCAATTGTAACTTATCTTCATCTGGATGTAGTAAGACTAAATCATCGGCGAAAATTAAGTTTTTATACTTGTGTTTTTTTCAGCCTAAGGCCATTGTCTGTTATAATGTTCCATTGTTTCATAATGTCGTCAAATATAGATATATATATATATATATATATATATATATATATATCTTTATCTTATCCATAGCTGATATCACATCCTAAATATAATATATATATATATCATAGGCCATATATATACTCATTCATTCTTGGTATTCTGCTCAAGAACAGGTCTTTCACTGCAAACTCAGCATTCTCCACTCTTTCCTTGACTCAGCTTTCCTTTTTGTATCTCCATACAAACCATTTATTTTAATATTGTCTATCATCTGATGTCTTTTTCTGCCTCTAACTTTCTTTCCGTTGACCATTTCTTCTAGAGCATCCTTCAGCAGGCTGTTACTTCTTAGCCAGTGGCCAATCCAATTTCTTTTCCTCTTCTTTATGAGTTCCAGCATTGTTCTTCTTTCACCCACTCTGTCTAGCACATCTTCATTTCTTACTTTGTCTGTCCATTTTATACGTTCCATTCTTCTCCATATCCACATCTCAAAAGTTTCCAGTCGCTTTTCCTCATTCCGTCGTAATGTCCACTTCTCCGCACCATATAATGCCACACTCCACACAAAGCACTTCACTAGCCTCTTTCTTATTTCTCTTGCCAAAGGTCCGTAGAAAATGCTTCTCTTCTTGTTGAAAGCTTCTTTTGCCATTGCTATCCTCTGCTTTACTTCTTGACCGCAGTTCATGTTACTATTGATAGTACAACCCAAGTATTTGAAGCTCTCCACTTGCTCAATGGCATCATCTTTAATCTTCATGTTTATCTTCATTTGTTTCTTTCCTATAATCATGGTCTTCGTATTATTTATATTTATCTTCATCCCATAATCCTCGCACTTGTCATTCAGCTCCATCAGCATGTCCCTCAATGTCATTGCATCTTCTGCTAGCAAGGCCATATTATCAGCAAATCTTATGCACTTTATTCATCTTCCTCCCATGTTTACGCCTCCCGTATTACTGAAGCAGTTCTTCATTTGGTCTTCCAGGTAGATGTTGAAAAGGGTAGGTGATAGAGGACATCCTTGCCTCACCCCTCTTCCAATTTCTCTTCCCTCTGACATTTCTTCTCCTATCTTCACTTTTATTCGCTGTTTCATATAAAGACTACTTATGAGCCTCCTCTCCTTCCAGTTCACGTCAATTTTCTTCAAGATCTTCAGGAGTTTATTCCAATTTACTCTGTCAAAGGCCTTTTCCAGGTCAACAAATACTGCATAAACGTCTTTATATTTTTCTATATATCTTTCTCCTATTGTTCGTATCAATCCAATTGCATCTCTTGTACCCTTTCCCTTCCTGAAGCCAAACTGTTCTTCTTCCAATTCGCTTTCCATCGTAGAACGTAAACGTCAATTCAGTATTCGCAGGAGAATCTTTGCAGAGTGTGATATCAAGCTGATAGTCCTGAACTCCTTACATTTCTTTGCAGTGTTTTTCTTCGGTATTGGTATTAACACTGTCTCAGTCAATTCTTCGGGCCATTCACCTTCTTTATATATATTGTTGCATAAATGCAAAATGTCCTTCTTTCCTTCGCCCAAGCATTCAACTAATTCAATGGGGATTCCATCTACCCCTATTGCTTTACCATTTTTCATTTCTTTAATTGCTAGTTCAACTTCTTCCTTCAGAATTGAAAATCCTTTTTCATCTTCTGATACGTCTTCTTCATTTTCTATATCCAAGTTAGCCGGACGATTTCTTGTCTCATATAGCTCTTCTACATATATATATATATATATATATATATATATATATTAAAAAGTGTGGGCGATAGACTACACTCTTGTCTAACTCCTGAAAGGATTGAGCATATATCTGCTTGTAGACCTAATGAAATTATAAATATAGGATATCTACCCACATCATGGAAAATGTGTAAACGTCTGGTTAGGCAGGCCCATATATAACTTTTGTCATAAATAAATAGCAAATGGAAGTTACTAATTACTGGTACCATCTTGTCTTGTATTCAGGATAGTTATACGACATAACCTAAGAAAAATGTTTCTATCATTGACACTTCCGAACACAATTCAGTCATTTGGCGGGTAAAAGTAACACCACGGTTCCGCCAATAGACGGAGTAATATCTTAAGCAAGTTTGTTTACAGCACAACTTGAACTTAGCTCGGATAGAGTACAGCAGTTAATGAATATTGGGCGTTGGGACAATCAAGGGATTTCAGACAAAATTAATGTAATTCAGAAAATTAATTTGGAATGGAATGCTGAAACGAGAAGAAAAAGAGGAAGTCCGCAAACACATTGGATGGATGGCATAACGAGAAGTAGGAAGGGAATGGAATTAGAAGAATAAAATGCGAAAGTAATAAAATACAATCGTAATACGAATCAGAAACTAATTGCCTTAATCGAACCAGTAGCTACATATCCGCGCTGAAAAAGCTCTCCATACATCCCTAACCAGAGCTAATATTTACCAATCAACCGCTGTATAATCCGCTTCCTTCAAATCGTGGTTAATGTTATTCTCCGACCTCATTCTTAGTCTACCAACTGGGCGTTTTCCTCTGGTCTTCCTATAAAGAAGCTTCCATGCACGTCTTTCATTTCTTATTCTTGACACATGTCCTGCCCATCGCAATCTTCGCGACTTAACTGTTCTTATCATATCTGGCTTCCTACAAAGATCAAGTAGTTCACTGTTATGTAGTCTTCTCAATTCACCTTTCTGTTCATCTCTCTTTGGTAAAAAAAATCCTAAGAACTTACACCAATGTCAAATTAACAAAATTTTAACTTAACATCTCTCCCACCTCATTCCTGACTTACTGGTCATTTTCTCTCTATTTTTCTTATAATGAAATTGTATGACCTTCTGTAATTCATCCTACATGTTCTGCCCACCGCAGTCTACGAGACGTAATTTTCTTGTTATATCTGGTTCCCCATTAAGGTAATGCAGCTCAACTGCAACATAGTTTTCTACAGTCCCCTCACTGATTATTTCTCTTTTTGTCCAAAAATCTTCCTAAGAACTAACTAACTAACTCACTGGCAGTATCGAACCCGTAGGTTCTGGCCGCGCGGACATAAGCTCTCCATACATCCCTATCCTGAGCTAATGTTTTCCAATCATCCCCTGTATAATCTACTTCCCTCAAATCATAGTTAATGTTATTCTCCCACCTCATTCTTGGTCTACCAACTGGGCGTTTTCCCTCTGGTTTCCCTACAAGACTCTTCCATGTACATCTTTCATATCCCATTCGTGCCACATGTCTTGCCCATCGCAGTCTACGAGACTTAACTGTTCTCATTATATCTGGCTTCCTATAAGCAACATCTAATTCACTATTATGCAGTCTTCTCCATTCGCCTGTCTGTTCATCTCTCTTTGGTCAAAACATTTTCCTAAGAACTTTATTCTAAAATACTCGTAATCTCCTTTCCTCCCTTAAAGTAAGAGTCCCTGTTTCGCATCAATATAATGTAACTGGTAGAATAATAGTTTTATATATTTTCATGTTTACGTTTTTTGAAAGGAGTTGGGAAGTGAAAAGTCTCTGTAATGCATAATAACACACGTTTTATTTCCTGTGCACCTCCTTCCTGTTTGTGATTATTGTTGCTAGGTATTTGAATTCAGCTACTTCCTCATTTTTTTTATTTGTCATTAGCTGTACATTTCCATCATATAATGTATTTCTATGTGTGACTATATATTTAGTTTTATTGATATTTACTTCATCATCATCATCATCACTCCAGGGATTAGGCAATTGCCCGTTCCGACTTCATATTGTATCAGCCCAACGTCTTCTAGGTCTTCCAACTATTTACTTCCAGTCCCAATTTATTAGTGTTACTCAGTGGTGTGTGCGTGTTGGCCTTTAGTATCTCCTCGCTATCGCCCAATAGTACTATACCATCATCATAAACTAACAACTTATTAATACAATTGAGTTGTAAGCCTTCTTCATCCTCTAAAGATTTGATGGCATGCTCTAGTACAAAATTAAATAGTAGAGGAGATAGTGCATCTCCTTGCTTCAACCCATTGTGGATTTCAAAAGTGTCCGACTCTTTGTGCCATTTAGACACATTCGTATAAGTCTAACTTTTTAGGAATTCCGAACTCTGGCAGGATACTGTATGTTCCCCTCTTAATTGAATCGTATGCCTTTTTGAAGTCTACATATAGTTGATGTACAGTACCATTATATTCCTAAGAACTGTATTATCAAATACCAATACTCGTAATATTTTCTTCTCCCTTAAAGTTAGAATCCAGGTTTCGCACCATATAGTATACCTAGGATAATATCCGATTTATATATACATATATATATTCAGTTTATATTTTTATAAGAAGTTGAGAGGACGAAAGTGTCTGTAATACATAATAGCATACATTTCCAGAATTGAGTCTATGTTCAATTCTTTGTACATTTCATTCCTTTCTTCCAATAATGGTTCCTGAAAGTATTTGAACTCAGTAACTTTATTCAAAATTTTCTTCATTGGTCATTAACTATCCATTTCTATTATACAACATTAATCAACTATCATAACATCGGGGTAACGTAAACTCCGCCTAGAAGGTGCCTCGACCTATGAAGTGGGTTTCAATTCCACCAATTTCAGAGATCAAACCCGGAATGTCAAAGACAACCTGGTGGCATTGGTAATATATTGCAACGTGTGACTAATTTTAGTAATAATAATAATAATAATAATAATAATTTAGTAATAATAATAATTTTAGTAATAATATCTTAATAACTTATTGGGACTATGGAACCTGTGGCCGCGCAGATATACGTTCTCCATACATCCCTTACCTGAGCTAATGCTTTACAATCATCCACTGACCTCATTATTGGCCTACTAACTGGACGTTTTCCCTCTGGTTACCCTACAAGAACCTTCCTTGCCCCCACAAATCCTGATCATCGTAATCTGTGAGACTTAACTCTTGTTATTGTATGTGCTTTTCTATAAACATCATCACTGTTATAAATGTTTCTCTTTTTTATCCAAAACTTTTCCTTAAAAAACTTTGTTCTCAAATACCGATACTCCTATATTTCCTCCTCTCTTAAAATAAGAGTCCATGTATCGCATCCATGTAATATAACTGGGAGAATAACAGATTCATATATTTTCTGTTTAACCTTATTTTAGAGAAGTTGGAAAGACCTGAGCCCCTGTAATATATAATAGCATACATTTCATGAATTAACCCTTGTTTAATTTATTTGTGCACCTCATTCCTATTTGTAATTATTGTTCCAAGGTAAATATTTTAATTGAACCACTTTCTAAAAATTTTCCTCATTTGTTATTAACTGTCTATTACAGTTTATTATACCATTATATAGGGCTATCCAGAAAGAAGTAACATACTTCATTTATTTCCTCCATACTACAAAAAATAGAAAAAACAATTCCAACGTTCCTGAAAAAAGAAAAGTTTGTTGCTTGTCATGTTGATTGTATTAAAATGGCGACACATCAGAAAATTGGACTGGAAGAGGAGCAGAAGATCAACTTCATTACCGGTGGCCTCCCAGGTCACCCGACATAACTCCGTGTGATTTTTATCTGTGGGGTTACGTAAAAGACCGTGTTTTTATCCCGACCCAAAATGCCTGACACTCTCGAAAATCTGCGACATCGATTTGTTGAAGCTATGAATTCGATAACTGGAGAGCAGCTGATACGTGTGTGGCAAGAAATTAGTCACCGTTTTGATATGTGTCGTGTAAACACATGCTGCTCAAATTGAATGCATAAAATACTGAAATTTGAACTTTTCTCCTTCCAGGGACGTTGGAA
The DNA here is from genome assembly GCA_030220185.1 of Diploptera punctata. Classification (NCBI taxonomy): domain Eukaryota; kingdom Metazoa; phylum Arthropoda; class Insecta; order Blattodea; family Blaberidae; genus Diploptera; species Diploptera punctata. Next base: position 755,043 of record JASPKZ010006814.1, on the reverse strand, counting down.
TTGTGGAATTTAAATTTTTTGTAGTTTAGAAGAAATAAATGTTTGAAGCTCTGTTCCTTCTTTCTGAATAGCCCTGTATAATATATTTCTATCTGTGATATTAATAATAATAATAATAATAATAATAATAATAATAATAATATAATAATAATAATAATAATATTAATAATAATTAATAATATAGTTAACAGTATAGAAAATAATTTTCTGTATAGTTCTCAGGTAATTTTAAACACTTCTTCACACCAGACTCTGGAATAGTAATTATTTACTAACTTTAGAAGAAGAAGAAGAGAAACTCTACAGTTTTTATTAAACGTGCTCTAAACCATTCTAAGTAATTCCTGATGTGTATCAAGAAGAGCAGAATTCCCAGCATAACTAATAATTTGATAACAGGTTTTTAGTTTATAACATTTTATACGAGCTTCTGTTTATGGTCTATTTATACTTCATTAGTATGTATCAATTGTTTGAGAGAAAATGAATTAATAACAGATATCTTTACGAGACATGAGAGTGAGAACTACATACAGCGTTTCTTCAGAGACGCGAGACCCCGTTTTCCGGCAAATTCTGTTGTCACAGGGGAAAATAACGTTTTGACAAGAAATGCTTCTCTTTTATTACTTTTATATTTCAAGCAGAGTATAGAAATATTGAAGGTGAAGTTGTATACGTCATTTTTTTTCACAAACATCTCTATAAATTATTAACCATTTAGTGTTCTTTTATTTTTACAATTGCCAGCAGCTTGTCTTTACGTGACATTTTTCTTATTCTCACCTGTCATGGTAGATCTATAGATTTTTTACGATAAATAGTACAACACTGGCCCACTATAATTAACCAATTTCGCGTGCGAAAGACGAGTTTTAAATGTGCTGTTATGGCCTGATCATTAGCTTACCAAAGAAAAAGTCGATTATTTTTTAAAATCTTGCAATATTTGTATACACCTTGTAAAAGCGGTCTTTAGTTGTAAACAGGTCGGTTCTGATTGGCTAGTGATTTTCATAGTCTGTCTTCATATTTCGAGATTCGTCATTTGCAGTTCTGGCCTTAGGTGAATAGATATTTAGTTGCATAAACTTTTGTCTGACTACATTAATTCTTGGAAAAAGGATATTGAGCCATGGATTCGCCGACCATAGAATTACAGCTCGTAAAAATTCCTAAATAGTCTATAAATAAAATAAACTCTAAATAAAATAAAATAGATGAGACCTCTGTGTTAGGCCATTGACCGCCTGGATTTGAATTGGACGCTAATTATCCTAGTTGTTTCCTATTTTGTTTGAGTTTACGTCTTTTAGTAATACAGATGCTTAGCTTTCTCTTACTTTCTTGACCTAAATAAAATACATTTTTGGATATTTTAAATCTTTAGGCAATGGTTTAAGAAGGGGCGCCTGTAAGACAGAGTTAAAGTTTCCCCGATGACATGTTGGGTGAATCATAATAATGAAGCACCAGAGGAGTATTTTAACATAAACTTAGTTCAAATCCACGACCAATGAGCAACAATCCAGAAAAAAATTCATGCTCACCGGGAATCCAATCCGAAGCCTCATGAACTGCAGTCAGAACCTCTGACCATCAGTCAATAGGGCTGGTTCACTCACGCATACACCACTTGTATTTATACACTACAATAAACATCAGAACTATTCGCCTTTTCTAATAAATTTTTTATTTAAAGTGGTTGAATTCCACATTATTTCATGTAGCCCCAACTGCTTTCAAAACACGCTAAGCTGCAAATATATAAAAACTATTATTCTACCAGTTATGCTATATGGTGTGAAACATGGACTCTTACTTTAAGGGAGGAAATGAGATTACGAGTTTTTGAGAATAAAGTTCTTAGGAAAATTTTAGGACCGAAGAGAGATGAACAGGCAAGTGAATGGAGAAGTCTACATAAAAATGAACTACATGGTCTTTATAGGAAGCCAGATATAATAAGAACAGTTAAGTCTTGTAGACTGCGATGTGCAGGACATGTTGCTCGCATGGGGAATGAAAGACGTGCATGGAAGCTTTTTGTAGGAAAGCCAGAGGGAAAACGCCCAGTTGGTAGACCAAGTATAAGGTGGGAGAATAACATTAACTATGATTTGAGAGAAGTAGATTATATAGGGAATGATTGAAAAGCATTGGCTAAGGATAGGGATGTATGGAGAGCTTATGTCCGCGCGGGCATGAACCTACGGGTTCGATAGTGCCAGTGAGTAAGTAAGTAACATTGGAGATATACCTTTAACATATGTACTAATTCCGAGCTAAGTTCCAGTTGTGATGTAAACAGAGCAGATGTATGACTGCATTTTCATTAGTCGAATGAGGATGTTACGTTTCAGCGAGCATGAAATATACGCGTAGTTCCCTCTGTAACAATTTAAATAAAGAAAATGAAAATATGTAATATCTAACACATGTTTACGTATGTTATATTGGAGTCTCTTAAAATCATATTTATAATTTCAATATGTAAAATATGCATTTTTTATTCCTACGCATCCGCAATGCAGAATACGTTAGAATTTTAGTTGTTTCAAAATGGCCGCTTTTCAAGAATTCCTAAAATGTTGGAAAGGAAAGCTTTAAAAAATTCGGAGAATATCATAGTATTTTGAATAGTTTCAAAGCGGTTAGTGAGAAATATTCCACATTAGCCTTTGAAGGATGTGGTGAAAATAACAGAATTTACAGGTGAGTCAGCATGGAACATATATTCTGCTCGTAATGGAATTATATAGGATAAAGGATATCTATCGATATCATGGAAAAAGCTTAGGTCTAAACGTCTTATTAGGTATGCACATATACAATTTGTTGTCATAAATAAATAAGAAATGGAAGTTCCTAATTATTGATACCATTTTACGTACTTTCTATCGAGTGCAGTAAAATACGATGTTGCCTAGGAACAATGTTTGTATCGATGACAGTTCCGTATACAATTGGTTCATATGGTAAGTAAAAGTAACAGCACAGTTCCCTCAATAGACCGAGTCGGAGGAGTAAAAATGTAAACAAGTCTTTTTATAGTACAACTGGAACTTAGCTCAAATTTAGTATAGGTCATATACGTGCATTTATTTAATTGTATGTTTATTAACATAATGTAGACCTAATTATATTATGAAATGGTGAACACGATAAAATAGGCACTTTTAATGACATTACAACCAGAATTTGGCTTGAGGATCGAGGAAAAAATCAGGGAAAAACCTCATTCAAGTTGGTCGGTATTGGGATTTGAATTCGGGATACATCAAATATGAATCCCAAAACTTACCGCTTGAGCCACCTCGCTCTATATCCACATGTGAGATAAAATACATAATCTCACATTCCTCAGCATTAATAGAGCTATAATGTATATACAGAAAACAAAGATTATAAAGAGAATTAGAAACAGAAGAACATTAAAAACAAAATACTGTTACAGTTCATAGCCTACTGCCTCAGTACAACCACTAAACATAAAATATAGGATCATACTAGAAAAACATTATAAATTAGACAGTTTATAAAAATGTTTGTAATTTTGAAGGGGTGGCGGAATTCAAATAGATAGGAACAATCATTAAAAACATGAATGATGCGAAGAAAGAAATTAACATAGGCTAAATTCTGTAAATGCATCATATTATCATCACAGGGACTCTCGCCATCTGTAACTTTACAAAAAATATATTTAATGTAAAAATATATAGGCCCTAACATGATTATTCTCCGAGATATATGTATGCGAAACACTGTTATGTGGTTAGTCAGTTAGTTCATAAGAAATATTTGCACCCAACAGGAATTCCATAACGATGGTGGTGGGGGAAAAATAAACTAAACTAGCAATTGTATAGTTACATAGTTATTGTTAGCTCGCCCTTGCTTGGAAAATCTTGGCGAGAAACCACACTAAGAAGGAATTCAGAAGAGAATATCAAAAAGCATCAACGTTGGAAGAGAAATGTTGACTTTTCAGCGTTAGAAATGGTAGAAGAGAGATCAACGGGTAGGAGTAACATTTTAACCGTAGAAAAAGCGACTCTCATACAAGAGAAAAGTTTAAACAAATCAATACGTTCAATCAGTGTTACGTCATAACTAATAACACTGTTCTGCATGGATTTTGTTTTTTTTAAATAAATGAGCGTTTCTGTATCACAATTTGACACTGATTGCAAAAATTAAATTCGTTTTCGCGTACCACGTCAGAATATTTTACAATTCAAAATTTTATGTTTTGGATATTTTTGGTAATGTACGTACTGTAGTAATATTACAGTGTGCCTATCGTTTGTTAGAAAGGCCCAACAGTTTATAATTTCAACTTTATTACTTAAAATGTTAAATAATGTAACTATTATTATGTTAATATTTTAAATTACGTTTATATTTATTAAAATATACTAACTATATCCGATCTAGGTCCATACAAAATTTTGTGGTTGGGTATGTAAATGATCCTAATTTATTTTGCTATATATGTGGGTCATATACGTTAGTAAAACAAAGAATATAACTGTTTTTGTAATGAACACTTACTTTCAATAACTTTGGCATTAAGGTAGGAGACCAGGATATATCGTAGTGCCTTCACAAAGTGTGTTGTAGTTTTGTTGTAGAGTTGAGGAGTTGGAAAAATGGAAAAAAGAAGTCATTGCCCTTCGGTATCTCTACGATTTGCAGGGAAACTACAATCATGGAGACGATTCTTATTTTTGCGCAGTTAAGATAGCAGGATATAATGCTAATAAATAATAGTTTTAAAAAAAACTAAAACAACACGCCTTATTAGAAAGCCGGACTAAAAAATGAAAAATAATTTTAATTTCCAACACATTTTGGATAAAATTAAAGTGGTCAACAAAAAAAAAAATCATCTCCAACACATATAGAATAAAACTAGAGTTATCTACAAAAAATAATAATTTTACCATCAAAAGCGTGGGGTGCTTTATATCAATTAATATATTTGGTAATAAACATATATTGGTAAAAGTAAAGTCTCTAAGAAGAAAATGAAAAACCACAGAAAGCACCCCATGCTTTTGATGGTAAATTTATTATTTTTTAGATAACTATAGTTTTATTCTAAATAAGTTGGAGATGATTTTTTTGTTGACCAGTTGAATTTTATCCCAAGCGTGTTGGAAATTAGAATTATTTTTCATTTTTTAGTTCGGTTTTCTAATAAAGCGTGTCGTTTTAGTTTTTTTTAACTATTATTAATTTTTTATTTCTTAGTTTTAATATTTTACAGAATAAGATAAAAATGTAAATATCTTTAAATTCGATACTATTGTAGTATGAGCTAAAAGTAATACTCTTCTAAAAAAATCCTCCCAGCCGGATTTGAACCAGCGACCTATGGATTACTGAAATTATATACCACTAAAGTTCACCGCTCTACCAAATGAGCTCTTACAACGATTGACTAAAACGTCGACAAGTCCGCAACCTATTATACCAGTTTTCATTTTTTTAATTTTCTGATGATTCTGGCCAGGATTTTAGAAACAAAATATGAAATTATTATATTGTCACGGGTCCTTTACAAGTATACAAAGTTTCAAATCGATCCAATGTTTCTAAGTGGATGAAAATCATGTTCAAAGATTCCGTTACGTAGATACAAAGACACATTTTTTTTTTGATTTTCTGACGATTCTGAACAGGATTTTGGAAAAAATTGATCCTTTAAAGTATACAAAGTTTCAAGTCGATCCAATGATTTTAATTGGGTGAAAATCGCGTTGAAAGATTCCGTTACATAGATAGATACAGGTCAAGCTAATATAAAGCGTGTAAAAAGAAGAAAGATATTGTATATCCGAACATTCCCTGTACTTCATGGTCCTGATATTTCGGTTCCCTTACACCCTTAATCTGATACATTGTCGTCTGCATCCAGTAGCACTGAAACTGAATCTCCTATGGATGATGAACCATATAATTCTGATCATGGTACATATTTTAATCAAAGTGAGCTTAATAATATAGTGACTGATTTAAATTTGCCTAAAGAATCAGTAGAACTATTAGGCTCTGGGTTAAAAGTAAATAAAGTGTTGACTGAGAGTGCATATTTTTCATGTTACAGGCATCGTGAGAAGGAACTAGTCCTTTTTTTTTTCTAAAGAAGAAAATGTAGTGTATTGACAAGACGTACCTGCTGTTTTAAAATAAACTATAATTCCAAAGAGTGGAGGTTGTTCATAGAATTTCTCAAAAAAGTCCTAAAGGTGTTTTGCTTCATAATGGAAATCCTTCCATTCCTGTGGCCCACTCTTCTGTTTTAAAGGAGGCATATGTAAATGTAATGTTTTTGTTACAAAAACTGCAGTACGAACATCATGTATGCTAGCCTGTGGATATTTCATGATTATTGGACTATTACTTGGTCAGCAAACTGGTTTCACAAAACACCCTCGATTTGTACATGAATGGGAGATCAGAGCTAGGTCAGAACACTGTTAAGCTTGCATTGCTCAATGTTAAACATTTAATTATAACATCTATAAAAGCGACACTGCTATAAGGTAAAAATATTCTCTTTAATTTGTTTACTTGTTATAGTCAGCTACTAGATGGCAGTGAAGACCGAGTTCTCGCGACATCTAGTAATAATGGAGAATATAATGCATATAAAAGAAAAATAAGTGTTTGAATTGGATTCGCCTGGTAGCGTAATGGATATCACACTGAGGTACAGACTCAGAGATCCGGGTTCGAATCCCGTCCAGGCATTTATTTTTCTTATCATACCATATTAAGCTTGCATTGCTCAATGTTAAACATTTAATTATAACATCTATAAAGCGTCACTGCTATAAGGTAAAAATATTCTCTTTAATTTGCTTACTTGTTATAGTCGGCTGCTAGATGGCAGTGAAGACCGAGTTCTCGCGACATCTAGTAATAATGGAGAATATAATACATATATAAGAAAAGTAAGTGTTTGAATTGGATTCGCCTGGTAGTGTAATGGATATCACGCTGAGGTACAGACTCAGAGATCCGGGTTCGAATCCCGTCCAGGCATTTATTTTTCTTATCATACCATATATATATATACATTGAACGTAGTATAGAAAAAAGTCAGTGATTTCACTTCCCGCTCTAGTGTTTAATTTGTAATATTACAGTACAGTTATTTAGTTATTTATAGGTTGGCAACCTAGAAATTTAGGAAACTGAACTTTCAATCATGGTCGTCATTCCTGTAAGGAAGACAGAACGCACTACCGGGCAAATAATGATTGTAAAAATGTCCTTTGTTGCTAATGTTGATATAATAACTGTATCGTAACGTAGCAATGTCACTAAATGTGAAAATGCAAGATATGTTCACAAATTAAATTTTAAAATATATTATTTGACAGATTGAATTCAGAAGTGTTTTATCTAACAATATATACCGTGGAAATGTATAAATACAAACCTTCCTCTAGCAGGTAAATATTCAAAACCATAGTTATCAACTTTCAATGAAGGGTAAAAGGAAAAAAATCAGAAAAGTCACTTATCCACCACTAGAGAAATGCCTTTTCATTGAGGCGATTGGAAACAAAGGGATGCAAGTGATTTTTTTTCTCTTGCAAAAAGTAAGTGTGTAAAGACATTAATTTTTTTTTTTGGAGTTACCTGGGAGAAAATGCGCATTACCCGTAGTTATACACCTTCAACTTCAAAACTGTTTTCTCAATACTGCAAAACTTGCATGTTTGCTTCTAACCTCCTCAGTTATACAACGTACCTATTTTTTTAAATATGTGTCAAATTTGGAAGGCAAATAAGGCCATCATTGTAGAGTTTTTTTAATCTTTCGTACTCCTAAAATATAGTACTTTGCATTGAGTTCTAATGGAAACTTACACTCTATGTCGACAATACTTACTTACTCACTGGCACTACGGAACTCATAGGTTCATGGCCGGGCGGACATAAGCTTTCCATACATCCCTATCCTGAGAAAATACTTTCCAATCATTCCCTGTATAATCGACTTCCCTCAGATCAAAGTTAATGTTATCCTCACACCTCATTATTGGTATACAACTGGGCGTTTTCCCTCTGGTTTTCCTACAAGAAGCTTCTATTTCGACAATAAAGGGATTAACCTGGTACTTTTCCTGTCCCTCAAATATTTAGTAATATATCACGTGACATAGGGCTTACCACTTATATGCATGTGAAAGCTAACTCATTAAAAATCAAAACAAATTTAAATCCAAATTTGCAAATATCCTGTTTTCATTCTCATGGATAACTTTTTCTTCCATTCTGTTTTAAAAGTAAACATCCCCGTTCCTTAAAATGAACAAAACTTAATACCGCGAGAGGCTTGCAAGACAATCCATCTATTAACTGTCTGACCTCTTGTGTCATTTTATAGAGGTAGCTAAAAGTGTGTAAATATAGGCCTACTAGTCTGGATCGCGTGATCTTGGGAGACTCCAATTGCCTTCTTTAAGAAAGTGGCTTTTATTTTTGCTAGTGCTTCTAGGTCAGTCACTGTTAGATGTTCTCCGATTATTTCTATCCCGTAAGTTAGTATTGGGATTACTTTGGTTTCGAATAGTGTCATTGCCGTTTTTTTATGATCAGAGATGTGATATTTTTTATATCGTGCATCGCTCCCACTGCCTGTGTTGCTCTTTCAGTAATGTGCTTTGTGTAGCATTTTTGAACTTGGTTGCAATCTCATGCCTAGATATTTGTAGTCCGATACAATACCTGTCCTGTATGAAGATTTGTGATATTTCCGGTATTCTTCCGCCGTTTGTGAAAACCATCATTTCGGTCTTTTCTACATTTATTTCAAATTTATTTTCATTGTACCGTTCCTGCATGATCATTGTTTCCTGTAATTTTGTAAGATCTTTTGACCCTATTACTATGTCGTCCGCATATGCGTACGAGATTATTCCCTCCCTTTGTGTTTTTTCTTTCAAAACATGTGAACGCTACCATATCGAACTGTGCACAAAGAGGACAAAATCATTAAACCAATATTCAAAGCACAAATAGTAAAATCTTATATTAATCTTAATGCCCATTGGGCTGCTATTAGAATAATAAAAAAAAGTATGTAAAGTGATCCCACTACATTCCATAGGCGACAATGTAATCAGTATATGGTTGGTATGTGGTCAGAATGTCTCCTAATTCTTATAATCGCTATTTATTAGTGCTGTCGAAATTCATCGCGATCCTCGGTGGACACCGATCTCCTAACTAACTAATTGGCTCTATCGAGCTCGAAGGTTTATGATTGCGCGGACATAAGCTCTCCATACAACCCTATACTGACCAAATGTCTTCCAATCATCCACGATATAATTACGTCCATCAAATAATTCTTGGTCTACCAATTGGGTGTTTCCCTAAGGACACCGATCTCCTACTGACCAATATTCCATGAGAAAATCCCTTCTACATAGGGACTTTTGGACCGGTGCCAAGACATGATACATTAGGTCGTTGGATTTTCGATTCCTATATTAATCATTATATGGAAAGTTCCGCGTTAATGATTTTCTTCCGCCTATTGCTTGCTTTGTTCACTAACTCCAGGTTATGCCATTATTATTGAACCACCAAATATGTTGAAACCAACAAAGGCATGTTAGGTTTGTAGCTTACTATAACAATATTATACTATACTTTGTAAAACAGAAATATTATCTTATGGTTTTGATTGAGTGTTATAAATTACATATATCATCCATAAATGTCTTGGAAAAATACTACATATTGTTATGAATATGTGTTATGAATTTCATAGAATGTTTATAATAATTTATATCTACTTACTTGGAATATATATCTTATTGATTTTTCTCCTTTAATAATTCTCTATCTTTTGGAAGTTAATACATGACACTCATTTGTTCTCAGACTACATTATTATACACTACATAAGTTAGTTATTTCGGTAGATCAACATAATATTTTAGGTCTAGTACGAGGGCGGATCGGAAAGTAACGCACAGTAATTTTTTTTTAAAAGTTTAATAGTAAAAAAAAGGAAAAAAATCACAAATGAACTTACATCTTTTACCTACTTTTCGACATAGTCACCAACTTTCTCAACACATTTTTCCCATCGTGTTACCAGTTTCAATATGCCCTGTTCGTAGAAGTCCGTTTGGTTGGAGTGTAGCCATCTGCGCACTGCTGATTTCACTTTCACATCTGTCTCAAAGCGTTTGCCGGCCAGGAATTTCTTCATGGGACCAAACAGATGAAAGTCCGATGGTGCAAGATCCGGACTGTATGGTGGATGCTGGAGCACCTCCCAACCAAATTCGGCGATTTTCTGACGAACGACAGCAGCAACATGGGGGCGAGCATTGTCATGAAGAAGTTTAACGTTAATGTTGTGACGTTTGTCACGAATGGCACGACGCAACTTCACCAAAGTTTTAATGTAGGCCGCAGCATTCACAGTGGTCCCGTGTTCAGCAAAGTCCGCCAATAAAACACCATGCATATCCCAGAACACTGTCACAAGTACTTTCCTGGCAGATTGAGTCACTTTGAATTTTTTCTTTACTGGGGAACCAGCATGTTTCCACTCCATTGATGCCTGCTTTGTTTCGGGCGTGTAGTGGTACGCCCACGACTCATCACCTGCGACGATTCCTTCCAGAAAGTCATGTCTTGTGCGGTGTACCGCGTTAAGTGGTCCAAGCTTGCCATCATTCGCTGGCCCTTGTGGTCGTCTGTCAGGTTCTTAGGCACCCAGCGAGCACTAACTTTACGGAATTTCAAATTTTCATGAACAATATCGTACACCGCACCATAGGAAATGTTGAACTTCTGCGATAAGGCTCGCAGTTGCACACGCCGGTCGTTCAGAATTGCCGCCTCAATGCCTCTGACATTCTGCGGGATTGCTGCTGTTGTCGGCCGGCCGGAGCGTGGCGAATCACTAAGGTTCACGCGTCCCTCTTGGAAGAATATGCACCACCTGGAGACATTGCTACGGTCCATACAATCATCCCCATACACGCCACGCATGTCCCTGTGAATTTCACTGGGTTTATGCCCTTTGGCCCACAAAAATTGAACAACACTTCTCTGTTCCTCACAGGTGGACGACTGTAGCATGCGCGCCATCTTTGTTGCATAGTTCAAGCTTCTCTCGCAAGAGGTGCACCTGAGAAAAAAATACCATCTGTAGTGAAAACTTCAAACTCTGTGAAATTTCAACATTCTAGCTGCAATACCAAGGCAGAAAAAAATTATTGTGCGTTACTTTCCGATCAGCCCTCGTATAATGTAAAAGTTAACAAAACAAATTTAATAAAACATCACGAAACGTTTTGAAAGAAGGGAGTATGTAAAGGCATCAAGTTATCTGGTGGAAAGCACTCTTCACCCGAAGTTACATAAAGAAGTAAAGCGATCCTATTACAGGTCTCAGACAGCTACTGAGAAAGTAGGAGATTATGGTTGACACCTCTTTAGACAATTGGAGACTATTTATCTCCCGAGTTTTCAGTACTGCGTGATGGACATTTTTAGTTAAAGAAAAATATCTGGTTCTCATTGAGTTTAGAGGCTGAGTAGAACCCAGTGATATGATTATTCTTCTTCTTCTTCGTCTTTACCCAACTTATAGGTTTGCCGTTTTCAGTTTCCATTTATCTCTATCATTCCAATCTCCCTCTTCCAAATTCCTATCATCCATTATAGTTCTGACGTAGGTTTTCAATTTCCATCTTGGTCTGCCACGTTTATTTCTTCCAGGGGGTGACCTTTGATATATATTGTTTTGGCCATCTTTCATTTTCCATTCTTTGTACATCGCCATACCATTTAAGCGTTTGATTTTCAATCCTCTTAACAACAGATGTGGTGACATTCATTTCTCTCCAAAGGAATTCATTTCTTATTTTATCCTGTCTTATTTTTTGGAGGCTGACATGATCTTACCACAATTTTTGGTCAAGTGGTAAAAACCCTGACCGCATCTGGAATCGAACTCGTGACCTCCCGGCTTGTAGTCTATTGCCTTAGCAAATTATTCAACGTGTTTCCAACTTTTTTTTTCAGAATATGTTAATTAATTTTTCCTATTCTAGCTTATGTTGATAGTCTTATTTAAAACACTAGACCATCCTCTTTTTGTTTATTTTATTTATTTATTTATTTATTTATTTATTTATTTATTTATTTATTTATTTATTTATTTATTGTACCACAATTGGACTTCCTTACTTTAGTGCGGGGCGGATGAAAAGAAACGTGAACGAAAAATAAACATTAAATAGGTACATGATAATTTGCCTAGTTGAGTATTTAGTTAAGACACCGGTGCACACGAATATAGCAAATAACAGCACAATATAACAAACGCATATCACACCCAAGTTTCAATTAGAAAGAGGAAATGTTTAATTAATAACAATCCTAAAAAAAATATCTAAGACCATCAGGGATTCCATGACCTTGACGATAGTGGGAGTGTTTCGAGTTAAATCAAAAGTACCATAGTAGGGCTACCTGTTACTCGACAAACCGTGAGCGAGAAGCAAAAGAATTAATTAATCTCGAAGAACGTGTCAAACTGCATCAATGCATGAAGAGAAAATCGGACTTTCCAAAGAAAGATTGCAGAAGAGAGCTCAATGGGCAAGAGGAAAAATGTTGGCCGAAGAGGAGATAATCTTCTAACGGATTATAAATCCTAGGCTTCCAAGTCTGAGTTTGGGGATTGTTAGAACCCACTCCACAAATATTCCAACAAAAAGAAGAGAAGCTAGACCATGTATAGTTGGGTAAAACTTAGGTTAGAATGCTAAAATATTAATTCAGTGTTATGTATTCTTTCCATTTAACGACGTTCTTTACCATCATTATGCTCACAATTCAAATATGAGCGAAAAACGATCAACATATTTTGCTCCTAGTTCTATTTTTCCAACAGTGACGTTTATTTTACGTTTCCATAAATAGATTCACGGTACCCGAAGTATTTGGTGACTTTTCGACGGAACCGGCACTCAGTCTGTTTATGTCCTGTAAATCCACAGGCTAGTTTGAACTCGTGACCCTGGAAGCCAGATGGACGCATGGTTACCATTGGTCCACCAAGATTGTCTACGACGTTCAAAAAGAAGAAGAAGTAAACATAGGACAAAGTGAATATATTTGATATATTTGTTCTATTTGCATGAATATTTCATACTAACTCAGTGGCATTATTGAACCCGTAGGTTCATGGCCCCACGGACATAAGATCTCCATACAACCCTATCCAGAACTAATGTTTTCCAATTATTCCCTGTATAATCAGCTTCCCTCAAATTACTTACTTACTCACTGGCACTATCGAACCCGTAGGTTCATGGCCGCACGGACATAAGCTCTCCATACATCCCTATCCTGAGCTAATGCTTTCCAATCATTCCCTGTATAATCTACTTCCCTCAAATCATAGTTAATGTTGTTCTCCCACCTCATTCTTGGTCTACCAACTGGGCGTTTTCCTTCTGGCTTTCCTACAAGAAGTTTCCATGCACGTCTTTCATTCCCCATACGCGCAACATGTCCTGCCCATCGCAGTCTACGGGACTTCATCATCATCATAGTACATTCACGAATTTAGGCCATTTGTTGACCTGTTTCGGCCTCAAGAGAAACACCATCCAGAAGTCTTTTGAGTGGACGTCATATTTCTTTGCTGTGGGTCGTCATATTTCAATTCCTTCTGGCTTTTTTCGTGTTGAGACTTGAAAGTAGTTTTGAAGTTCCTTAGGACAGGTTACTGGTCTACGGGACTTAACTGTTCTTATTATATCTGGCTTCCTATAAAGACCATGTAGTTCATTGTTATGTAGTCTTCTCCATTCTCCTGTCTGTTCATCTCTCTTTGGTCCAAAAATTTTCCTAAGAACTTTATTCTCAAATACTCGTAATCTCCTTTCCTCCCTTAAAGTAAGAGTCCATGTTTCGCACCCATATAATATAACTGGTAGAATAATAGTTTTATATATTTTCAGCTTAACGTTTTTTTAAAGGAGTTGGGACATCAAAAGTCTCTGCAATGCATAATAGCATGCATTTCCAGAATTGAGCCTATGTTTAATTTCTTTGTGCATCTCATTCCTATTTGTGATTATTGTTCCTAGGTATTTGAATTCAGCCAATTCCTCTAAATTTCCCTCATTTGTCATTAGCTGTCCATTTCCATTATATAATGTATTTCTACGTGTGACCATATATTTAGTTTTACTGATATTTACTTCCAGTCCTAATTTACTTAGTGTTACTCAATAGTGTGTGCGTGTTGGCCTTTAGTATCTCCTCGCTATCGGCCAGTAGTACTACATCATCAGCATAAACTAACAGCTTATTAATACCATTCAGTTGTAAGCCTTCCTCATTCTCTAAAGATTTAATGGCATGCTCTAGTACAAAATTAAATAGTAGAGGAGATAGTGCATCTCCTTGCTTCAACCCATTCTGGATTTCAAAAGTGTATGAAAACTGTTTGCCTACACGCACCCTACTCGTTGAGCCATTTAGACACATTCGTATAAGTCTAACTAACTTTTTAGGAATTCCGAACTCCAGCAGGATACTATATAACTTCTCCCTCTTAATTAAATCATATGCTTTTTGGAAGTCTACGTATAGTTGATGTACAGTACCATTATATTCCCATTTCTTTTCTAAAATCTGTCTTATACTAAAAATCTGATCTGTTGTAGACCTGTTTCTTCTAAATGCACATTGATGATCTCCTAGAATGTCATCAATATAGGGAGTAAGTCTGCTTACTAATATATTTGTTAGAATTTTGTACGAAGTTGAAAGTAATGAGATGCCCCTATAGTTGTTGCAATCAGTTTTATCTCCTTTCTTATAAATTGGTACGATAATTGATTCTTTCCATTCATCTGGAAGAGCTTCTTTTTCCCAAATCATACTAAGCAAACAGCGTATCTTGTCCATCAATTTTTCTCCCCCTGATTTTATCAGTTCTGCTGGGATCTCATCTGAACCTGATGCTTTATACATCTTCAATTTTTCAATTGCAATTTCAACCTCTAATGCACTTGGCTCTGCGACTAGCATTTCTGCTGTCTGTAACTTATCCTCCTCGATGTCCTGTTCTGTATGTACATTTAATAGCTGATTAAAATAACTTTTCCATCTATTTAATATACTCCTAGAATCTGCAATCATATCCCCATTTTCATTCCGATTTATGTTTGTTCTAGCCTGAAACCCTTTCTTCTCTATACTAATTCCCTGATATAATTCTCTAATGTTCCTATTTTTTGCATTCATTTCAAGATCATTAATCTTCTCTCTCAAATATTCCCTCTTTTTACTCTTTAGTAACTTGGTGGTTTCCCGTCTAACACTACCCAATTGCTCTAAATTTACCTCATTTGGCTCGTGTAACCATTTCATTTTTGCTAGCTTTCTTTTCTTTACAATGTCGGCACATTCCTCATCAAACCATTCTTGTTTTGCCTCTTTTTTAAACAACCAATGCTTTCTGATGCTGACAATTTAATAGTATCTCTTATAGCCTCCCATTCTTTATTTATATCAGTTTCTTCTTCGTTTGCCACATTGTCATCTGAAGATTCCAGTACTTCAAATCTATTAGCAATTTTGATTTGGTATTCTTGCCGCATTTCATCATTTTTCAAGTTTTTTAATTCATATTTTACAGAATCATCTTTAGCGTTTGTTCCTCTCATAAGCGATAACCGTTGTCTGATTTTCACCCTGACCAGATGATGATCTGAATTGCAGTCTGTCCCTCTAACTGATCTAACATCAATGATGCTACTGTGCCAGCGTTTATCCACTAATACATTTAATACACAAGTGATCTTCTTGGTGATATAATATTAAAATATATATGTAGTCAATATGCCCATTTCACCAATTAATGTTTTAAAATGGTCAACAAGTTTCTACAGCCAAGCTGTCATTCTCAAGACCAGATATTGATCTGGTCTTGAGAATGACAGCTTGGCTGTAGAAACTTGTTGACCATTTTAAAACATTAATTGGTGAAATGGGCATATTGACTACATATATATTTTTATTATCACTAATACATGATCTATCCGGTTCCGAGTTTCTCCATCTGGGGACGTCCAGGTGTATTTATGAATATCCTTATGCTGAAATGTTGTGCTCTTAACAATGAGATTCTTTGATGTGGCAAATGTGACTAATCTAACCCCGTTGTCATTACTATCTTCATGAAGACTGAATTTGCCTATGTGTTGGTTTGAATATATCTTCCCGCCCCACTTTTGCATTAAAATCTCCTAAGACAATTTTCATATGATATCGTGAAAGGCTATCAAATAAGGCATTCTAATTCTTCATAGAACTCATCCTTGATCTTGTCATCTTTATCTTCTGTGGGGGCATGTACATTTACAATTATAAAATCATGTCGTTTACCCTTTAGAATTATGTATGATATCCTATCACTAACAAACTTAATATCTCGGATAGCGGATAGGATCCTCCTTCTGACTAAAAAACCCGTTCCAAATGCAGGTCTTTCTGCACCCCCATAGTATAATGCAAAGCTTCCTGATTCCTGACTACCTTCTCCTGGCCACCTAACTTCCTGTAAAGCGACTATATCCAAGGGCGATTTATCCAATTCCCGCGTTAATATCTCTAGTGCCCCGCTATTGTATAAAGTCCTAACATTCCATGTTCCTAGGAACATGTCCCTGTGTTTGAGCCTTTGGCATGGGTTCCCTGAAGTAGTCCCCGCCCGGAGAAACCGAATGGGGGACTATTTGACCTCCGGAAAATTTTACCCCAGTAGAACCCATGTCCGCATTTCTTGACGGTTGTATTTTTACGATGATGAAAGATCGTCACTCTTTCGACCAAGGTACTTATTTCGTCTGGCTTATCACCTTCGACCAGTCCGGCATGGGTAACCCTATCGGCAGCAATGCTACCGCCGGCATAGCTCTCGGGATCATTTAAGCACACAAGCCACACCACCACGACAAGGTAAAGATACCATGGAGGGTCCCTCAAATTATTTTTAATATTATTCTCCCACCTATTTCTTGGTCTACCAACTGGGCGTTTCCTTCTGATCTTCCGGTAAAAAAGCTTCCACGCACGTCTTTTGTTCTCCACTCCTGACACATGTTCTGCCATCCCAGTCATCGAGACTTAACTTTTCTTATTAACTCTGGCTACCTTTAATATCATGTAGTTCATTACTTTGTAGTATTTTCCATTTACCTTTCTGTTCATCTCTCTTTGGTCCAAAAAAATATCTAAGAACTTCCACCCAATGTCAAATTAACAAACTTTAACTTAGTGTCACATTTTTATGAAGATAAAGCTGTGATTTGGGAATTTTTAAACAAGGAATTCCACGAGATAATTAAATGCAATGTGTTGTTTTATTCGATATGGGACTTTTACGCTACGTATATATTTATATTACATTAGTGTGGTTTAACCTCACACTTTGTAGGTGCGGTACTTTTACGTACCGCACGTCTTCCGGGACTTAACAGTCTCACCACTAGTCCAGAGAGAGATTGTAACACATACTTGTTTAACCACACAGGATATGGTGGACCTCTTCGAATGAGTGATCAGCTCAATGTCAGGGCCTCCTACAAGACAACACAACATTAAGACGAAACACGCCAACCACACACACATTCATATTATACACGGCGAATATGAAAACGATGGCCAGATGATGTTCGGGGACCATTTTGGCCCTAGGTACAAAAAATAAAATAAACTTTTAAAATAATAATAACTATTACCCTACATAATACAACGAACAATAATAATAATTTACAAAGAAGATAACTTTCATAAAACATTTGTTGAAAAACTAAAAATTATGCAATAACTTACGAGTACGTTACTAAGCAACGCCACTGTATGTGAAATTGAAAAATATTTTAATTAATTAAATATCAATATTTCACAAATTTAATTCAAAATTGTTTTATCTATAAGTTTATACTGCTAAGAATATTAGACAGATAATTGAAAAACACTTTTCTTCTATCAGGGAAACATAAATATATTTTCAGATATATTTATCATCGTTTAAATGGCTCATTCAATAAAGTAACAAATTTAACTCTAAACTTACAAATATATTATTTTACCTTATTTTAGATAACATTTTGTTATTATGCTTTAAAATTAAGCCATTCCTTTCTTTAAACTAAATTAAACTCGTGGAGTGATAAGTGTGCAAGACACTTGGTATAACAGTCGCTGCCCACTGTTATTTTATGGCTATGTGTGATAAGTGGTCAACCGTCGGATTCCCAAAATGTTATAGACGGTACATATTTCTTCTTCTTCCTTCCAAGTACTAGGCCAAGGCCTCCTACGATCCTATAGAAAATTTTCCCTCCAGCGTTTCATAGGACGGCCCAATGATCTTCGTCCTCTTGGTATATAATTATAAACAGCTTTGGGGATCCGATTTGAACTCATTCTTTCAAGATGGTGTTTCCAATTTAGTTGGTACTGTTTAATATATTCCAAAATTGGCGTAGTCTTCAATTCTTTTAAGATATCGGTGTTCCTTTTCCGATCCCATCTGGTGTAACCCGCTGTTCTGCGCATGAATCTCATTTCACAAGCCGTTATTCTGCTTTCATGTTGTCTTTTTAGTGTCCATGCTTCACTACCATAGGTCAACACTGGTCTAGCCAAAGTGTTATATAAACGTAATCTGGCGTTTTTTTTGTACAAGGGATGGTTTCATAACTTGATTAATAATTCCCAAACTTTTATTATAACTAGTAATTTTTTGAGGGATATCCTTTTCATCCCAGATAGAGAGATAATATCCAAGATATTTAAATTGATTAGATCTCTCTAAAATTTTATTCTGGAGACAGATTTTACTTTGTATGGGGTCCTTCCCATGAAATGCCATAATTTTAGTTTTGTTAATTGATATTTCCATATTAAATTTGGCACCTATTTTTTGTAAATTATAAATTGATCGTTGCAAATCATTTTCGGAAAGTGCCAGAAGAGCTAAATCGTCTGCAAAAAGAATAAATAGCATCGAGTTTGAGGTTCCTATTGATGGGTATATATCCTCGTTGTGTTTTCCTCCATTCGTTTATTAATGTATTATTATATATAATGAAAAGCACCGGTGAAAGTCCACATCCGTGTCTTATTCCAGTGTTGATCTTTTCCCAAGAAGATAATTTGCCATCTTGTTTAACAGAGATTTCATTATCTTTATAGATATTGAAGATATTAGTAATATATTGTTGTGGAACGTTATCATCAGCTAAGATTTGTAGTAATATATTTCTGTCACGGTACATACTACAACTCAAATTCCTCACAATTTTAGATGGACACCGTCTCACACTAGCCGACATTCAGTGAATAAATTTCTCCCGCACAGGGACTCGAACCAGGGCATGTTCGGTAACTCTGCGACAAGGCGTAATGTCTTGGGCGCTGCATTTTTCACTTTCAACATTATCATTATATAAACATTTCCGCACCAACATCTCTCTTCCATCCATTGCTTATTTTTTATAAACTCTAGGTTATGTCCATCCATAATAATTCTGCCCGAGGGCAGGTCTTTCACTGCAATCATAGCATTTTCATTATATTCGTAACATTAAAAAAATGTATTAAGAATAAAAATAAATCAAGTTTTGCCAAACATACACTCGAACCAGTTCATCGATTTGAAAAAAATCGATAACTCTATGCCAATACTACACAAAGCGTATAACAACAACAAGATCAGCATCCTTGAAGACATAGAGATTCTGAAAAGAAGCAAGGAATGAAGACCTGCTCAACGAGAACATAACCACAGACATAAATCCATTATACAACCTATATAACACCATCAGCCATCAGTTCCAGTTAAAACGCAGAAGATGAAATATTGTTTTCGAAAGGCCTCGATATTAGAATAACTTGAAGTTTAATAAATTAGTTGAGGACAACTGGCTTAGCAGGTAAAAACATTTTATAATTAACATCTTATTACATAACCTCAACGTGCTTTAACATAAATTTCAAAAGTGTTGATATTCCTAAGTATTTTAAATGCAACTTTCACCATGGTTCTCAGCGAGATTCGAACCTTGGACGTCTGATCTACTCCTTAAAAGTCTTGGCTAATTAGCCACGTTGGAAAACTAATATTTTCATTAGCCTTATATGTTATGGTTCGGTTTTCGAAAAATTAAAAATAAATTTCAATTTTTTTCACGAAATATAATTTATTCCTAGTATTCAAAAATGACTAAATATAAAATAGCAAAGGAAGTCCAGAAATATATATAAATTCGTGACGTATTTATTACGTCATTCCCATTGTTTGTCCTCAACATTCATATGTTGTAATTATAAAGGAGAAAGGACAATTTTTAAATTTTATTTTCTAAATGAAGAAATATTAAAATCTAACTGATATGTTACTTAATAACGAATTTTAAACAGAAATCTGATGTTAGTGTGTGTTATTACAGTTTTTTTTCTTTGCAATTTTCGACCAATGTTTGTTAATATGAAGAAATCCTCATACTATTTGAATGATTTGTATAATATTAAAACTCTACAAAAATCTGGATCTTACTAATAAACCAACGCTGGATAAAAATGACTAAGGTTAATGTAAATTTATCTTTGTTAGCTTTTTAAATTCAAGACAGACATGGTGATATGTGGTATATAAATTAATTACTATTGTTCGTACATCAGAAGTGAGTCGATTTGTGTTAACTATTATCTGATATTATCGTAAGTATTATTATTATTGTTATTATCCTATAAAATGTTGTTTGTACATGACATTTACATTGCTACATTTAATGTATCTTTAACTGTTTATAATTAATATAGTGTATATCTATATTTGTCAAATATTTATTTGTATTTGTGCTGGTTGAGTGGAAGAGAAGGCCTTATGACCTTAACTCTGCCAGAATAAATAAAGCATTATTATTATTATTATTATTATTATTATTATTATTATTATTATTATAAAGGCCTAGTATGAGTTTTTGTAATTTGAAAATCGATATGAATGGGTTGCTATAACGGTTGGGAATCCGATATGCTGACCACATGTCACCCCTACACTGGCTAGATGATCGTCTACCTCTATGATTAACACATGTGGAAGTGAGGCCAGCAGCCGGCTGGTCAGCCAAGGCCTTCTAGGCTGTCGCGCTTGGAGTTTTAATATGAATGGGTTATTCGCCCGCCTTAACTCCCAAACTCCTCAGCAAACCGCAAGAATGCATGTAAATATTAAGCTTGAAGTTTTAATATGAATGGGTTATTCGCCCGCCTTAACTCCCAAACTCCTCAGCAAACCGCAAGAATGCGTGTAAATATTAAGCTTGGAGTTTTAATATGAATGGGTTATTCGCCCGCCTTAACTCCCAAACTCCTCAGCAAACCGCAAGAATGCATGTAAATATTAAGCTTGGAGTTTTAATATGAATGGGTTATTCGCCCGCCTTAACTCCCAAACTCCTCAGCAAACCGCAAGAATGCGTGTAAATATTAAGCTTGGAGCTTTAATATGAATGGGTTATTCGCCCGCCTTAACTCCCATACTCCTCAGCAAACCGCAAGAATGCGTGTAAATATTAAGCTTGGAGTTTTAATATGAATGGGTTATTCGCCCGCCTTAACTCCCAAACTCCTCAGCAAACCGCAAGAATGCGTGTAAATATTAAGCTTGGAGTTTAATATGAAAGGGTTATTCGCCCGCCTTAACTCCCAAAACTCCTCAGCAAACCGCAAGAATGCGTGTAAATATTAAGCTTGGAGTTTTAATATGAATGGGTTATTCGCCCGCCTTAACTCCCAAACTCCTCAGCAAACCGCATGTAAATATTAAGCTTGGAGTTTTAATATGAATGGGTTATTCGCCCGCCTTAACTCCCAAACTCCTCAGCAAACCGCAAGAATGCGTGTAAATATTAAGCTTGGAGTTTTAATATGAATGGGTTATTCGCCCGCCTTAACTCCCAAACTCCTCAGCAAACCGCAAGAATGCATGTAAATATTAAGCTTGGAGTTTTAATATGAATGGGTTATTCGCCCGCCTTAACTCCCAACTCCTCAGCAAACCGCAAGAATGCATGTAAATATTAAGCTTGGAGTTTTAATATGAATGGGTTATTCGCCCGCCTTAACTCCCAAACTCCTCAGCAAACCTCAAGAATGCGTGTAAATATTAAGCTTGGAGTTTTAATATGAATGGGTTATTCGCCCGCCTTAACTCCCAAACTCCTCAGCAAACCGCAAGAATGCGTGTAAATATTAAGCTTGGAGTTTTAATATGAATGGGTTATTCGCCCGCCTTAACTCCCAACTCCTCAGCAAACCGCAAGAATGCGTGTAAATATTAAGCTTGGAGTTTTAATATGAATGGGTTATTCGCCCGCCTTAACTCCCATACTCCTCAGCAAACCGCAAGAATGCGTGTAAATATTAAGCTTGGAGTTTTAATATGAATGGGTTATTCGCCCGCCTTAACTCCCAAACTCCTCAGCAAACCGCAAGAATGCGTGTAAATATTAAGCTTGGAGTTTTAATATGAAAGGGTTATTCGCCCGCCTTAACTCCCAAACTCCTCAGCAAACCGCAAGAATGCGTGTAAATATTAAGCTTGGAGTTTTAATATGAATGGGTTATTCGCCCGCCTTAACTCCCAAACTCCTCAGCAAACCGCATGTAAATATTAAGCTTGGAGTTTTAATATGAATGGGTTATTCGCCCGCCTTAACTCCCAACTCCTCAGCAAACCGCAAGAATGCGTGTAAATATTAAGCTTGGAGTTTTAATATGAATGGGTTATTCGCCCGCCTTAACTCCCAAACTCCTCAGCAAACCGCAAGAATGCATGTAAATATTAAGCTTGGAGTTTTAATATGAATGGGTTATTCGCCCGCCTTAACTCCCAAACTCCTCAGCAAACCGCAAGAATGCATGTAAATATTAAGCTTGGAGTTTTAATATGAATGGGTTATTCGCCCGCCTTAACTCCCAAACTCCTCAGCAAACCGCAAGAATGCGTGTAAATATTAAGCTTGGAGTTTTAATATGAATGGGTTATTCGCCCGCCTTAACTCCCAAACTCCTCAGCAAACCGCATGTAAATATTAAGCTTGGAGTTTTAATATGAATGGGTTATTCGCCCGCCTTAACTCCCAAACTCCTCAGCAAACCGCAAGAATGCATGTAAATATTAAGCTTGGAGTTTTAATATGAATGGGTTATTCGCCCCCGCCTTAACTCCCAAACTCCTCAGCAAACCGCAAGAATGCATGTAAATATTAAGCTTGGAGTTTTAATATGAATGGGTTATTCGCCCGCCTTAACTCCCAAACTCCTCAGCAAACCGCAAGAATGCGTGTAAATATTAAGCTTGGAGTTTTAATATGAATGGGTTATTCGCCCGCCTTAACTCCCAAACTCCTCAGCAAACCGCAAGAATGCATGTAAATATTAAGCTTGGAGTTTTAATATGAATGGGTTATTCGCCCGCCTTAACTCCCAAACTCCTCAGCAAACCGCATGTAAATATTAAGCTTGGAGTTTTAATATGAATGGGTTATTCGCCCGCCTTAACTCCCAAACTCCTCAGCAAACCGCAAGAATGCATGTAAATATTAAGCTTGGAGTTTTAATATGAATGGGTTATTCGCCCGCCTTAACTCCCAAACTCCTCAGCAAACCGCAAGAATGCATGTAAATATTAAGCTTGGAGTTTTAATATGAATGGGTTATTCGCCCGCCTTAACTCCCAAACTCCTCAGCAAACCGCAAGAATGCATGTAAATATTAAGCTTGGAGTTTTAATATGAATGGGTTATTCGCCCGCCTTAACTCCCAAACTCCTCAGCAAACCGCAAGAATGCATGTAAATATTAAGCTTGGAGTTTTAATATGAATGGGTTATTCGCCCGCCTTAACTCCCAAACTCCTCAGCAAACCGCAAGAATGCCTGTAAATATTAAGCTTGGAGTTTTAATATGAATGGGTTATTCGCCCGCCTTAACTCCCAAACTCCTCAGCAAACCGCAAGAATGCGTGTAAATATTAAGCTTGGAGTTTTAATATGAATGGGTTATTCGCCCCGCCTTAACTCCCAAACTCCTCAGCAAACCGCAAGAATGCATGTAAATATTAAGCTTGGAGTTTTAATATGAATGGGTTATTCGCCCGCCTTAACTCCCAAACTCCTCAGCAAACCGCAAGAATGCGTGTAAATATTAAGCTTGGAGTTTTAATATGAATGGGTTATTCGCCCGCCTTAACTCCCAAACTCCTCAGCAAACCGCAAGAATGCGTGTAAATATTAAGTAAAACTAAAATATACTAAATCTCATCGCGCCATGTTTAAAATGACTGAAACTACAAAAAATAGTGACAATGGTTCGTTAGAATGAATGTTAAACATATTTCACTAGGTAATTCAAATGAACGGATTCTTATGTTGTCCATGCAACGTTTTTTCATAATTACCACATATTTGGCCCCTTTGAGATTAAATGTCTTGATATTGGCGGGGGATTTCTGTTCTTCAAGACCAGAAGTAAAATAGCTATTAACAGCCCCCCTCCCCCTTGCTGGATAAACGAACATTGGAAGAGAACCATACAATGAAGCAATAATTAATCATGACGGAGGCTAAGTTTGTCTTTCCAATATCATAAATAGTGAAAAAGAGAGATCAACTGGTAGGAGAAACATGTTAGCCATAGAGAAGGTGTCATTTCTACAGGACAAAATCTTAAGGAAGTACTTACTGATCCTCCAAGTTGGAGGTCGATTGTTAGGTCAGTCTCCGATAAAATATTTCCTACAAAATAAAGAGAAAAATTACGTATAGTCGGGAAAAACATACGAGTAGTTGAGAAGGCCAAATCATTAAATTGGTGTTATGATATTATTTCTACTTTACGATAAAAGTACTTCTTAAAAGCAAAGATTTTAAGTATTGCAATTCAAATCCGAGCGATAGAGGGCCAAAAAACGCTCAAAAGTCTCGTTTTCAAGCTTGAGGTTCTTTTACGTGCCGTAAATCAAGACAGGGAACCAAATCATTTAGTTCGCTTCCGAAGGAACTTTGTCTAAGGAATTTTTACCCTGAAAATTCATACCAACTGACCGTGTTTTAACTCATGCATTTTTTAATCCAGGAGCAAGTATGCTAACCACTATTCCACGAGTATCGATTACAGCACCTATGATGGGGAAAAAAGAGAGAGAGAAGAAAACATTGTGCTCTAATTATATGCATATTTCATGTCTTTTGTCAAATTATGTAATATTACAACAATGCCACTTTTTAAAAGTTAAATTTGCCATAATGAATATTTAAACGAAGAAAACTATCTATTATAATGGCGTAGCCCATTGTTGAGTCATAGCTCTCCTTTTGTAAGGAGTTACTAATCCAAGTTAATTTTTAGTTACCTCATTTGCTCATAGGTGTCATGGACGGCATGCGGTCAACACACCGACACAATGAGACATCTAACAGGCAACTAAGGTATTATTAGGATGTTGAGGTCGGTAAATTTTGCTTAGATGCTTCTATATTCAGGCTTAAGGATCTTTTACGAGCTTGAAAAGTCTTCAGACTCGGGACGCACAGCTTAAAGTCCCTCCCGGAGGACTTGCTCCTTGCAATTTTCCGTTCTTAAAAATCCATTGACCCCAGCCGGGTTTAAACCCGCGACCCTCAGAACCATAAGCAAGGAGCATAACCACTAGTCCACCGCATCAAAAACTATATATAATAACCATTTATATGTATAATTAGATGTTTTCCCCTAAACACAATTAACACATTTATTAAAAAGAGATTGATTTCATAACAATTTGCGTCTCGTTGCATAGCGACAACACGAATGATACAATAACCGTAACGTTACGAAGTAACGTCATTGAATATTAAATAGAATATTCCGGTTTTAAATATTAAATAATAAAATAATTAATATTTTACAGATTGGATTCGAAACTGTTTAATCTGTGTAGCTGAGATTTAGAGACAACGCTTCCTCTATCAGGTAAATATTAAATACATTTCAAATATATAATTTATAATCGTTTAAATGCTCGTTATTAAGATATATCGTGATGTGTATAGGGCATGTTAATTGAAATTATAACAACATTTACTTTCAAATTAGAAATATTATATTTTATCAACTTTTATAAGATTCATGATGTGTTCCGTTGAAGTATTATTCAAAATTAATATAAAATTATGGGAAAAACACGTTATCCATGAAGGACATCGCATGTTAAATATTGAAAACACCCTAACAGTAATGCACAGAGAAAATAATCCAGCGAAGATAAACGTACTCGAAGAGATGGAAATCATAAAAGCAGCTCACAACAACGACAGGCTGATAAACGAAAACGAACCCAATACATGCAACCCCCTCTACCAGATCTTTAGGAAACACCAGTTTTGAACCTGCCGATGATGGGACAAGTCCCGAAAGCGCTACAGTTAAATTATTAATCAAGTTGAGGAGACGGATCTTTCAGGTGAATATTCCATAATTTTATATTAATTATATTTATATAATTTCACATGATATTGCGTTATACTGTTTTTATTAAACATCTTTAACCCATGAAAAACTTCTTGGTGCCGTCGACCGGCACACTTGTCGTTCACATACTTCTATAAATATAGGGGGCTTCACCTCATCTCATCCCTCATCCCGACGCTAAGTTGGACACAAGCTGAGGATATTATCATTATCTTTATCAAGTTAGACTAATGCTCAATGTTTATTATTTGTCTTGAGACTTTAAAATTATATATTGTTAAGTTAGGTGCCTACGTATAAATTATTATTTTTCAGTTTTACATATGGATGTTCTGTAATTTTTCATGTTTTATTGTTGGACATGAGTAAGTTTCATTTTAAAAAGCAAAATTATCTCCAAATTCGGATGTACAATTTTTGAATTGTAACCTACTTCTAGATATTTAGTATTTTATCAAAATATATTCCTTAATTTACTTGTAATGGTGAAATGTTAAATATGGTATTATAACAAAATACATCACACAGATCAGTCATGGACGGAAGAATATACAAAGCAGATTTCAAATTTCAGTAATTAGAAATGCGAAAGTTTGAAGTTTGTTAAAAATCATACTTTAATTTCTGATCGGATATGACCTACATTTAGGAAAGTGTACTAATGAGGGGTGAGAGACCCTTAGCACCCATAGGGATATGAGATGTAAAAACAATGTCATACGACCGATACTAGTGTCGAAACCGATTAAATTTAAGCCCAACTTTTCACGTATAGTTTCCCTAAGAAGGAGCGAGATGGGAAGAAAAACAAAACGTAAAAACGGGCAGAGATTAGTGTCGAATCTATGGTCTTTGTAGTCGTTAATTTGATTCTTGATATCCCGATGACACTTAAACCAAACTTTTGTCATCTAGCCTTTCTTGAAGGGCGAGGGGCAAAAAATATATAAAAAGTAAAAATGACCGACATTAGTGTCGAATCTATGAGAGTCGTAGTCGGTAGACAGATTGGTTACATCCCGATGGCATTTGATTCCTAGTTCCCCAGGGATTTAAATATGATCAAAAACCACTGATATTACTTCACACTCTATTTCGGGGTCGCCTAGAATAATGGTGATACTCCCCATATATCAAGTTCACGTTTAGTGTCGTCCACATAAGAGGAGTGGGAAAGGTGAAAAGTAAACTGTTGGCGACAAGGAAATATGGATAAATAATAATGGAACTTTCTATATATATATATATATATATATATATATATGTGTGTGTGTGTGTGTGTGTGTGTGTGTGTGTGTGTGTGCGTGCGTGCGTGCGTGTGTGTGTGTGTGTGTGTGTATAATAAAGGAATATAAATTATGATTCGCCAATTTATGTAGACAATCATGTATTAGACATCATATTCATTTACGATTCTGAAAATCACAGTCGGGTATGAACCTACGATCTTCGGACTAGAGTTAAGAAACATAATCACTAGATCGACATGATATTATGCAGTGCACATTAGTTTACTAGGTTTATAGTTCACTTGATACTAAGTAAACGAAATATCAAACCGCTTTAGGGTTATTTATGCTATAAGGTAGGTATCAGCCTTATTGACAGTCAAGGACATTATTAATCCACATTGTCTTTAAGTCGAAAGAGCAATATTTTTTATTTTCAAATCATATTTGAAATTGTTTTTTGCCAGAACTTTGAAAGAACCAAAAATGGGGATCCAGACTGGTCAACTGTCCTTACCTCCCAAATGTTTTATAATAGTCTAGTTTTTCTACGTACTTATACAATTATTTATGATATACTAGCGGACCCGGCAGGAGTTGTCCCGTCCGAATGGTCATTTCACGTGTCATGGCCGGACGGTAAAAATGTAAGTTACTTTTTTACCGTAAAATTCACTAATTAATAAGTTCGCAAGAATACTCCTCACTATTATCCGTGGTGGCTCATGAAGCTTGCATTATTACGTTACATTTCATTCGCGCGGAATATGTCGATAATACAGATGACTACATATTTTACATAAAAAAAGTCCTATAGTCATATCGCAGCGCCATCTACCGAGTCCACTTGTTAATCTAAACCATTCAGGGGCCAACTCAAAAACACACAAAAAAATCAAAATCGGGTCAGTCATTTAGGCATTTTTTAATTTTGGATTTCAAGTAATCCTCCACTTCTAATTGATTTCGCTCACTTTTGATAATACCGACTTCGAATTATTTAATAGGATATACTGAGTTTCGGTCTGAAACATCGAAAATTGTGACCGCTAGAGCGATTTGTAATTTTTCATTTCATGTGGACTCTTATACCTAAGGAATATATAGGGACCAGTTGTGATTCTGAACCATCCAGGAACCCAATCAGACAAAACACAAAACATTTCATCAAAATCGGTCCAGTCATTTAGGCTGTTTTCAATTTCGGTTTTCAAGTAAACCTCCACTTTTAATTGTAGGATTTCGCTCATTTTTTGAAAATACCTACCATTATTATTTTAATAGGATATACTGAGTTTCGTTGCGAAAAATCGAAAAATGTGACCGCTAGAGCGATTTTTAAAATTTTAGTTTCAGGTGAACTCCTACATTTAACAATTTACAACATAATAGATAACGGCTAATCACTCGCCGCATCTGAAAACCTGCATATACAAATTTTCACGAAGATCGGATGAACGATTTAGAAGTATATAGGCCTAAAATATATAGATATATAAATATAGCCTATATACATATTACTTTTAATGTTATATTAATTTATGTAATCCATTTACAGTTTGTCATAGTTGATACACATATTATCATTACAATCCCAAACACCAAAAAAAAAAAAAATTAAAAATCATCAACGGGTTTAAATAGCAAAGCTCTCATTATCAAGTCTTGACACTGATAGCTTTGTTGTTGAAACACATTGACTGTTTTTATTTATTCATGTTTTTTTGGGTTATAATGATAATATATAATAACCGATTAATATATATATATATATATATATATATATATATATATATATAAACCACGAGATTGTATATATTAATTATATATTGGTATGTTTGGGTGTTGTTTGTTGCTATGAGAGAGAAGTTCTTTATATCACTTTTTTTTTCTCTAATACCACCAAGTTGCCTTTCATCACAGAGTACCAGAGAAGGAAGTAGGCAAGTTGCGCGTACATGCCACAGGCGGCGCTAGTGTAATACAACTAACGACACCTAAATTTTTTCGGTTCTTTTTTTGGTACTAATATGAAATTCAGCACCGCTTGGTGGTAAAATTACGAATTATAATTATATAACGCCATCTGGTGAATAATCATGGAATTTAACTTTTATAGGAATAAATAACGTATTAATTAATCTTAAATTGTGGAATTATGTATACCCAGTCTCTCAGACCTACAGATTTTCTTTAATTTTAACAGAAAGGAAGAATGGAAATAAATAAAACATGTTAATTTATTTTCGTTTATTAAAATTTTAAAACGTGCATTATGAGCTCTTTTAATAAATATGTACAATTGACCTACCCCCTTATTCTCACATATTTTATACAATATTTATTAAAGAACCTTAGCCATGTCATACAACTGAAGTCCATTATAAAGTCACATTTTTAAAATGTTTATTAGAAATGGCTGTACACTAACATCACTCTTCCTAACCTAACAACAAATCTTAGAATTTTATCACTTCTAGTAGGTTTATCTTTGAAAATAGATTCACATTAAAAATGTAAACAAGCTTGAATTTACTTACAAATTAGAGTAAAATAAAATCTAAGTAATGATTTTAACTTTCGATAATTTACAGTACCGTCTACATAGAACGAAAGGATAGCAGTTAAAAATTTAAATTTACAAAATGGCTAACTTCCCATAATCCCGAGTGAACACCGTTAAACACGCCGTGAACGACGCCGTGTGCCTTGCATTTGTTTTATTTAGTTACATATTCTGTTACTACGAAACAGCGCTACCATTGTAGTTTGCTCATTGTAGTTCATCGTAAACGACCGAAACTTTTTAGATGTCACTGTACTCAGTTTCCCCTCTATTCGAAGTTTCTCTATGGCCTTTCATGATATTTATGGCTTTCTCCCCTAGCAATGGCAGAATTGTAATCCATTTTTAAGGTTAGGGCACCTGGAAGGCGGAGTTACGTTACCCCGATGATATGATGGGTGATAAATGATAAAGAAGCGCCAGGAGAGTTCTTGACCTAAATTCCAGATCAACGGCAACCGCAGGAAAAATGCCCATGGTTTGACCGGGAATCAAAACCGGGACTTCATGAACAGTAGTCAGGAACACTAGCCCATGAGGCTGGTCGTATCACATATAAAATAGGTAGAAAGAAAGTATACGAATTTGTGTATAAGTGATTCAAAGAAACTAGTTTTAAAAATTGTACCAACAATTGTGAAAGTTCCTTGGCATATTTCCGTCATTGTATCGAAGTAAGTAGGGAGGTAAGTAATTTACCTTCCTTGGGTGGTAAATTCTAATACTCATGAATACAAATCAACATAATACTAAACATAGCATAGCGTAGTAAAAACAGCTATTTTATGGTTTATTACTATTCAGAGCATGTTAGCAAATAACCCATAATTGTATTAGTAATATTGACATTAAGTATTAAGGTTTTTGTCCATCCTTTGTAACAACTTGGTAACAAATAATAATCAAAGAATCCCTAGCTATTTTTTTTAAATGAAATGAAATGTAATATGAGGCATGCAATTATTATTAAAATTATATAAGGAATATATTTTATACGAAAGGAAATTGAATTTTGATTTACAAAATTTGATCCATAATATTTTTTCTCATCATCATCATCATAGTCAATACAGGGATTTAGATAATTTGTTGATCTGTTTCCGTCTCAATAAAAATACCACCCAAAAGTCTTTTAAGTGGACGTTCTTGTCTTCTTCCTGCAGGTTGATAAATTAATACTTGCATATACTGTGATCCTCCATTCAATTAACATGTTGCATCCATCTTGACTTATAATCAGAGTCCGTATTAGTATGTAATTGCATATTTTTTCCTTGATATGTTCTTTCGTAATGTTGACGATTCACATAAATTGAGACCTTATACTCAAGTTTTATGTTACATATTTTTACATATTTTATTCATTACTACATATTTAGTAGAATATTACATATTTGTTATTAAAATGGTTTCATGTGTAAGTTCATAAAATGTTTGTGTACAGTGCTAGTAAACAGGTAAAATTTGTGTATGATTTGTTCTCAACTCTGTTTGTAGGCTCATATGATTAACAGGTCATAGTCATATCACTATCTTCGTGCAGTCAATTCTGCTGACTTTTTAATTTTCTCGGGGGAAAAAAATGACTTGGAATATCCCACAGTTAAACAAAATGTAAACCTTCATTAGTTAAACAGTTTTCTTGGAAAACCTTAACTTCAGTTATTTTTCATATCTTTCAAAATCGGTTCAAATGTTGAAAAAAAAAAGTTTACTTCCTCCTCCTCCGTTACCATGAGGAGAAAGTGTGAGGGTGATTGAGGAGGTTGAATAGTTTCTACTATTTCTAACTATACCATGATAATCCAAACAGGGAGCCCCATTACACCCTGATATTGTTGAAGATAAATCTGTTAAAATTGAATACACTTTAAGAATATAAAATACTATTTTCCATAACTTGGAGTGGAATGAGGGATATGAGGATAGAACACATAAATTATGCACGAAATTAAATGAGGAATATTCTGATTTAGTGTGACTACTTTTAGGTTTTTGTTTCGACTTGGTAGGTCTATATTGCTGTGAATAAAAAGTCAGCGAACGTAGATGAAAATTGCTTCGACTGACTCATCGTATTCTGCAAAAAAAAAAAAAAAAAAAAGAGATTGGTCGTGGATAACTATCGATTATGCCTTTTATCACATACGGTAAGATACTGTTGCAGGTTTATACACCTTGTAAACTATGCAACAGATAATTTCTTGAAGTGGAATAAAACTGTACGTGCATGGAAACTTCTTATAGGAAAGCCAGAAGGAAAACGCCCAGTTGGTAGACCAAGAATGAGGTGGGAGAACAACATTAACTATGATTTGAGGGGAAGTAGATTATACAGGGAATGATTGGAAAGCATTGGCTCAGGATAGGGATGTATGGAGAGCTTATGTTCGCGCGGCCATGAACCTACGGGTTCGATAGTGCCAGTGAGTAAGTAAGTAAGTAAGTAAGTAAGGAATAAACTGTACGGCCATGAACCTACGGGTTCGATAGTGCCAGTGAGTAAGTAATAAAACTGTAAGTACTGAATATTGACAGTTATAATTTAAACACCTAAAAATAATATAAGTAAATTTAGTTGAAAATAACAGTAAAGTTTATATATTCCGCTCTGTTCTAATTTGCCTTTTTAGTAATATTAGGACCTATATATCTTAATTTAGGTTCAGGCCCTATGACAAAAATACATTGATTATACCCTTTTACAAGAAGATGCTTCTGGATTGTTTGTTACTTTAACATTGGTTAACCTCAACGTTTTTATAAAATTTGTGAATTTTATGAGATATATAATATATATATATATATATATATATATATATATACACAGTAAGAAAACAAAGCTTGGACAAAGAATAACACGGTATTTTATTAAAACATAATTTTTTATTCTTTAAAATTAAAAAATTCATAACTCATATTTTGAATATGTTCACTACATATTTATAGATTAATATTACATACAAATCCGGATTCTACTTATAATCAGAAATTCTGATTTCTAAACTTCAATGTATAATTTTTCTAAGATGTCTTCATATTTATGATCTAGTAGTGTGTATCCAGCAGTCTTTAGAAAACAAAATGGAAATTTTATTACATCGTAAGTTAAAATATACATTACATAATTAGACTTGTTAAATAAGATAAATTACATAAAGTAAAAATTCAAAATTATTCTAACTCTGTAAACTAAATAAGTGTAAATACTAATTTGAGTAATTTAAGCAGATTTTTTTTCAGACATGGCATAATCCAAAATCAACAAGTAACTATGCATAATATTATAACTAATTGAACAGATCAAATATTAAGGGACCTTTTTATTTGAAAATCATTAATTTCTCAAGATAATTATTTAAATCTTTCAGACTATAGCGTGAACAAAATCATGAAAAACTAATTTTATTGTGTAATTCGACATACATTTAAATATAATGTACTCGCTCGTATTTATACTATTTTATTAAAATATCAAACAAATTAAACCATTTTATGTTATAGGATAAGTTGTCAATTTAAGGGTTAAAGCAAATACCATAGATACAAAATCAGTAGCTTGGCTTATAACTAGAAAATCTGGTAGCTTAGACGTAATTATGGAAAATGTTTAATAGCCTATGGTAATTTTTATGGCAAAGAAAAAGTGAATTATAATACACAAGTTAGTATGTTTGTTTCTGGTTTCGGCTCTTGTCAGAACAAAATGAGTACATTTTCATATTACTACTGTATAATGTTACTTTAAGTGATTGTTTCGTAGAATTTTCTGCATCAAAGACAATACAGAACTATAAATTCTCATAAATATTTTAAGGAACAATTTGCAATTGTGAGGAAAGGTACGCTTTTCAACTGGTGAAGGCTATTCTAGCCAATTGAACATCTATGAATATTGCAACATACCACTAGTTATGAACTATGTGTATAGTTATCGAAGTTGCCAACATGATTATTCAAATTTCAGTACAGGTAATAGCTAAAATGTTTATTTAGTTACGTTTGGTAGTTTAGATATAGTACAGATCGGTTACTGTCATTTATTTCGTTAACATGTTCCTTATTTGTTAGGTACTCTGTTTTACAAATCATAGATGTCATCCTACGATAATATGGTGTCATTTACGTTATTTTTACAACCTATGATTTAATTTTCAGGCATTTTCGCGATTCTTGGAAGTACACATAAATAGCTGATGTTGTTACTTAAAAACATATATATCATATTTTTAATATGTATTATAATGAATGTAAACAATGATATTGTACAAGAGATTGAAGAAATCCATCTAAGATGGTATGGACATATAATGAGAATAAGGGACACAGAAACACACAAAGAAGTATTGAGATTGATACCTCCTGGAAAAGGGAAACGTGGTAGACAAAAGCCAACGAGGATAAAGGGATTCAAGACAACATGAAGAAGAGAAATATGACAGAAGCAGACAGGCAAGACCGGGAAGAAAACAATTGCATATTTTGGTTGAAGATACCAGTGTAAATAACAGAAACAATTCTGAATATATAAAAAAAAACTAAAAATTATAAATAAATAAATAAGAAATATTTATATAACTTCTCCCAATTTGAAGCAGTTAGAGGACAAAGCATTAATATAAAAACGAAAATAGTGAGAGATGAAAACAATTGCATGTGAATATAACAAAACAATTACAAAAATTAAGGTAATGTAAAACATAATCAGTTGTAGACGTATGAATAAGATGTTATATCAGGATGATTCCTTAAGATTTGCAGAGATTCACGAAGAACTGTGATAGCTAGATCTTGTGGATAGTCTTTTGTTAGTACACACCTTTACAGAGAGGAGTATTGTTAAATAGAATTTATAAAAAAAAACTTCAGGTGTAGATCAAATTACATAAAGTACCACAACTTGTCACAAACTATAACCCTAATATACCTTAAGGCGAAATAGGATTTATATATGTCCAAAATTAATAAAATAATATTACTTGGCATAACTCTCACGTAATTTCTGTGTTTTTCTTTTACTCGAATCTATGTAGTGATCATCTCTACGTATTACAGAGACGCCCGTAACTACAACGTTTCAAAAAAACATTAAAATGCAAAAAATTACAATTATTCTCCTAATAATATTATAAGGATACAAAACATAGACACTTACTTGCAGGGAGGAGATAATGTTACAAGTATTAGAAAATAAAGTTTTTATGAATTTTTTGAGCAAAAAGAGACAAATAGACAGGTGATAGGAGAAGAGTTCATAACAGAGAGATAGCCTACGTACATGACCTCCGTGGGAAGTCAGATCTATTAAGAACAGTCAAATCTCGTAAATCGCAAAGGACGTGGCTTTGTAGAACGGGTGGGGAATGAAAGAGGGAAACTCTATATAGAAAATAAGAAACAGAGGATACAGTAAGTACTCTCAAGAATGAGGTAGGAGAATAGCAAATATTAACCACGAATTGATTGAGGAAAATTACATATTAATGACTGAAAAATATTATTTCCGGATATGGATATATGGAGAGCTTTGCGAGGCCAGAATATACGGATTCGATAGTGTCAGTGAGTTAGTTATATCATGTAGCATATAACACACAGCTAATTTTAGTTAAGGATATCAAGATGACTACCTTGTTCTACGAACTCCGTTCCTCTTACTTTAACACATAATATGCTTAGTTTTGGTTCACATTTAAACAGGTCGGTATTTAGATTATAAACTAACTAAAATGACTCATTATATCTCCAACTCCATGGCGCGACAGGCATAGAAGGTCCTTGGCCTACCAGCCGGCTGCTGGCTTCACATCCATATGTGTTCATCACAGTGGTAGACGATCATCCACCCAGTGTAGGGGCGAGATGTGGTCACCGTGTCTGGTCCCACAGTCACGGTCATGGCTGGTTTCGTCACATTCTTGTGTGTTCGAGGCCGCTATTTATTGTAGCTTATCCAAATGACCTCACGGATGCTGGGTTGGCACCGCTCCCATTACTGGGACCGATAATTCGACGTGAGAAAAATGTCTTCCCCAAATGAAGAATTGGAACCAGCGCAAGTCTCGTAGCTTTGCCACCAAGGGGCAATAGTAATCTTAACCACTTGGGCTAAGGCGCGGGACAAAAGTAAACCCACACTAAGCTTGATATTGGTTCATTTTTTTGTTATGTAGGCATACGCTATTTGTTAAGTTGAAATTGAATCTGTTTAGTTTTTTAAGATGACATTTTCTAGAGAAATTGCTATTTATTATAACTTCATAGTTCTTAAGAATGTCACTAGAATAACGTTAATTAATTTCATGTGGTAATTCACTGAATTGAATTAGTTCAAAAGAGAATTGATTATAGTTCAAAAGAGGTACCTACTACAATTTACCAAATGATTATGAAACGCATTATTTACTTTCAATTCGTTGGTTACGTAAATTACTTGTTGATGTTTTCAATTTTTTAACTTGATTATAACTGTGTACTATTATGTTCTAGTGTTTATTGGATCATTATAGAAGATAATTATACGTGCAAGACACTAGCAGGACTCTCAAGAAATAATTACTATCTGTTTTCTTCGTCAATATGGAGAGCATCCCAATCGAAGTAATGAAGAAAACTTGATGAAATGCTTCATCTTCATGTGCTGAATTATCGTCAACTTGCAGCACTTCAAATCTCTAAATTTAAAAATGCTTATAGCATAATCCCTAAAACAATGACTAAAAATGTATTTTCTTACAATTTTATTCCAGTTAAGATTAATCGATGCATTATAGGGGAACAAGATAGCAAAATATGCCGTTCTTAATATTACAGATTTTATCTTTAACATTAATCGAAAATATTGGTCAAATCGTTACAACGTTTATCGCACAACATACCGTATTCAGTGACAGAGTAACTTTACAAATTTATATAATTTAACGCCCTGAAATTAGCAGCAAAGTTACTTTACGTTAAACTTCACATTATAATTCGCCATCAAAATAAATTGGAGGTTTTCAAAGCAGTACTTAGTTTCATAAGGTCCTACTTCATGACACTGTCGCTATGACAACACAAAATACAATCATGTGATGGGAAGATGTTAAGTTGGTGTAGATATTCTGCAAGGAGGCCATTTCCATTTAAGATTTGAAATATGCAACTGGTTTTTTCCTTGACATTTTTGGTACAACGCAGTGTGGCGTGTTGCAAGAAGCGTGTTCCATTGTTTTCCAAGCTGATGTTTCTATAATGTTGGTACATTTTTTTCGGTTTACATCTCTATTGAATGCAGCTTCAACAAGTTGATGTAGATGTATAATTAACTGGGGCCTTCCTTTGCTAATGTGTATGTTAGTTCATTACCTTGTATTCCACAAAGCGAAGGAATCCACAGAAGTTTAATTTAATAGGACGGCAATGAAGCATGACATAACCTATATACATATAAAACCATTTATCTTAAGGAAAAAATCTCTTAAGAGATCTCAGTACCGTTGTTGCATCATCTGCCAATATTAGTCTGTAACAGCCATAGTGAGCGTTAAATTTAGTCATGTCCAGAGCGATGTATTTTGTTTCTTTCCGAGACCTATAAAACTCAACAAACACGCAATTCTACAGATAAGTTTCAAATAGATTAAAATTAGTGGTTGTGCTTCTAGTCGTTAAAATCTCTGTGAACAAGTAAAAAAATAAACTCTGTACAATCTCATATTTATACAATAATACCTTGTTAAAATAAACAAAGATTTTATTTCTTCATTTTAATTTTCAATCAATATAAGACTTTACTCTCTGAACTGATAGAACCCAATTATTTAAAAATTGATATGAAGTTAAGGATAAGATCTGTAAGACTTTAAGAATTAGAGAAAAAACGCTGAAAATAACATTAATGGAAAAATATATATTCATTATTTCATCTGTCACAAAATTCTGTAAATATTATACGACATAAAAAGTCAATGTTTATAAAACAAGCACATTATCAGGTCTATGTACACTTAGCAAAAAAAAAAAAAAAAAAAGACTGAGCGGACTCTTCACCTCGAACATTTGAAGTTTTATCGAGCGATTCACACGAGTAAACTAATTGCACAGTAGAGTTACAACACGTTCCGTTTTCTCCGATGAAGAGCATTCTTTTATGTACAGCAAGCCAAAAACGTTTAGCTCAGTTCTTTATGGCTTCCTTCGTATGCAAGAGGTCACAGGTTCGGTTCCCGATGAAGTTAAATTTTTAATTGTTGCAATTTTTTCTATTTTACTCTGTGTGCACATTCTTAAAGAAAAACGAACTAACTATTTGGAAATATTAGTACCTATTATTAATATTATTAATTTTTTTTATTGCGGATGAGCCCATGTAGGACTACGCAAAGTACTTAGAGGCGTTTCCTTTGAGCCTAAATTTATTTCATTCCTTTGCTATGAGCCTGTTTTCTATCATCTGTCCGGAAGTTGTTCCAGTTTTTTTCTTCGGTTTGTCCTCTTGGTCGACTTGCCACTTATTCGCCTTAATTATAAATATATCTCTGTTTGGGATATCATCTTTAGTAACTCCTGCCAATTTTAAGTCCTTTTCGACTTCATCAATCCACTTCATAGTATCCACTGGAGCTTTACTTCTGTTTTCGTAGAATTTCATTATGTGTTTTGTAAGCCTATTTGAGTTCACTCGTTTAATATGGTCATAAAATTTTAACCTTCGTTTTCTAATATCACTATGAATGTCTGTATATATTTTTATTTCCTTTTTACTTCTGAGTCTAAATGCTTAACCTATGACTTGTGGACCTAAAACTTTTCATATAATTTTGCATTATTTTTTTACTATATTTTCGATATCTTTTTTTCTGTTCAGAATTAATGTTTCTGCTCCATAGAGGCCCCTCTTATTATTATTATTATTATTATTATTATTATTATTATTATCATTATTATTATCATTATTATTATTATTATCATTATTATTATCATTATTATTATCATTATTATTATCATTATTATTATCATTATTATCATTATTATTATCATTATTATTATCATTATTATTATCATTATTATTATTATTATTATTATTATTATTATTATTATTATTATTATTATTATTATTATTATTATTATTGTCCTACATATTATTAAGCTGGAATTGACCTATATGAACTAAATGTTTAAGTTGAAGTGTAAAACTTTTCCTCAGTATTACATAATAAATACATAAATACCGGGCTTCCAATATAAACCCGGACCGGCCTCACGGGGTTTCACCCGTCAGGCAGCGCTCTCTCCTCGTCCGCATTTCAGTCTGCCAGCCGCTCGTCCTTGAACTAGTCAGTTTACTATCGTTCGACAAGATGAGACGTCAGCTGACATTAGAGCAGCGCATTTATGTGTGTAAATGTTGTTATAAATACGAATCAGCTCGTCGCGTTCGCGAGGAATTTATTCGGAACTTCCCTGGACAATTACCTCCTTCCAGATGGACAATCCACGATCTTGTGACTAAATTTGAGACTACTGGTTCAGTACAAAATAAGAAAAACGCGCGAAGGCGTACGGTTCTCACCGAAGAAGAAAAATTAGACGAAATTGGCGAAAATTTGGAACGTTCACCACAAAAATCATTACCGAAATTAGCACAACAGCGAACTACAGCGTGTCAATCTAAATGTGTTTACTCGGTATAATGCCTGTTTAACTGCGGGAGGACAACATTTCCAGCATTTTCTATAAGGTAAGAAACAGTTCAAGGACGGGTGGCAGGCAGGGTGAATTGCGGGAGGAAGAGACAGCACTGCGTGCCGGGTGAAACTCCGTGAGGCCGGTCCAGTTTTATATTGCAAGCCAGTTACATGAAGCTATCTTAACATTAATTACATACATTTACACCATTATTATAAACATGGTACTGCATACAACCGAATTTATACCGATAGCTAAATACTGTTATAGAGTTTATGAAGGCAAGATTATTACCTAATATAGTGTAAAGTAGATGTAGATTACGTGGCTGGAATTAAATGGTATAGAATGAATTTTGAGGAAATAGAAATAAACAACAAAAAATCATTGTCGAGGGATTTGAAGCCTGACTCAATATATACATTTCGTTTTTTCGTAATTGGTTTAACGATCTACGCTACAAGCATGTCGGATACTGCTCATCTAATTCCTGGTTGTCTTGTATAGTTTTACACTATGCACGAGTATTGAACTTTATTCCAAATGTCGTAATTTGAGTAATTTTGTATACGTCGAACACTCGTAAATATCTAGAAATATGTTCCCTTTATTAATCTTTAACTATTTATGACCAATGAAACCAAATACATCATACATAAAACACAACAATGCGTTACCTCTTGAATGATAGATCAAGCTCTTCGAGCATGCATAGTGAGTCAAAACAGGGTCGGGTTTTGAAGCCATTCATTTTTTTTTGCCAAGTATACATTTCTCTTTATTTGCTGGATATTTGGATATTACATAAGTATTCTTATTTTAAACACAATTTTTTTTCTCAAAAATATTTTGTGACAATTAAAACAGAAAGATGTTATGTAGGCTATTCTTGAAAACCTGATACGGTAAAAAGAATACAAAGAAAATTTATTCTTGTTCTAGGGATGGACTGAGAAACGAAGATACAAGAATTGCACAGTGATCCACAATCCGAAAAATAAATCTGGAAATCACTATTAGGCTAATAAATTCATCCACATACGTAAACATTAAAAAATTATAAGTTTATAAGAATATCTGGCTCATGCGAGGTCATTTAATTAGTTGTTACGTGCAAAATTTTACTTAGTAACTGACTTTAAAAAACATTGCCAGATACTTCGTTAATATATTAAAGTATAATCATAGATAGGCGTATTAATTTAGAAAATAATAATAATTATTAAAAATTAATTTATTTACAGATTTTTTAAGTTTACACATCTTCCTGTCCTTAAAGTTCTAATTTCCTTGTACATTCGTCTTTATCCTTCCTCCCCATAACGCCCAGTCCTCTTTTTCTCATTATTACTTATCTGCATTGTCTTGATGAATCTCGGAACTCTGAAAGACTCAAAGCCTGTAAGTCACTATTTGACTCCCAAATTCATCCACATGCGTAAGAAAAAAAAATATGTGTATACGAATATCTGGGTCATCATAATTGAAGCGAGGACTTTTATTTAGTTGTTACACGGAATATATTAGTTAATGACTGATTTTAACAAAAAATGTATTTGCGAGAAACTTCGAAAAAATATATACATAGACTAATCATAGATAGGCGTATTAATGTATAAAAAATATTATTATCTATATTATATATTTAGAGATTTTTAATATTCAAACATATTCCTGTCCTTAAAGTTTTATTTTCCTTCTCCATTCGTCATTATCCATCCACCCCATAACGTTCAGTCCTTTTGTTCTCATTATTACTTGTCTCCATTGTATTGATCAATCTCGAAATCTCAAAGTCCGAAAGTCCGAAAGTCCGAAAGTCTCAAAGTCCGAAAGTCTCAAAGTCCGAAAGTCTCAAAGTCCGAAAGTCTCAAAGTCCGAAAGTCTCAAAGTCCGAAAGTCTCAAAGTCCGAAAGTCTCAAAGTCCGAAAGTCTCAAAGTCCGAAAGTCTCAAAGTCCGAAAGTCTCAAAGTCCGAAAGTCTCAAAGTCCGAAAGTATTTCGGAGGTCTTTCGGAGGTCTTTCGGAGGTCTTTCGGAGGTCTTTCGGAAGTCTTTCGGAGGTCTTTCGGAGGTCTTTCGGAGGTCTTTCGGAGGTCTTTCGGGGGTGTCTAGGGGTCTCTCGGTGGTCATTCGGGGGGCATTCGGGAGTGTGGCGGGTGTGTGGCGGGTGTGTGGCGGGTGTGTGGCGGGAGTGTGGCGGGTATGTGGCGCGAGTGTGGCGGGAGTGCGGCGGGAGTCTGGCGGGAGTGCGGCGGGAGTGCGGCGGGAGTGTGGCGGGAGAGTGACGGGAGACTGGCGGGAGTATCGCGGGAGACTGGGGCGAGTCTGGCGGGGATGTGGCGGGAGTATGGTGGGATTCTGGCGGGAGGCAGGCGGGAGTCCGGCGGGAGTCTGGCGGGAGTCTGGCGAGAATCTGGCTGGAGTCTAGCGGGTGTCTGGGGTTAGTCTGAGGGGAGCCTGGCGGTAGTCTGGCGAGAGTCGGGCGGAAGTATGGTGGTAGTCTGGCGAGAGTCGGGCGGAAGTATGGTGGTAGTCTGGCGGGAGTCGGGCGGAAATATGGTGGTAGTCTAGCGAGAGTCGGGCGGAAGTACGGCGGAAGTCTGGCGGAAATCGGGCGTAAGTCTTTCGTAAATCGGGAGGTAGTTGGGCGAAAACATGGCGGAAATCAGACTCATGGGCTGTCTGTCTCTCGGTTTCTCGGGCTCTCGATCCCTCGGCTGTGTTATATAGTATGAATTCATAGGTCTGTTTAACACAAATATACGAAGTGAGTGGCATAAAATAATTATTAGAAAAATTGTTAATAATTTGACAAAAATGTTTAATAACAATTCAGATTGTATAATGCTCAATTTAACGGCCAGATAATTAGGATAATAATTTGTATAAAAGTTATTTCTTTGGCAGATCGTTAAAACATCTACTTTTCTAGAAAACTGTTCACTTTTTCCCCTTCTATTAATAAGTAAAAGTTTTTATTTTGCCGGTTCTTTGATTTTTTGGATCACTGTGCACTGGGCGGCTGCATTAGCGGAACCATATACGAGAGTAGCCACGTCGGCGACAGGTGAGCAATCCACGAATAGATATCTGACAATTTCAATATACCTGTAGACAATCCCGTTCTATGTAGGCCTAATATATAATTTCTTTGAGCTGTGAATTTCGATGTGTTATCTAAGTTAAAAGTTTCTGGAGATTAAGATGATAGTGAAAAAAACTCAGACGGAAATATTACATTAGATATTTGCTACTAAAATGGCTGTTACTATCTAACATTTTTATAAACAGTGTTTACAACTTATATATTATTTTCCCCGGTTATTACAAAAGATTAATCAAAAACAGCTTTAAAAATATCAGTTGGAAGAAGACACTTCAACTTTAAATATTATTATTTAAAAACGACAAATTATAATATTAATGTTGTTAGGACAAAAATGTAGCCCGTGAGAATCGACATTATTTGGACCATGGAAATAATATGCTATCAGACTACTGGCTATACATCCATATATGTAAAGTCAATATTTGTTATTTATACTCTCCTCTCTTTAAACTAATTACTGTGAACATAACTAAATGTAACATTTAAAATATATTCCTTAGTATGATGTTTCCATTGAACAGCTCAAGAACAGGGACAGTGAGGGCGCGATGTTATGGAGGCAGCAGAATTTTCTAGTTTGGTGTGAGGATGTGTACGGCAAGAGTGATAACAGCAACTGGACAACCATTAATAATATTGATAATACATATATAGGTAAAATTTATATTTTAATTCTTATTTCTTTTTAATTTACCAATATTTACTCATAAGTCGTATATTGCTTTAATACGATTGATTACTTATTAAAAATATGCATAAGAACATAGTTAAAATCTTTCTGTTTTGTTATAATGTAAAGTTTTCTGTATGTCAAGTACAAAATGTAACAAATCACTGTAACCTACACTTAAATATATTTACAGAACATTGTTAGAAACATAATATCCAGCAAATCTTGACGAGCATTCGTAGAGTTATAACTGAAAGTGCATATGAACAATACTTTTTTCTTGCTTCTAATATTTACAGACCTCAGACAATGTGATTTTCTGATTGTTTTCTCGAATAAATCAAACATAGTCAAAATATTAATATATCAATTTCAAATCAAACTGATCTTTGAAAAAATAGGAAATACTGAATAAAATATACTCCATAATTTTGGTTAGATCTACAAACATTTGTATATTTATT
Organism: Diploptera punctata; assembly: GCA_030220185.1. Classification (NCBI taxonomy): domain Eukaryota; kingdom Metazoa; phylum Arthropoda; class Insecta; order Blattodea; family Blaberidae; genus Diploptera; species Diploptera punctata. The sequence goes on along the minus strand of JASPKZ010006814.1, from coordinate 710,732 downwards.
GTAAACTGAAATAAATAATTACTGATATTAAATTTCATATTTACTATTTTATTATTACTGCTGTTTTTACCCGAGGAGAACCAAAACTAACAGCTGCTGCCTTTAGCTCAGTGTTGATTCTCTAAAGGCTAGAAGAAGACAAAACCGATGGCAAATTACCTGGTCCTCCATGTTGGATATTTTAGCAATGGGCCAGCTCCGTGTTCTAGAGACATAAAATGTATAACCCTACAAGACCAAAAGAGATTAAAGTAGGACTGAATCAATCCGAGCAAAGTTTCAGTTGTAGGCCTACGAGTAATGTACGAACCTTGATGGATGGATTGCGTCATAACTACGGATTTACATTTAAACTTGAAAGAAAATTTGTTTTGCTTTCTAACACTCGAAATGAATAAAATAAAAATCATATATATTAGGCCAACCTAGCACATGTCTATATACGTTACATGGGAGGACTTATAATAATTTTAATAGATTGAATAAACATTGACCGCGGTGGTTAATATGCTACTTGTCTCTGGTCCTGAGGACCGCATGTTCAAACCCGGACGGGGTCGATAGACATTTTTAGGATGAAAAAATCTAAGGAGAAACTCCTCCGGGTGGGACTTTAAGCCGTGGAATCCCAGTCTAAAGATTTTCAAGCACGTAAAAGATCCTTAAGCCTGAATAAAATGGTATCTAAGCAACATTTACCGAAATTTCCAATCCTAGTACTACTTTGGTTTCCTAGATATCGCTACGAAGCGGAACACTGACCACGGACCACTCGATGACATCTATCTTAAAACAAGTGCAACTAAATTAGTATGGTTGAATTTTTCCCCTCTATGGGGAGAATTTACAGGTAAGAAAAAATGGAGCATGTATTCTGCTTGTAGGTCTAATGACATTGGAAATATAGGATATCTACCGACATCATGGAAAAAGTGTAAACGTCTGGTATATATTTACTTACTCACTGGCACTATCGAACCTGTAAGTTCATGGCCGCGCGGACATAAGCTCTCCATACATCCCTATCCTGAGATAATGCTTTCTAATCATTCCCTGTATAATCTACTTCCCTCAAATCATAGTTAATGTTATTCTCCCAACTCATTCTTGGTCTACCAACTGAGCTTTTTCCCTCTGGCTTTCCTACTGGAAGCTTCCATGCAAGTCTTTCATTCCCCATACGCGCAACATGTCCTGCCCATCGCAGTCTACGAGACTTCTTGTTCTCGTTATATCTGGCTTCCTATAAAGACCATGTAGTTCATTGTTATGTAAGTCTTCTCCATTCACCTGTCTGTTCATATCTCTTTGGTTCAAACATTTTCCTAAGTACTTTATTCTCGAATACTTCTAATCTCCTTTCATCCCTTAAAGTAAGAGTCCATGTTTCGCACCCATATAATATAACTGGTAGAATAATAGTTTTATATATTTTCAGTTTAACGTTTTTTTAAAGGAGTTGCAACATCAGGGGTCTCTGCAATGCATAACAGCACTCATTTCCAGAATTGAGCCTATGTTTAATTTCTTTGTGCATCTCATTCCTATTTGTGATCATTGTTCCTAGGTATTTGAATTCAGCCACTTCCTCAAAATTTCCCTCATTTGTCATTAGCTGTCCATTTCCATTATATAATATATGTCTACGTGTGACCATACATTTATTTTTATCGATATTTACTTCCAGTCCTAATTTCTTAGTGTTACTCAATAGTGTGTGCGTGTTGTCCTTTAGTATCTCCTCGCTATCGGCCAATACATCATCAGTATAAACTAACAGCTTATTAATACCATTGAGTTGTAAGCCTTCCTTATTCTCTAAAGATTTAATGGCATGCTCTAGTACAAAATTAAATAGTAGAGGAGATAGTGAATCACCTTGCTTCAACCCATTCTGGATTTCAAAAGTGTCCGAAAACTGTTTGCCTACACGCACCCTACTCTATGTGCCATTTAGACACATTCGTATAAGTCTAACTTTTTAGGAAGTCCGAACTCCAACAGGATACATAACTTCTCCCTCTTAATTGAATCATATGCTTTTTTTTAAGTCTGCGTATAGTTGATGTACAGTACCATTATATTCCCATTTATTTTCTAAAATCTGTCTTATATTAAAAATCTGATCTGATGCAGACCTGTTTCTTCTAAATCCAAACGGTATATAATAATGGTAAACGTTCATACATAATTTTTGTCATAAACAAATAAGATATGGAAGTTACTAATTATTGGTATCATCTTGTCTTGTATTCAGGTATAGTTACCCTAGTTATTCGATATAACGAAAGAAAAATGCTCCTATAATTGACACTTCCGTACACAATTCAGTTATATGGCTGGTAAAATTATTCTGCTAATAGCTTGGGACTTGGACAGTTGAATCCCCCAAATAACTCTATATATTAGTAAATGATTTAAATGACCATTTTACCTCAATACCATTCACACCTATAGAAAAATGACTAAAATAGACATTCTTAAAGATTTAACCCCATTCCCCCATATAGGAACAGATAAATTTTACTTTTACGACAATTCGCCTATAGATGTTAATAAATAATAGTTTTAAAAACTAAAAAAACACGTTTTGTCTTGTATTCAGGTATAGTTACCCTAGTATTCGATATAACGAAAGAAAAATGCTCCTATAATTGACACTTCCGTACACAATTCAGTTATATGGCTGGTAAAATTATTCTGCTAATAGCTTGGGACTTGGACAGTTGAATCCCCCAAATAACTCTATATATATATATATATATATATATATATATATATATATATATATTAGTAAATGATTTAAATGACCATTTTACCTCAATACCATTCACACCTATAGAAAAATGACTAAAATAGACATTCTTAAAGATTTAACCCCATTCCCCCATATAGGAACAGATAAATTTTACTTTTACGACAATTCGCCTATAGATGTTAATAAATAATAGTTTTAAAAACTAAAAAAACACGTTTTGTCTTGTATTCAGGTATAGTTACCCTAGTTATTCGATATAACGAAAGAAAAATGCTCCTATAATTGACACTTCCGTACACAATTCAGTTATATGGCTGGTAAAATTATTCTGCTAATAGCTTGGGACTTGGACAGTTGAATCCCCCAAATAACTCTATATATTAGTAAATGATTTAAATGACCATTTTACCTCAATACCATTCACACCTATAGAAAAATGACTAAAATAGACATTCTTAAAGATTTAACCCCATTCCCCCATATAGGAACAGATAAATTTTACTTTTACGACAATTCGCCTATAGATGTTAATAAATAATAGTTTTAAAAACTAAAAAAACACGTTTTATTAGAAAACCGAACTAAAAAATGAAAACTAATTTTAATTTCCAACACGCTTGGGATAAAATTAAAGTGGTCAACAAAAAAATCATCTCCAACACATATAGAATAAAACTATAGCTGCTCCTATATGGGGAGGAAGAGGCGAAAGATTAGTGATGGCAAAAGGAATTTGCATTTATCTACAAAAAATGAAGGGGGTGCTTTTTATGGTTTTTACGTTTTCTTCTTAGAGACTTTATTTTTACCAATATCTGTTCATTATCAGGCGCCTTTCGCAACAAGTAGGAATTTATTAAGGCTATGTACAAAAAAGATACTAAATTGTTAAAGTTGCATCCATATAAGATAATCAACACACATGCTCTTCAAACGGGTGAGCCTGTTCCAGCACCTGCATCAATAAAATTGGTAAGTACGACAATTTGTAAAATGGTTACGAAAATGTGTATGGTTGTATCACCGCGATCCTACACCGTCCGTTCCCCGCCGCGAGTGCGTCAGCAGTGTACAGTGAAATCCCCGCGTTTGCTGTCCAATACTATACCGATAGCACTGTATATAGTTTACATTCAATATGACAAAATTATGGAGTGTCAACAAACAACATTGGATAAAAAAGAAAGACATTACAATATATAAGTGCATTCCACCACGCGTCGTACAAAATTGTTACATGGGATTAGTCCTTTTTGTATATCATCGGTATCTTCTGGTATTTTCAGCAGGATAAGATTTTCCATCTGTATTAACTTTTTGTTCGCAATTTCTTTGCTATGACCATAAATTGCTTGTGGATGGGACGTTGATTATTTTTTATTTATTACTATTGTGAGTTGTGTTGTATTTTTTTCCCTCTGAGGCACTAGTACCTGCATAGGATTGGCATAATCTCATGGTAGTTCATCTGCTGTGAGATTTAATTTTATGCTGGGCGTTTCTGTCTATTTTTTCCGATTCTCTGGATGTGTCGATAACAAAGGCTGATTCTTGTGATTGTTCGGGGGCTGCGAGTTAGAATCAAGGATTGTTACTTACTTACTCACTGGCACTATCTAACCCGTAGGTTCATGGCCGCGCGGACATAAACTCTCCATACATCCCTATCCTGAGCTAATGCTTTCCAATCATTCCCTCTATAATCTACTTCCCTCAAATCATAGTTAATGTTATTCTCCCACCTCATTCTTGGTCTACCAACTGGGCGTTTTCCCTCTGGCTTTCCTACAAGAAGCTTCCATGCAAGTCTTTCATTCCCCATACGTGCAACATGTCCTGCCCATCGCAGTCTACGAGACTTAACTGTTCTTATTATATCTGGCTTCCTATAAAGACCATGTAGTTTATTGTTATGTAGTCTTCGAATCAATTATCGTTACTTCCATTAATTCATATCGATATATAGTTTTCTCTTTGGAGTTAGGCCCCTATTCTTGACCATCTTTATGAAGGTTGTAGTGTAGTACGTCGCTTTAGTTTTCTGGAGTTTGCGTTTTTCGTTACTTCTAATTCAGAAGCTGAATCGGTTTCCTCCTCCACAGTCGTATTCTTAGTCGAGGATATTGTTTCCATTTCTGTCGATCATGTGAGACTATTCTACATACAATTTGACCAGCTATTTTGTGCCATCATGTCACCTGTGAATATTCGATCGGAGAACAAGTGACGTTTACCGTCATGTTGACCAATGTGATAACACATGTTCCTGCTAGAGCCGACTGCCAATTTGTTTGCTCATAGGCTATATATAAGGGTGTTCCATCCCAAGAGTCCACCTATATTAGTGGCAAGTTAGGGTGAGAAAATGGGCAAGTAATTACACCAGATTTGTATAGCGTTCTTTTGTTTGTTAGCGGGTTTTAGTGTTAAGTTGGCTACACTCTCTGAGGAATGACTAATATACATTTTTTATTTTACATTACAAATATTGTGACATTTTGTTGATTTGAGTTCAACTTCTCACTTCATTTTAAGACTTTTTTGATAAAGAATCAATATGTATATATATATATATATATATATAACATTATAAGAAAATAAATCCCTGGACGGGATTCGAACCCGGAACTCTGGGTCGGTACCCCAGCGTGTTATCCATTACACCACCAGGCGAATCCAATATCCAAACACTTATTTTTCTTATATATATATTCTCCATTATTACTACATGTCGCGAGAAATCGGTCTTCACTGCCACCTAGTAGCTGACTATAACAAGTAAGCAAATTAAAGAGAATATTTTTACTTTATAGCAGTGACGATTTATCGATGTTATAATTACATTTTTGACATTGAGCAATGCAAGCTTAATATGACATAAGAAAAATAAATGTCTGGACGGGATTCGAATCCGGAACTCTGAGTGGGTACCCCAGTGTGTTATCCATTACACCACCAGCATTTTCATACTATGCTTGCAGCTTACTAGGGAATTGTAGGTGTGGTAGCTTCCCGTTGCTTTCCACACCGATGAAGGATGATAATGACGATGATGATAATGATAAGGATGATGATGATGATGGCCATACGATTTCGAGGACCGTTTGGGCCTTAAAGTTTTCCTGACATTTGTCTTACAGGCGAGGAAAAATTCCGATAAAAACCTCACCCAGAAAAACTGCCCCGACCGGGGATCGAACCCGGGGCCGATGCGTGACAAGGCAGCACGCTACCTTGAGACCACAGCTATATATATCAGGTAATTATTCACATACTGATAAATAAATTGTGTTTTTTTTGTTTTTTGTTTTTAATTTGAATTTACGTAGGTGGCGGTGGTATATAATCCCCATTTCACTTAAAAGCATCATACGAGAATATTTTAATTGGGAAAGACTGTCTCCTTTCTTATGTCGGGTTTGTGGCTCACAAAACATAAAATTGGCTGTCCACTACAAGATATGTGACCATTGTAGCCTGCAATAGGTACCGATGCTAGTATGCGATTTTTCGCTTCCATCTTGAAACCTCTGATTCAGTTGTAAACCGTGAATTGAAAGTCAGTCCATTGTTCGTTCTTTATAGATAAGTTTGAACCGAACCGTAGCAACTTACGGTTATATTTACAATGGAGTTGGGTACATCAGGATGTAAATTAAATACTCGAATTGGTTATTGCGGGAGAATCAGCCTAGGTGATATTTATACGTGTTTGTTCACTATTAGTATATGAAAAAATTGTTAAACCTTCGTGATTTAGAAAGAGTCGTGTATACATAGTAAGAGAGGTCGCTGCTATACTATGAGAGGATACCACCTGTGAACATTCGTTGGGTGAAAAAGTCACTTCTAGCAACATGTTAATACACATCCCTGCTACAGCCAATTGTCAGAGGATTCTATCTTAGGAGTTCACCTACATTAGTGGACAAGTTAGAGTGAAAATATGGGAAAGTTAGAGTTAGTTTGTGTACGTTAGGGGAGAAAATAGACAAGTTAATGTTAAAAAATGGGCAAGTTAGTGTTAGTTTGGGCATGTTTTGAGGAAATATGTGAGTTAGCGTATACCAGAATATTAATTAAATAAAAATAAAACGTAGTTTTATTTGATTTTCATATTTATAAAACTACGTTTTATTTTCATTTAATTAATAAATATGGATTTTCATCAAGTAAACACCAACTCAATTGATTATACCGGAATAGTTTAGCGTTCACTTGTTTTAGCGTGTTTTGTGATAAATTGACTACACTGTATGAGTAATGCCTAATACATAATTTAACATTGTAAATCTGGCGATTTCAAATTACTTTGATATGAATTTTATGAATTTCTCACTTCGTTTTAAGGCATTTCACACATTAAAAAAATCAACATATATATTTCTGTCAGGCAATTCACACACTGCAAAAATAAATGTGAACTTTTGCGCTTTTTATTCGAATTTATGTAGATAGTACCGTGGCATATGATCCCTAAAGTCACTTGCAAATAGGCCTATATAGTTGTTCTTGATTATTTACTTGCAGCATTAAAATGTGTTATGCACTATGTTTAATGCCTGTTGAATCCACACATGTAGTTCAATTGCCGTAGGTCGAGTTGTGTTTTCTTTAAATTAAACTTTTATTGTATTTATTCGACAAAATATCGTCATATTTGTTGTTATTTTTAACTTAAAATTATATTTAAATAAAAAAAAGTACTTAGTAAGAGTAATTCTAGGCATCACCGCACTGAATGAAAACACAATGTTATGTCCGAAGTGCAAACTCAGGAATAAGCTGAGTGGTAACTGCTCTCTACCACGAGGTCACAGCTGTCTGGCGTCGTATCACGTGATATACTGTCCGCATTTCTTGACGGTTGTATTTTTACGGTGAAAGATCGTCTCTCTTTCGACCAAGGTACTTATTTCGTCTGGCTATCACCTTCGACCCAGTCCGGCATGGTAACCCTATCGGCAGCAATGCTACCGCCGGCATAGCTCTCAGGATCATTTAAGCACACAAGCCACTCCACCACGACAAGGTAAAGATACCATAGAGGGAAAGTAAAGTGATCCCACAACAGGCCCGGAGACCCTTGGGGTAGTAGGAGGTTAAGGCTCCCACTTTTTCTAGACAATCGGCACTTTACGTCAGCCGGGTTGTCAGCCCTGCGTGACGGCCGCCTTTACCCCCAGAACAAGCGTCTGGTACTCATTTCCGTTAGAGGCTGAGTAGACCCCAGGGCCATAGTGCCGCCAGAGGGTTTGGGTCAGTTTAAAAATCCTGACCCCAACGGGACTTGAACCCTCGACCCTCCAGCTTGTAGCTCAGTGCCTTAACCACTACGCTAACGGCGTGCCCCCGTGATATACTGTATATATATTTAAAAGCTTACTGAATGGAAATGTAACAACTTTAAACCTATTACATTCCTTTAGAGATCATATTGTCGTTCTGCTTTCAAAATTAAACATCCCTGTTCTTTTAACTAAACTAAACTCCATGGTGCGACAGGCCTGCCAACTTATTTCTTATTACAAATGTAGATAATATACAAGTGTAATGTGGCTAGATTGTCAACATCTAATTGTTAATATTGTTATTAATATAATTATTTTATTTTAATAATCCTTTAGCTTCTTTTGAATTTGGTCATTATACGTATTTGTCCAGATTTTGTGTTACTTTTGAATAGATTAACATCATATTTTAGGATTATAATTTAAAGTAAAAGCAAGTAAAATTATTAAATTTAATAAAACATCAGAAATCCATTGATTGAAGACAGAATATAAAGGTAAAGTCTTTCTCGATTAATAACTAGGAAAGCAAACATAATCCCAAGTTTTGTAAGCTGTGAAAAATCCAAAGACGTGAGTTGGATTTCAGCCCCTTAACCTTCGAACGAGATGAGATATAATAACCACTATTTTGCAAATATATACTTCATTCGCCCTTCAAGTGATCCTCGTCAAAACAAAACCATGTGACCTGCTCGCTTTTCATTGGTTATTGACACCGAGTAGATTATACAGGGAATGATTGGAAAGAATTAGCTCAGGATAGGGATGTATGGAGAGCTTATGTCCGTGCGGCCATGAACCTACGGGTTCGATAGTGCCAGTGAGTAAGTATTGACACCGACATACGATGTAGAAGCAATATGTACGCAAAAAAAGAGTTCCCTTTATTAAATTAAAATTATGTCCTCTGAATATACTTGCTATTCTTCGTGAATGAAAATAATAATATTCGAAACATAGAAAATATTGTAAAATATATCTAATCAATAATTACAACTTAAAATAGTTGCTTACATATATGATGCATGTGAGTCATGCATCAGTCGATTCTAATGTACTATACAGCATGGCTGAAAGTGACGAGTCTTCAGTTGCCGTTTCGCCAACTAAATTTGTAAAACACAAGTCTGGCAAACTTGACTAGTGGTAAAAAAAATAGTTATTTTAAACATATTTCACAGTTTAGTGAAAAGTATCCAGAATTTCCAGTAAAAGGTATAGTGAATTTTACATCTGAGTTTACCGGTGTGTGTCGTGTACAAGTATTAATAGTGCTCGGAAAGAAAAAAACAACACGTGGTAAGGTTGTAACTCCCGGTAAAAAAGGAAACATGTGCAATATGATTTTGATAAGTGTGATGAATTTGTGGTAAACGCAATTCGAGTAGTAGTGCGCAATTTCTTTTTAAAAAATAATCCCCTACAATTAATAAAGTACTGAAACAAGTAAATAGTGATTCAGATTTTAAAAGAACGACGTTTTACAAAATTTTGTGTGAAATCGGGTTTGAATTTGTTAAAAGAAATCAAAGGATTGTTGTTATAGATCGCAATGACATTTTACTGTGGAGAAGGGATTATTTAATATGACTTACATTAATATTCAGTTTACAATAGGTACTGTATAATTTATATTTAACCAGGGTAGTGAGTCAGTTAGTTCATAAGAAATATTTGCACCCAACAGGAATTCCGTAACGATGCTGGTGGGGGAAAAATAAACTAAACTAGCAATTGTATAGTTACACAGTTATTGTTACCTCGCCCTTGCTTGGAAAATCTTGGCGAGAAACCACACAAAGAAGGAATTCAGAAGAGAATATCAAATAGCATCAACGTTGGAAGAGAAATGTTGACTTTTCAGCGTTAGAAATGGTGGAAGAGAGATCAACGTGTAGGAGTAACATTTTAACCGTAGAAAAGGCGACTCTCATACGAGAGAAAAGTTTAAACAAATCAATACGTTCAATCAATGTTATGTCATAACTAATAACACTGTTCTGCATGGATTTTGTTTTTTTTTAATAAATGAGCGTTTCTGAATCACAAAATGAAATCCGTTTTCTCGTACCACGTCTGAATTGTTTACAATTCAAAATTTTATGTTTTGGATATTTTTGGTAATGTACGTACTGTAGTAATATTGCAATGTGCTTATCGTTTGTTAGAAAGGCTCAACAGTTTATAATTTCAACTTTATTACTTAAAATGTGAAATAATATAACTATTATTATGTTAATATTTAAAATTTTGTTTATATTTATTAAAATATACTAACTATATCCGCCCTAGGTCCGTACAAAAATTTGTGGTTGGGTATGTAAATGATCCTAATCTATGTTTGCTATATATGTGGGTCATATACGTTAGTAAAACAAATAATCAATACTAATAAAATTCATTGTTAAAACCGTTGAGGTGGAGAGTCATAAAATAAAATAAGTTAAAATATACCTTCTTAGGTAAAAACCGTCGTCCTCAACTTATAAAATATGTAATCTTTATGCCTGTAGGCCTTTCAGGACATCCGTCCCATCTTCAGCCGTTCATTCTTCGCTACAGCATCCAGTATGATGTTTGATGCTGCTGGTTCTAATGTGGCTGTGTCGTGACTAAAGCTTCTTCCTGCCGATATCGTACAGTGGGTTGTTTAGTCTGGGAGTGCTTTCATTTATTAAAAGCTTGTTGTCTATTTCCTTGATAATAAAGATTACATATTCTATAAGTTGAGGACGACGGATTTTACCTAAAAACAAAGAATATAACTGTTTTTTGTAAAGAAAACTTACTTTCAATACTTTGTCATTAAGTTAGTGCCCCTACAAAGTGTGTTGTAGTTTTGTTGCAGAATTGAGGAGTTGGAAAAATGAAAAAAAAGAAGTCATTGCCTTTTGGCATCTCTATGATTTGCAGGGAACCTACAAATCATGGACACAGTTTTATAGTTTTTAACCGTACATTATATTACTGTGAACTAATACCTCAACGGAAACTTACCATGAATTTTACTAGTATCGATGGACACAATTGTTACTTTTGCACAGTTAAGATAGCAGGATATAATGCTAAAAACAAGAATGATATTGTATATCCTAACATTCACTCTGCCATTCAGCCTGTCCTGATATTCCGGTTCCCTTACATCCTGAATCAGGTCTACATCCAGTAGCACTGAAACTGTGTATTATGAACCATATAATTCTGATCATGATTGATATTTTAATCAAACTGAGCTTAATGATTTAGTGAGTGATTTAAATGTGCCTAAAGAATCAGCAGAACTATTAGGCTCTAGGTTAAAAGTAAAGAAAGCATTGACTGAGAGTACTTATTTTCATGTTACAGGCATCGTAAGAAGGAACTTTTCTTTAACTTTATTGCTAAATTACAATCTATCTTGAAAAGACAATAAGTAAATTTGTTAAAAATACATAACTTGTTAGGAGAATACTGCCCATTGACAACACTCCATTATACAACATTTTATGTGAAAATGAAAGGAAGTTCTAATGTTTTATTTCTTTTTAGTCTTCTTATTTCTTCACTGTTGTCTAGAAGATTGATTGCAAGATGATTAGGATGAACTTCTAGTCGCCTTAGATATCGAGCGCTGTACTTTTCTATTTCTTCTTTTACAGTAGCTATTTTTAAATCATGATGAATGGTGGCGTTGTTTACATACCATGGAGCAACAACAATAAAACGAAGGGTCTTAGACTGAAATCTCTGTAGAATTTCAATATTGGAATTGCTGGCAGTTCCCCATAATTGGATACCATAAGTCCAAATAGGTTTGAGTATAGTTTTATATATTAGAAGTTTATTTTCTAGACTCAGTTTTGATTTGTGACCTATGAGCCAATTAAGTTTTGATGTTTTTAGTTTTAATTCTGTACGTTTTTGTTGAATGTGTTTCTTCCATGTTAAACGACGATCAAGATGCATTCCCAAATACTTGACGGAATCATCTGTTGGAAGAGTTTTATTATTTAATGTTACAGTAGGACAGTTACCAGTTCTTGTTCCAAATGTAATATGAATATATTTATTTTCACTAGTTCGTATACGCCATATCGGTATATAACTAACTAACTCACTGCCCCTGTCGAACTCCAAGGTTGATGGCCGTGCGGACACATAGGCTACATCCCTATCCTGAGATGTTTTCTAATCGTTCCCTGTATAATCTACTTTCCTCAAATCATGATTAATTTTACTCTCCCTTCTAATTCTTGGTCTATCTGCTGGACGCTCATTTTTTGAAAATAACTACTTTGGTTTATTTTAATATGATATTCTGAGTTTCGTTGTGAAACATCGAAAAATGTGACCGCTAGAGCGATTTTTAAATGTTAGATTCAGCTGAACTCCTACCTAATGATTTTAACACGTAATAATAACGGCTAGTCACTCGCCCCATATATATATATATATATATATATATATATATATTATTTTAATGTTATAATGATTTATATAGGTTAATGTATCGACTTACCCATTCACAGACTATTTGTCATAGTTGATACATATATTATAATTATAATTCCAAACACCAAGTAAAAATTTTAAAATAATCAACGCGTTTCAATAACAAAGTTATCATTATCACGTTTTGTTAGCCTTTGATAAAGTGTCTAGATCAACATTATGGAACTTATTAAGTGAAAAAGGAATTCCACTACACTTGATAGCAATAATTAAGAAAATGTATGAGAAAACACAAATAAAAATAAATCAGAGGGAAACAATACATATAACAGGAGGAGTTAGACAAGGTTGTTCACTATCAACTACGATTTTTAACATTTATTTCGACGACATGAGAAGATCATGGAAACAAATGACGACTGGGGGAATTAATTTAGGAAATATAGTAATAAAAACAGTAGCCTTTGCAGATGACAAGGTTTTAATAGCAAAAAACAGAAAAACTACAAAGAATGCTATATAAACTAAATGAAATAGAAAAAAAATACAACTTGGAAATATCCTCACAAAAATAAAAAACAATGGCCTTCAAGGGTGCTCATCCAGTTCGGACAAAGATAATATTAGAAAATAAACCAATAGAACAAGTAGTAACATATAACTTCCTTGGTTGCGAAATATCATACACAGCAGAAATAGATATAAATAACAAAATTAATAAGTTTTAATTATATAGCAGGTACACTAAAAAGAACTTTGAAAAATAAAGCCAGGAAAGCCTCTATAATGAAATTATACAAGACAATGGTAGCGCCTATTATTACTTATGGATCCGAAACATGGACAGTGACAACACAACAATCTACCAGGATACAAGATGCTGAAATGAGATTCCTCAGATCAATAACAGGATATTCAAAGAAAACAGACAAACAACATAATACAGAAATAAGACAACTAAAAATAGAGGAATTAAACTCAACAATAGAGAAATACAGAACAAACTGGAAAGAACACTTGGCAAGGATGACTAAGAATAGAATACCAAAAACAGCATACAAACTATTCACCACGAGGAAGAAGAAGCTTGGGAAGACCAAGGAAAAGATGGAAAGAACAGCAATTTAGAGCCGGAACAGGCTAGTAAATAAGCCTAAACCGTGAAGAAGAAGAAGAAGAAGTTAGCAAATAACGCGTAATTGTATCAGTAATATTGACATTAAGTATGAAGACTTTTCTCCGTCCTTGTAACAACGTGGTAACAAATAATAATTAAATACCTAATATTTTACAATAGCAAAATCAAAGACATCCTCAATTAAAATCAATCAGTATGTTTTCCCTGTTTGTTTAAAGAACTGTATATTATAATGTACTCACGACTAACAGTCTATATAACTTTCTTGATGAACATAATTTTGGTTTTGGAACGAAACATCACACACACACACACACACACACACACACACACCGCACTTCTCATCGTTTTAGAGAACATTAAATGTTCTATGGACAAGAGACAAACAGTTCTACTTCATTACAGGAAAGTCTTTGACACTGTAGACATAAACTTACTCCTAGCTAAACTAAAGATATTACATGTCTGACACAACTGCTTTGATTGGTTTATATCTTACAAATCATTACCAATCAACTTATGTTAAAAATCGTAATTTCCCCTGCATTTGTGGGGACAAGTGTAAATAAAACCTATAGTAATAGTTTTTTACCAGTTATCATAAGTAATGTCAAGAGTGATTTCCAATTTATCTAGAGGATCTGGAAAACAGAGAGCCATTTGTTAGGACTATTTAACGAATAAAATTAAACTGTTTACTCAAAATCATTATTTAAAAATATTTATATATTTAATGTAAACGGTGATATTTAAAAACGTATGAGAAATGTTTGGTTAAGTATCATTTGTTCATCACTGCAACTTGAGCATACTATTTTTTGCCAAATAAGATCGCAATATTGTAAGAATGCACCCTAGTGTAAAAATAATGAAACACATCAAACTGTATATTACAATCAAAATTATAGGTTATTAATTTATTTTTTAGTAACAACTCAGTAACATCAGGAATCTGTTCATTATTTGCTATATTCAAAGTATTTGTTGGAGAAAAATAATGCTCTGAGCTGTTCAGAATATCAAAGAGGAGAGAGATTCCTTTATCACAAAAGCAGGAGCGGATAAAGATAAATCGATAAAGAGCGAGGTGAAAGACTACTGTCATTGGTTGTAAAACAAAATTCATTGAAACGTGATTGGTCACTGACTACCATTCGGGGCATGAGTTAAATAGTTGAATATTATTATGTCTATTATTATTGTGATTGTAGGTATAGTAGAAGTAATATTAAAGTAGTAGCAGTAGTGCCAGCCCTATAGTATTATAACTAACTCACCTGCACTATCGAACCCGTAGATTCATGGCCTCGAAGACATAAGATCTCCATACATCCCTAACCCAACCTAATGATTTCCAATCATCTCTTGCATAATCTACTTCCCCAAATCATGGTTAATTTTATTCTCCGATCTCATTCTTGGTCTACCAACTGAGCGTTTTCCTTCTGGTTTGCCTACATAAAGTTTCCTTGCCCTCTTCCGTGTCACATGCCCTGCCCATTGCAGATTATTATATTTAACTGTTATCATACACATTTTCATCTAGTGGTATCATAGTCCGAAATAATATCAGTCTATTACAAGATTCCTGTTTGCAATATTAGTAATATTATTAGTTAATTCAGTTAGGCTTTAAACAGTGAAAATAAAATTAAAGGAAGATGACTTTTGTTCAAATTCAATAGCTTTTTTAAAGATAACATTTCTTTAATACTCTGACAAACAATGAATAAGCACTTTAGGAAAATTTCAAATGAGTTTGTAAGTAATTTGTTAAGTATGAACAAAGCTCCTGTTTCCAAGAATGGTATCAGCAAACTTCTTCAATCATATAGAGAATTTTTGCTATATAACATTAAAAGTTGACTTCCTGCATTCCCATCTAGAATTCTTCCCAGAACCTTTGTAAATTTATGAACAATAGGGAGGTTTTCACCAGTACATAAAGATAATGGAGGAAAGTCACAAAGGTTTCTGGAATGATTGTGTAATGGTAGATCACTGCTGGATGCTCCAGAAGACATGTACCAGAGAAACAGGAAGTCTACATCATTTAAATCACAGAAAATATGTTTATTTATCATTTAGTCTTGTTTTAGGTCTTAGATTTATAGATATCAATATATCCTGCCACAATAACCATATCTGTATAGTAAAAACTGTACTGGCAAGAACAAAAATTGAAAAGTGTTTCCGTAATCAGCATGAAAAACTAGTCTGCAGGCATATATTTTTATTTATGGTGATTAAAAAACAAAACAGAAAAAATTAAAAAATACAGATATTCGACAAGGGTGTAGTATATCACCCATCCATTTTAATATATATATAATGACCTAGTTCAAAGCTGGGAAAAAATGTTAAGAAAGGAACAAGAATAAATAATACAACACATTTTAATAATTTACTATATGTTGACGATGTTATTACAATGCGAAATACAAAAATCGATTAAACTTCCTCTACACACTGTTTAAAGAAAATAAGTAAAGAGTACGATTTTAAAATATCTACAGAGAAGACAAAAATAATGGCCTTTTTAGGAAAATCGCACATAAGGTGGATAATAATAATAAAATATAAACCTCTATCACAAGTGTTAAATTTTAATTATTTAGGTTGTGAATTGACTTATGGAAATGGAATAAGAAAGTATATAGACAATAAATTACCAAATTTCAAATGATATGTGGCACCATTCATAGAATACTAAAACATAAAACAAGGAAGAATACAAGATTGAAGTTTTACAAAAAATGGCAATACCGGTACTTTTATAGGGTAGTGAGTCCTTTGTAACAAATAAGAGGAGTTGGAGTAGAATACAAAGTGCAGAATGACTTTTCTAAGAAGGACCAAACGATGCATAAAATTGGACCACATAAGAAATAAAGAAATAAGAAGTAAATTAGAAATATATTCAATAAATAATGGAATTCAACAACAACGCGTCGGCTGGGAAGAGCATGTTCAGAAAATGGAAGAAACAAGATTGACCAAGGTACCATATTATAAACCAAAGGGATTAAGGGATGCAGGAAGACCTAAAAAGAGATGGAGAGTACCATTGAGAATTCGGAAGAAGCGAATCGCCTAAACCTTGAAGTGAAGAAGAAGATGATTAAAAAAATGTTGATTTTGTAGACCAGTGTTATTCTTTCCTCTTAAAGGCCCCAAAGTTCCCTAATGTTATTGTTTTCCTAAGACTAATATTAACGCTATCCAGATTGTTGTGGTGTATTAAAAACTATAGCAACAAATTGTTGGATAATAATCACTATATAAACTATAGTAATAAATTTGTTAGGAGAAAAATTATTTTACAAATCGCATATCGGTATGTTCTGTAATACTGCTTTTAAAGACGGAATTGTATTCCGTAATAGTATCGCTAGAAGTGTATTAATGGAAAGGAAAATGTATTATGAATAGAGTACGGATTTAAAAGGGAAACACATTATTAAAAATATATGAAAAAGGTAAGGTTTTTGAAAACTCTTAAAAGGGACTTTAAAAAAAGAAGTAAAGGAATGCATAACAATTTCTACTTTCATTTTACTATATTAAGAAAACTTGTCATTCATTATATTTTTTTTAATATGTTTGAAAAAACCAATGCTGTAAAGTTCTTGATTTTGACTCAAATCCAAAGCAGTGCATTTTACTAGTTTTTCAAGGTAGGATTCTTTGAAATCTGTAGTATAACTTCGTCACTTTTATGAATTCAATAATAAAAGAACCTAGATTGAGGAGATTTACTGTTAAATTTTGTTAAAATATATCCGGCTGATTAAAAAAGTGAACCTACATAAAAATCGGAAAACCCGGGAAGTTAAAAACCCAGTAATCTTGGGTATTTTAGAAAGTTACAAACTGCTGTATAGGATATTTCGAGTTCTATGAAGATAAAAAAAGTATCTCCTTTAACATCCGGTAAATGTAAACACCGTACTCGTGTCCGTTCGAGAGATGAGGTAAAGCCCTTGCTATTTAAGGACTGTGATACTGGTTGAACAAACACAGCAGCAGAAGAAATAAAATGAATGACATGAGTATGGAGAAGTGATGTAATGAATTTTTTGACAGGAAGAATACGGAAGAAACCCCGAGAAAAATCTGTTCTGGACCCAATATGGAGTGACAGATAAGCGAATTCCGATCCCATAGTCGAGCCCTGACGTTTAGGTTGTGCGACGGATAAAGCGAAAAACTCGTCCTCTACTGCCAATAAGGAAATAGTTGAAGTTTGAGTGAACGTCTGCCACAACTAATCACTAGTATTGATGCCGCTAGTAAGGTTTGAAATTCTGCGATGTTGTCGGTTGTATTTATGCTAACCGCGTGGTACATAAAGTGGTCCCTCCACTGAATATACATATCGTGAATACGTCAGAAGTGATGTGCGATTGACTAACCACGTGCACCATGGAGTCGCCTAATGTTCCGTCTCTAATCATAAATCGGATTTACAAAGGAAATTTTACATTTTATTACACTTGTTAAAATAAACAAATTTGGAGTTTATGGTTAAACAAGTTTTATACAATTATTACTATTCGTGTCATAAACACACACAATTATTTCTGTAACACATTTTTTCAAACTTTCACGATTTTTATAATATTACCTTGAATAAAATATAACATACACATCCAAATTGATAATAATATGTGCCCCCATATCGTGACGCAAATTATATATATATATATATATATATTATATATATATATATACACAACTCACCGACTCTATCGAACTCGTAGGTTCATGGCCGTGCGGACATAAACTGTCCATATATCCTTATCCTGCGCTAAATGTTTTCCAATCTACTCGTGTATAATTTACTTCCTCAAATCACAGTTAATGTTATTCTTCCACCTGATTCTTGGTCTAACAACTGGGCGTTTGCCTTCTGGTTTTCTTACGAGAAGCACCTCTCTCATCCCCCATACGTGCCACGTGTCCTGCCCATCGCAGTCTACGAGACTTAATTGTTCTTATTATATAAAGACCATGTAGTTCACTGTTAATTAGTCTTCTCTATTCACTGTCTTTTCATATCGCTTTGGTCCAAAAGTTTTCCTAAGAACTTCACTCTCAAATACTCGTAACAATATTTTCACTATATACAGTATGTCAATTTGTTATTCATACACTTAGATTTTATAACTGAAATAGCACAATTTTAATTCTCAGAATATTGGAATTATATTTTGCCATTAACTAAACATTTTCAGGTACACTTCTTTACATAATATATACAAATGAACAAATTCTATAAATATTTAACGTATAATATATTAAAAAAACTTTAAAAATTGTAAATGTTTGTCACTTTTCTATTCATACAGTCAGAATGGGGGGAAAATAAAAAAATGAAGAAAAAAATTAACTGTCCTTAATACTTTGTAGGGTAACCTTTAGCTTTAATAACAGCTTGACATCTACGCTGCATGGATCTAACAAGCCTATCACATATCTGAGGACTGATTTTGCACCATTCTTCAGTAACCACCTTCTTCAATTTGGAAGAAGGATTTCTGCTGTGGACCCTAGGTTTCAAAAATGCCCATAAATGTTCTATAGGGTTTAAGTCAGCAGATTGAGGAGGGATTTTCAATTGCTTTGGCACGTTCCATACCAACCAAGTCTTATTTAAGTCCGCCGTATGTTTGGGGTCGTTATCTTGCTGGAACATTTACATATGGAGCATATCCAATTTTGTTGCACTTTGTTTAACATTCTTACGAAGAATGCCGTTATACACAAATTTGTCCCTAACATTGTCAATGAACTGTATATTGCCAACCCCTTTTGCCGACATACACCCCTTCAACATTATAGACCCACCTCCATGTTTTACTGTAGGTGTTGTATTGGTCACATCATTATCCGCATTGACTTTTCTCCAGACTCTATGAACGCCATCTGAACCGAACAGGTTTATTTTAGTCTCATCAGACCAGAGAACATTATTCCAAAATGCCTGCCCCTTATTTACATGTTCTTTTGAAAACTGTAGTCTTACAACACGGTTCTTCTTACTTACATACGGCCTTTTTCTAGTCATTCTTCCATGATAGCCATTTCTGCGTAACACCTTCCGAATTGTCTCAGTGCATACCTTTTTACCAGTAGAAACTTCTATGATAGACCGCAATTTTGGAGCACTAATTCTGTGGTTGAATTTCACTTGTCTCACAATGATTCTCTCCTCCTTTTCACTTGACTTCATTTGTTTAGGTTTTCTCGGAACATTCTCTACTGAACCTTTATACTTGAATTTATTTAGTATACACTGTACAGTTGCATGACATTTACCTATCAGTCGCCCCTATTTTTCTCAAAGAATATCCCTTAAGTGCAAGATTTACAATTGTATCCTTGAGATCAGAATTGAGTTCTTTACATTTACCCATTTTGGAGGCGACTGACTGCCAGTGTACACAACCAGCACTGTAGGCAGATGTAAACAAATGCACAACTTATAAGTATTCATGTTGCATTAATGTTTAGCAAGTTAGACAAGAAAATACACTGCAGTGTTTTCTTTAGTGTATGAATAGCAAATTGACTTGTATTTGGGTGCAATAAAGATTATTTATTTTGATAAAATTATGTTTATTTCAAAATTAAGTTTTGAACTACATATTTAGATATAACTTAGTGTTTCCTTCAAACCACAATAAATATTTTTTCTTTACTTTTAAAAACTAACTTTCTGAAAATTGGATTTTTATAATAAAAAATGCCTGTATATGAATACCAAATTGACATACTGTGTATATATAGACACTATCTAATAAATGTTTCTTTCTTTTTTATAAATTATCTACAAGAAACTAATCGTCAATTCAAAAATAAATGTTCGTGAGAAGACATATTTTTTCCCATCTTAATTTTTCTGTACCTCAACGAGTTTAATTATCATTCGAGCTGTTATCTTCTTTTTACAAAAAAAAATTTTAGACTATTTTGCGAGAATTCATTTCTTTAACTAATATATTTTTTTCGTTATTTGATCTCACTTCATTCAAATTTCGTGGCAAAAATTGATACGCGCGCACATACACGCGCACATTGATATCCTAGTTTAACTATTTCCTGAGAGCCCAAGGCACATTGTCCTTACATGGGCGCTTCCTGTTGGGAGAGAGCATTTGTAACTCTCGATCACTTACATACTTCTTTTACTACTCAAAGAATGGAGGGTCTCCCTGGATGCGTGATTAATAATAATAATAATAATAATAATAATAATAATAATAATAATGTTTTATTTATTCTGGCAGAGTTAAGGCCATAAGGCCTTCCCTTCCACTCAACCAGCACAAATATAAATAAATATTTGACAAATATAGATATACACTATACTAATTATAAACAGTTAAACATACATTAAAAGTAGCAATGTAAATTTAATGTACAAACAACATTTTATACGATAATAACAATAATGATACTTACGATAATAATAAAATAATAATATACGGTAATAATAATGATAATAATAATTATAATAATAATAATAATAATAATAGTATAAATATGATGAATTATACGAAAAACACCAATTAGTATATGTACCTTACACTGGGTAATGATGAAGTCGAGGTTACAGCAAATATAAATTTAGATTTCTTTTAAAAGATGCCAATGTCCGGCAGTCCCTTATTTCTTGTGGTAGGGAATTCCAGTTGCGAGAAGTGAAGATGATAGTATATGACATGGAGTGATGTGGTGTCCTATGTTGCGGTATATTAAGCAAGAGACTATGTTGTGATCATGAGTTTAAGTTATGATTTGAGGATAGATACTGGAAACGAGATGATAAATAATTGGGAATTGAGGTATGTAGGATCTTAAATAAGAGAATTAGACAGTGTGATTTTCTTCTCTCTTTTAGATGTAGCCATGACAATTCGTGGAATAATGGAGAAATGTGATCGTATTTTCGAACATTAAATATGGATCTGATACACATATTATGGACACGCTCCAGTTTGTCCGACAATCCGTCACTTATGTCAGTTAGTAGAACGTCACAATAGTCAAAATGCGGCATCACCAAGGTTTGAATTAAAATTCTTTTAAGAGCTGTAGGAAGAAATTTTTTGTGACGCTTTACGGAATGCATTATGGACAAGATCCTTTTAGATGTTTGTTTTGCTTGCACAAGTCAATTCAAATTAGAATATAAGTAAAGTCCCAAGTTTTTAACGACATCGGTATAAGGAATTTGTTCGTTATCTAATATGACAGCCGGCATATTGCCATTGTTTATGGAGTGTAATAGTCTTGGATGTCCGATAATTATTGTTTGCGTTTTGTTTACATTTAGTTTTAGCCCATATTGTCTGGACCATAAAGATATATGTCTGAGGTCAGTGTTTACTTTGTCAATATATTCATTAATTTCGTCAGGCCTAAAGTGTGTGTAAATCTGTAGGTCGTCGGCGTAAAGATGATGCTTGCAGTTTTGTAGTTTCTTGGTCACGTCATTAATATAAATCGAGAAGAGAAGAGGAGCGAGGACGCCGCCTTGAGGTATCCCTTTCCTCACCAAGCGCCAGGAAGAAATGCGATTATTAACAGAAACTGATTGCTGACGATTAGTGAGGTTAGGATTATTGCGGTGAGTTTGCTTTTGTCCATTGAGTCTCTTATGTCCTCTACAATGTCAAGTAGTGCAGTACTTGTATGATGTCCTGTTCTAAAACCAGACTGATGCTCATCAAGTAAGTCGTGTGTGGTGAGGTAGTCTGTTAACTGTGAGTGTATTATGTGTTCCAGTGCTTTAGATAAACAGGGAAGAATACTAATTGGTCTATAATCATCGAGTGTTGTGGGAGTGTTTGATTTCGGTGTAGGACGAACTAGAGCCATTTTCCAGAGTCTGGGTGGGATAGGTCCCGGTCATTATAGAGACATTAAAAACGTGATCAGGTCAATCAGAGACTGTCAATCACTATCATTATTTAAATTCAAATTAACTGATATCTTAAGTTCGACACAATGAAAGCATTAACTGCATAACAACTATATTCAGCTTTTTGTAAATAATTATCTAGGAAGCTTTACTAACTTTATTTTATATTATTTTAATCTTCTTATATTCCATTTTTTTATTAGTATTAGCTAGTATTAGATCACATCCCCATTGTATTTTGTTTAGTCTATATTTTAATAATATCTTAATATCCTAATAAATACGTAATTTTTGTGTAATTTTACTATTCGCTTGTTGAGTGGAAGAAAAGGCTTATGGAAACTGCCAGCTAAAATAAAGCATTATTATTATTATAATTATAATAATTATTATAATTATAATTATTATTATAATTATAATTATTATTATTATAATAATTATTATTATAATAATTATTATTATAATAATTATTATTATTATAATTATTATTATTATAATTATTATAATAATTATTATAATTATATAGACTTATACGAATGTGTCTAAATGGCTCAACGAGTAGGGTGCGTGTAGGTGCGTGTAGGCAATCAGTTTTCAGACACTTTTGAAATCCAGAATGGGTTGAAGCAAGGAGATGCACTATCTCCTCTACTATTTAATTTTGTACTAGAGCATGCCATTAAATCTTTAGAGAATGAGGAAGGCTTACAACTGAACGGTATTAATAAGCTGTTAGTTTATGCTGACTATTTAACTCATGCCCCAAATGGGAGTCAATGACCAATCACGTTTCAATGATTTCTGTATTACAACCAATCAGAGACGTGTTTCACGAAATAATTATCAACGTTAGGATTATCATATATTAAGCAAAGCTCCTCCTTTTTAATATTCTGAACAGGTCTGACCGTTATTTTGCAGTGACTGAGCCTATAACAAATACGGCTACCAGATTGTATATAATAGTGCTTACATGTCAACATTTGTAGCAATTGATTATACCACCAAAAAAAGAAACCACTGTTTGCACTTTCTTAAATGTATACGACATCAAAAATGAATTAATATACAGATTGATGTGTTTCATTTTTTCTCCACTAGAGAGCATTCTTACAATATTGCGTTCCTTTGGCAATAAATAGTATGATCTGGTTGCAGTGATAACAAAAGAAGCAGTAGAAGCGTAGGCTACCTATCGTTTCTCATTAGTTTTCAAACATCACCGTTTACTTTAAATATAAAAATATTTTTAAATAACTGTAGTTAAATAATGATTTGTGAGTAAACAGCTTTATTTTATTCGTTAAATAGTCCTAACAAATGCCACTCTTGATTTCCAAATTCTCTAGATAAATTCACTCCTCACTTCGTGAGTCGTGAATTTATCGATAATTTGGAAATCACTCCGTGGCATTACTTATGACTATTAACTCATGCCCCAAATGGGAGTCATGACCAATCACGTTTCATGATTTCTGTTTCACAACCAATCAGAGTCGTGTTTCACCAAATATTTATCAGTGTTATAATTACCATATTAAAGAAAGCTCCTCCTTACAATATTGCGTTCCTTTGGCAATAAATAGTATGATCTGGTTGCAGTGATAAACAAAAGAAGCGGTAGAAGCGTACCTATCGTTTCTCATTGTTTTCAAACATCGCCGTTTACATTAAATATATAAATATTTAAAATAACTATAGTTAAATAATGATTTGTGAGTAAACAACTTAATTTTATTCGTTAAATAGTCCTAACAAATGCCACTCTTGATTTCCAAATTCTCTAGAATAAATTCACTCCTCACTTCGTGAGTCGTGAATTTATCGATAATTTGGAAATCACTCGTGGCATTACTTATGATGATGTAGTACTACTGGCCGATAGCGAGGAGATACTAAAGGCCAACACGCACACACTATTGAGTAACACTAAGAAATTAGGACTGGAAGTAAATATCAGTAAAACTAAATATATGGTCACACGTAGAAATACATTATATAATGGAAATGGACAGCTAATGACAAATGAGGGAAATTTTGAGGAATTGGCTGAATTCAAATACCTAGGAACAATAATCACAAATAGGAATGAGATGCACAAGAAATTAAACATAGGCTCAATTCTGGAAATGCATGCTATTATGCATTGCAGAGACTTTTGATGTCCCAACTCCTTTCAAAAAACGTTAAGCTGAAAATATATCATCATCATCATCATGAACAAATTCGTTTTAGGCCATGTGGCCTGTACGGTAAACCTAGCGAAGATGGTCTTGATCTTTCCACCGATGTTTGGTCTTCCTTGGTCCCTATGTCCAGTTGGGGTATATTGGAATGCCAATTTTGGAAGTCTATTTCTTGCCATTCTTCTCAGATGATTTTTCCATTCTTTGTTGGTATCTTTGGATATCTTCATTTAAACTTGCTACTCCAAGTTTTCCTCTGATAGTAGTGTTCCTTTGGTGATCCAGTCTATTAACTCCTAACAATGATCGTAAGAAGCGCATTTGGCTTACTTGAAGTTTATGAGAGTTTCTTTTATTTAAAATCCAAATTTCACTTCCGTATTTTAGAGCAGCTTTTGATGTGACGTTATGTAATCTTAGTTTTGTCTCTGTCCTCATCTGTTTACCAAAATGTCTTCGTATTACCCCATTCATTTTATTATATTTTTGTAATATATAAAACTATTATTCTACCAGTTATATTATATGGGTGCGAAACATGGACTCTTACTTTAAGGGAGGAAAGGAGATTACGAGTATTTGAGAATAAAGTTCTTAGGAAAATTTTTGGACCAAAGAGAGATGAACAGACAGGTGAATGGAGAAGACTACATAACAATGAACTACATGGTCTTTATAGGAAGCCAGATATAATAAGAACAGTTAAGTCCCGTAGACTGCGATGGGCAGGACATGTTGCGCGTTATGGGGAATGAAATACGTGCATGGAAACTTCTTGTAGGAAAGCCAGAAGGAAAACCCCCAGTTGGTAGACCAAGAATGAGGTGGGGAGAACAACATTAACTATGATTTGAGGGAAGTAGATTATACAGGGAATGATGGGAAAGCATTAGCTCAGGATAGGGATGTATGGAGAGCTTATGTCAGTGCGGCCATGAACCTACGGGTTCGATAGGCCAGTGAGTAAGTAAGTAAGTACCATTAGTATTATAATATATTATAATTATAATTATAATAATTATTATAAGTATAATTATAATTTAGTAATTATAATTAGAATTTAGAATTATGATTATTAGTAAAATTATTATTAGAATAATTAGGATGATAATTATTATTATTATAATAATTATTATTATTAATGAAATTATTTATTATTATTATGATTATTATTATTTTGATGATTATTATTATTTTTATTATTTTTATTAGTAATTTTTATGATTATTATTATGATTATGAGTAGTAGGATGATTATTATTATTATTATTAGTATTATTATTATTATTATTATTATATTATGATTATTATTATTATTATTATGATTATTATATTATTATTATTATTATTATTATTATTATTATATATTATATTATTATTATTGCTAATGATGGGGATGTGTGGTGGTGGCAGGTAAAGTTCGGTGATCATTTGGGCCTTAAAGTTAACCGATATTTTTCTTACAGGTGAGGAGAGACCCCGATATATTCTCACCAGGAAACTTGTCACGATCGGATATCGAATCCGAGCCCGCTGCATATGATGCAGAGACTACACAGGTGACCCAAGAATGTATTCAAATGTAAATATGTTATCTCTTATATTATACGTCTAGGGTTCGGTGAAAAAATATAAAAATTCATTTTTATATAAGCTTTGTTTTCAAATGAAGCTTAGGCACATCAAACATGAAAAACAAATTGCAGACCATCCAGAAACAAAGAAGGAAAACAATTCACAAACTACTATTTTCTATGTAATTTTAATAATGTGATAGACATTGTGATACTGCTGCCAGTTCCGATATTCAGATGTTAGTCCAGGACGGAAGCATGGTCAGATATTTTCTTCAGTGAAAAGACGAAATAGAATAAATATTTAAGTAACTAAATAACTAATTCACTGGCACTATCGGACGCGTAGTTAGTTACTTAATTACATATATATCAATTTTTAAATAATTTATAAAACTTCTTCCAACTTGAGGCTGCTTGAAGAAAAAAACATACTACTACAACGAAAATACTGAGAAATGAGAAAGAACAAGTGCATGTGAATATAATAAAAACAATCTTCAAAATTGAGATAATTTAAT
This sequence comes from Diploptera punctata, assembly GCA_030220185.1. NCBI lineage: Eukaryota > Metazoa > Arthropoda > Insecta > Blattodea > Blaberidae > Diploptera > Diploptera punctata. The sequence goes on along the minus strand of JASPKZ010006814.1, from coordinate 683,901 downwards.
ACACAATCAGTTGTAGACGTGTGAATGAGATGTTCTGTAAAGATGATTACTTAAGGTTTTCAGAGATTCACGAACAACTGTGATAGCTAGATCTTGTGGATAGTTGTTTGTTAGATGAAAACCTTTACAGAGAGGAGTATTTGTAAATAAGAATAATAAAAAAACTTTAGGTTTAGGTCAAATTATATAAAGTACTACAACTTTGTCACAAACTATAACCCTAATATACCTGAAGGTGACATAGGAATTATATGTCCAATAATCTATACACTACTCAAAAAAATTAGAGGAACACATGTTTAAACCAAAACACGAGAATGAATATTGAAACAATTTAATGTTTGATCTTTTGTAATTATAAATTGAAGACTTGTATAAAATTAGAATAGACATTCAAACAATATTTTCTTGTACAGTTTTAGCAAAACGAACAAATTATCATTTGTAACAGAAAACAAAGTGGAAATTTGAGATTTACAATTTTTGGAATCTATGTTTCCATGGTTATTTCAACACTCAGTACTTAGTGTGCCCTCCATGAGCCTGAATGACCGCATTACACCTACGAGGCATGCTTCGCAGAAGCCTTCTTACAGAAACTTGTGAGATTCTCTCCCGTTCCTCGGTGAGTGCATGTGAAAATTCTTCAAGGTTCTGAGGTACAGCAGGACGCTTAGGAACAAGTTTCTCCAACTTATCCCACATATGCTCGATCAGAATAAGGTCCGGACTGCATGCAGGCCAGTCCATCACCCGAATTTGGTATTCTTGCAGGACATCTCTGGTAGCCTGTGCTGTAATAACATCTAGCATTATCTTGCATTAGAAGAAAATTAGTGTCCATACCATAAGCAAAGGGTACAACATGTTGGAGGATAATGTCATTAATGTAAATATCAGCATTAATGCGCTGTGGGACAACGACAAAGCTCTGTCCGAGACTCAATAGTAATCCCAGTCCAAACCATAACCGAACCACCTCAAAATCTGTTACATTCAATAATTGTGGCTGGATCAAAACGTTCACCAGGACGTCTCCATACGCGCGTACGACCATCAGAACCTGTTAGATGAAATCTTGATTCGTCCGTGAATAAAACACCGTTCCATTGGGGGAGCTGCCAGTTGACATGATTCTGAGCAAATCGCAGCCGGGCTTCATTGTGCTGACATGTTAAACGAGGAGATTTAAAGGGGATTCTAGACCTCAACCTTGCATTTCTCAGTCTATTTCTTACAGTCTGATCAGAAATTATTAATGGGAATTAAATTTAATGTTTCTTGGCTATGGATGGGGAAGGGGAAATTATAAAATAATGTCCCAGTTGCTGAGCGTAAATGATTTTTTATATCTCTGGCTGTAGATTTTCTTCTGCGCAAAGCTGATAAGACAAGAAATCTATCCTGTACGTCTGTAGTCTTCTTCTTACCACCATGCCCGGGTCTCCTCTTATACCCATGTGTCTCTCTATATCGCCTCCACAGCCTATGGATGACGGAAGGGCTAACATAAAAAATCCTAGAGACATGGCGAATGGAATGACCTCTTCAATCAATGCAACTGCTGGTGCAACTTATGTTTCATTCTGATGCCTCATTGCTCTGTATTAGCTTCAGAGAACACAAAACTAACAATTCCCTACAACAGATTATTCTTCAAACCTGTTTTTAAAAAATAGATCAATACAAACTCACTTTGGTTTCAACAACTCTTGGAATTTCACTAACATATTCAGAGAAAAAATAATAAAACCCAGAAGATCTTCAATCTCATTTTAAACAATACTTGAACTCAAAACATCTGACTCTCAAAAATTAAATTGTTACAATATTTATTTTGTGGCTTTGGTTTAAACATGTGTTCCTCTATTTTTTGAGTAGTGTATATAAAAATAAATGTTTCTTTGTTTGTTGGTTTGTTCGTATTATATGCGCGGCCATACCGTTGGTACGATGTTGATGGGTTTTTTTGCAAAATGTTTAGGAGATTCCCGAGATGAACATAGGCTATAAGAAAGTTGTGATATTTAATCCCTGTACCCCTAAAAATCACCCTCTGTAGTTAGAAAAGTGAAATAAAGTCCTTATTGTGACGCTTAAATGGCTTACGCTGCCTAAACCATAACAAATACACCAAATTAATGTACACTGAATTGAACATCTAAAAAAACTCTACAAAAAAAGTCCAGGACAGCATAAGTTTTTCTTCTACGGATAACTCACAATTACTATTTTTGTATTTCATTGACGACACGAAGATCTGGATAAGCAGATTCCCGGGCAAGTATAACAGCGCACGGCTGGTAGTAAAAACATATTAACATCTATTTAGGAGTAGCAGCGGACGCCGGGAATTAGTAAAAAATAAATATTACCTAACATACCTCTCTCGTATGTTTTTTTTCTTTCTTTACTCGAATCTATGTAGGTGATAATCCCTACATATTACAGGAACACCCGTAACTGTAACTTATCTAAAGTAAACTTTAAAATGCAAATTTATACAGCAATTATTCACCTATTAATATTATATGAATACAAAATATAGACACGTACTTTCAGGGGGAGGGAGATAACGTTACGAGTACTAGATAATAGAGTTTTATGAACATTTTGGACCAAAGACAGACAAACACACAGGTGATTGGAGAAGACTTCATAACAGAGAGCTGCATTACCCTCGTGGGAAGTCAGATGTATTATGAACAGTTAGACTCGTAAATTTCAAATGACTTGTTGAACGAATGGGGAATGAAAGAGGAATGGGAAACTATGTATAGAAAATAAGAAATAGAGGGTACAGTAGGTATTGTCAAGAATGAGGTGAGAGAAAATAACATTAACCACGATTTGAGTGAGGAAATTACATATGAATGACTGGAAAATATTAGTTCGGGATACGGACATATAGATAGTTTATATTTGCGTGGCAGTGAATCTACGGATTCGATAGTGCCAGAGAGTTAGTTACATCACCTCGCATAGAACCCCAGGCTAATTTTAGTTAACGATATCAAAATGACTAGCAACTCCGTTCCTCCTACTGTTTACACGTAATATGTTTAGTTTTGGTTCACATTTAAACAGATCGGTATTTAGTTTCAAAGTTAACTAAAATGGTCATTCTAACTCCAATTCCATGGCGCGACAGGCCTAGAAGGTTCTTGGCTTACCAGCCGACTGCTGGCCTCGCATCCACTTGTGTTCATCACATATGTAGACAATCATCCAGTTAGTGTAGGGGCGACATATAGTGAGCGGGTTATAGCTGGTTTTCTCGAGCGAGCGACGTATGGGATACCGAAATGTCCCTGACAATATAGGGTCTTATTTTATGTCCTCTTTGTCCGTGGATAAATATATTAGGAAGTTAATTATTCATGAAATGTTCAATACGATGGCTGTATCAAGCTCCATAGTCTTTCCACCGGAGGACCTGTGCTCTGATGTTCGCTGTTGTCCTGAGGACGCACTGTTTCAAGAGTACGCCGTCCTGGTTCTTGGAGCTCCATCCGCAAGCCGCGCTTAGAGGATTGGCCAGATTATATTTAGTAATTTAGATTAAGTTAGGATGATGCTGGAGATCCGAGTAGAAGTCGCTCTGTGGAGAAGGAAAAAAAAAAAAAAAAGGTTATTTTCAGGGCTGCTGATTATGCGAAATTTTGAATTTGGAAATTTATTTAATTAAGAATTTAAAAATAATGATTATTTAAATTTAGATGGGATTGTAAGTTTATGGTGGACTCTAGGGAACCACTCCGACATTTTATTAACGCTAGGGAAAACCACCGAAAACCCTAGCAGAGTGGCTTGAAGTTAATAAAGTTGTCTAAAAAGTCTTCGATTTTTTTATGGTAAACCGGCGAAAAACCCATTTGATTTTTAACGGAGGAACTGATCAGTCACCTCCGAGCGCCTTTCCGTTCAAAGTTGCATTTATTTTCGCTTCTGTTAAGCGAAATAAATACAACTATTTCGTCCGGAAAATGCTGGAGTTGCTCGTCCACTTGATCGATGAGATCGTTGAACATTTGAGATATGTGAGTCTGGATACTTTTGTGTTTTTTGGCCGAAACGTTTGCTTTATGTTGTGTGGATTTATCAGTTCCATTTCTGGAAGCTGATTGGTCTGCAGTCGGTCTAGCGTTGGGACGAGAAGGGGAGAGGGATGCTGGCAGTGATGCTGGAGCAGCTACTGATGCACTGCTTTTTGATGCTGGATCAGGCGAGGCTGCCTGTTCCTTCGGTCGGGACTGGGTGGTCCTGTTTAATCGACGAAAGGGCTCGATTTTAACTTAAAACACAGAGTTTCTTTATTTTTAGCGCCTCTGGGGGTTCTTTCCATCCGCCATGGTCGCCAAGAACATTGGCATCGGGTTCTTGGTCTTACCGGAGGTCATGTTGTCCACCTTAGAGACCTCGAACCCGAGATCTTTGAGATCATCCTGGACAATGGATGGATCCACACTTGGTTCTATGACTTTTATGACGATGCGTAAAGACGATCGTTTTTTTTCTTGATCCTCGTCATTGACGTGAGGGATCGCGTGCTGGGCAAGCATCTGCTTGTATTTATTTAGCGCTGGAATTAAATCCAGTCGCACCCTTATGCTGGATGGCGTACAAATGCAAGTGAATGCATTGTATCCAGCTGCTTTGAACTCCGAGTTCACAGCTGCCAACAACGACGAGGATTCTCGGCGTATTAGCAACGTCGGAGGTCTTTTATTTACGCTAATGCGCTTATCCTTGGTCGCCCGATTCTCCGGCGTTCCGCCGCCAGGGGGCGGCGGGGAGAGGGGTGCCGTTAGAGGATTTTTTTTATTGGGCTGGCTGCGGTATACGCTGCTACCAATTTAGGATCCGTCAGATTGTTTAGCCTGAGCCGCGTTCTATGTGCGATTGGGGAATCTGTAGACTCCATCGTAGACGGTTAGGGAATCCGTCAGACGGTTTAGCTCTTGGACCTATAGGTCTGACGCGCTGCGCAAAGGAGCAGGGCGCTGGCTGATGGCCAAGGGGACTCGGTGGGCTTCCAGCCGGATGCTGGCAGAGCCGTCCGCTGCGAGGCAGAGATTCTCGCTGGGCTGGACCACTCTTGCTCGTTCCGCTGCGCTGGGGAGACCTCCTTCCTCGACGGCTGCTTATGGTTTTCTCAACCTGGAGCTGCTACTTATAGTAGCTTCCCAAATGACTCACGATGCTGGGTTGGCCCCGGTCCCATACTGGCCGAAATTCCACGAGAAAATGTCTGCCCCACGGAGACAAGAAATTGCGCAACTACCGTAGCTTTGCTCCAAGGTATTCTACCTTAATTACTCGGTTACAGCGCGGGAAAAAAATTACTCGCACTATCTTGATATGTCTTCTTTTATGTAGCATACACATATTAGTGAGGCTGAATTTTAGCCTCTTGGTTTTTAAGATGACTTCATCTCGAGAAATTACGGTCTATTATAACTTGATCGTTCATAAGAATAGTCACTAGAATAACGTTAATAATGTTCATGTTGTAGTTCACTGAATTGAACTAGTTCAAAAGTGGTACCTACTACATAATACAAAATAATTATGAAACCCATTAATTTACTTTCAATTCGTAGGTTACGTAAATTCTAGAATTATAATGTTTCAATTATTTTAATTGGCTTATAACTGTGTACTATTATGTTCTAGTGTTTATTGGATCATTATAGAAGATACTTATACGTGCAAGACACTAGCAGGACTCTCAAGAAATAGTTATAATTTCTTTTCTTCGTCAATTTAGTGGACATTCCAATCGAATTGCAAGAAGAAAACTTGGTGAAATGCTTCATCCTCAACTGCTGAAAGATGGTCATTTTGCAGCACTTCAAATATCTAAACCTTAAAATGCTTATAGCATAATCCCTAAAATAATGACTGATAAATGTAGTTTCTTACAATTTTACTCGAGTTAAGAATAATGTATGTATTATAGGAGAAAAATATTTTGAAGATCGTAAAACATGCCGTTGTTAATATTACAGATTTTATCTTTAACATAATCGAGATTATTGGTTAAATAAATCGTTTCAACTTGTATTGCACAACGTACTGTATTCACTGTCACAGTAACGTTATAAATTTATATAATTTAACGCCCTGACATTAAGAGCAAAGTCACTTTTCGGTAAACTTCCAATATAATTCGCCATCAGATTAAATTAGATGATTTCAAAGCAGTACTTAGTTGTAGATGTTCTGCTAGTAGGTTATAGGCAATTAAGATTTGAAACGCTGTAACTGATTTTTTCCTAGACATTTTTGGTACAAGGTTGGCGAGTTGCAAAAAAAGCGTGATCTATTCCCCAGCTTTAGTTTCTATATTATATGGATTCGAAACATGGACTCTTACTATAAGGGAGGAAAACATATTACGAGTACTTTGAGGAAGAGTTCTTATGAACATTTTTGGACCAAAGAGAGATGAACTAACAGGTGAATGGAGATGACTTCATAACAATACACTATCTGGTCTTCTTAAGAGGTCAGATATAATAAGAGCAGTTAAGTCTCGTAGACAGCGAAGGGCAGAACATGTGGCACGAAAGGGAAATGAAAGACGTGCATGGAAACTTCATGTAAGAAAACCAGAGGGGAAAAAGCCCAGTTGGTAGACCAAGAATGAGGTGCGAGAATAATACTTAACTGTGATTTAAGGGAAGTAGATTATACAGGGAATGATTGGAAAACATTAGCTTAGGATAGGGATGTATGGAGAGCTTATGTCCGCACAGATATGCACCTACGGGTTCGATAGTGACAGTGAGAGAGTTTGTCATACACCGAATCCAACATAACCTCCGACTACTAGCTGAAAGCCAGTACGTGTACATATATTTATATAATTTTCTTCTTCCAAAAAGTTGAAGGCCCAAAGCCTTGTAATGCTTTCAGTGAAGCATTCTCGGTCTATCCTTTCTAGGACATCCCAAAGATGTCTTCCTTTGAGGACGATATTGAAGCATGACTAAAACCTATAATTAGAGCTAGGAATTTTAGGTGCTGCACCTATTATTTTTTGTTACTATAATGTTCAAATTAGCTAGTATTGCAAAGAATACATTAAATAAATGCCCATATCTGTGTTTTAGTTGCACCTTTTTGGACCTTTTTTCAATGCTAGCACCTTTTTGCACCTTTTCTTTAATGGAAGCAGATTTGCACCTTTTCAAACCTTTTTGTCTCCTTTGGAACATTTATTACCAAAATAATATATATATATATATATATATATATATATATATATATATTACATTTATTCAAGTACGATTTCAAGGGTTGGTAACGATATGTGGTATCAGTCCACATCACATTATTTCCACTTCAGTGCAAGCCCGTTAAGCTATTCCTTTTAAATGAGTTTGCGCCTCATTGCACCACAGTTATGCGAAAGCTATTGTTCAAGCAAGGAAGGTTGTTGAGTGCGTGAATAAATGTTTCAGTTCAAAATAATATTTGACTAGTACGGTCTGCTATTTTCCTGAGTTACCAGTATACAGTATGCCGAAACCAAAAGTGAACTCCTGTAAACTACGTGATCTTGTTAAAAAGTTTAGTGCAGATGGAATTCAGAGTGACGGATCTGTTATCAGGTGCATTCTTTGTGATATTTCAATAACAATTGATGAAAATCATCAATGCATTCATGTTACGCAGCATATAAGTAGTGTAAGTACTTACACAGACTCTTTAATATAAGACAACATGCGTGAATTTTGTGTCGTTAGTTACTTGTTGTAATTGGTTTTGGTAATCTTTAATAATAATTTACATGGGAAATTTGCAACTTTTATTTTAAAAATTGCACCTTTTTCTGCTAAATTAAAGCACCTTTTTCACCAAAATTTTGCACCTAAAATTCCTAGCTCTACCTATAATCAATGATCTTAAGGAAACAACCTGTTAACAGTTCTCAGTACCGTTGCTTCATTTTCATGTTTCCTAACATCTTCTGCCAATATTAGCCTGTAAGACCCATAGTGCGCGTTAAAACTTAGAGTCATGGCCAGAGCGATGTATTTTGTTTCTTTCCGAGACCTACGAAACGAACAAACACGCTAATCTAAAAATATGTTTCAAATAGAAATTAATTAGTGATTGAACTACAGCAGTTAAAATTTTTGTGAACAATTATAAAAATAAACACTGAACGAATTCATACAGTAATAACTAGTTTAAATAAATAAAATTTCTTAATTTTAATTTTCAATCAATATATAATGAAAGTGATATTACACAGCATATAAGGATTTACTCTCTGAACTTACGAATCAAGTTATTTTAAAAACAATTGATTTGAAGTTAAAGATAGATCTGTAACATTTTAAGAATTTGAAAACACGCTCAAAAAACATATAATGGAAAATGTATATGCTTTATTTCCTCTCATCACAAAAGTCTGTAAATATTATACAACATATAAAGTCAGTGCTTATAAAACAAACACATTATCACCTCTATGTGCACTTAGCAAAAGAAAAAATGAGCTGCCTCTTGTTTTCGAACATTTCAATTTTTAACGCGCGATTCACACGAGTAAACTAATTTGTACAGTACAGCTACAATATGTTCCCATTCGTCCAATGATGAACAATCTTTTATGTACAGCAAGCCAACGAACGCTTAGCTCAGTGCCTTATGGCTTGCTTCGTATGCAAAATGTCACAAGTTCAGTTCCCGATTAGGTTAAATGTTTTAATTGTTACAATGATTTCTATAGTATTCTGTGTGTCCATTCTTACACAAAAACGAACTAACTATTTGGGAATATTTCTTTTTACTTTTTATTTCAGGATTGTTTCTGTTAGACAGGTATTCTCAACCAAAATATACAATTGCTTTTTTTTCATACTTACCGGTCTTGTATTTATTATTACAATTTATTTATAAATATATTTATAAGTAGTATGACAAATTATTATTACTATTATCATTATTATTATTATTATTATTATATTATTATTATTATTATATTATTATTATTATTATTATTATTATTATTATTATTGTCCATCATCTATGGGCGATTATTAGGCTGGAGTTGACCTATATGAAGTAAATTCTTGAATTGAATTGTGAAACGTTTCATCACTAATACGTAATACGAGTATGTATATATATATATATATATATATATAAACTTTTTTACACAAATTTAGAGCATTATTATTAAAACGTGGTACTGCATACACAATCAAATTTATTTCGGTAGCTAAATAGTGTATTAGAGTTTATGTTGGCAGCATTATTACGTAATATAGTGTAAAGCGGATGTAGAATACGTGGCAGGAATTAAATGTTATCGGATGAATTTTGCGGAAATACAATAAACAACAAAAAATCATTGTCGAGGGATCTGAACCTTGGCTCTCATAGATATTTCATTTCTTTCGTAATTGGTTTAATGATCTACGCTACTTGCACGTCGGATAATAATCATCTAAATCCTGGTTGTCTTGTTTATTTTTACACTAAGCACGAGAGTTGAACTTTATTCGAAATGTCAAATGTGAGTAATATTGTATAAGTCGAACACTCGTACATATCTAGAAACATATCTCCTTCATTGATCTCTAACTATTTATGACCATTAGAACTAAATATAGCGTATTTTAAACATTTAACAATGCGTTACCTCGTGAAAAACACCCTTATTTCTTCTAGCATGCACAGTGGGTCATAACAAGGACACTGCGTTTTGAAGCCGCTAATTTTTTTTGCTAAGTGTACATTAATTTTATTTGCTGGATAATTCTTAAGTTTTCTAGTTTTGAACACAATTTTTTCAGTCAAAAATTTTGTAAAAATGTTTGTGAAAATTTTGAAACAGAAAGATAGCCACATATGTTGTTATGTAAGCCATTAATCAACCCGATATATTAAAAAAACTACTAAGAATTTATTCTTATTCTAGGAATGACACGAAAAACGAAGATACAAGAACTGCACAGTGATCTAAAATGCGAAGAAATTGGCAAAAATCTGGAAGTCAGTATTTGGCTCCCAAATTCATCCACATGCGTGACATTAAAAATTAGAAGCGTATACGAATATCTGGGTACGCATAATTGATGCCAGGACTTTTAATTAGTTGTTACGCGCAATATGTTAGTAAATGACTGATTTTAACAAACAACTTATATGCGAAAAATTTAGAAAAATATATTGATCTGTAAAAATAGATAAGCTAATTAATTTAGAAAAAATAATTATTACTATTTTTATTTATTTGTTTATTTAGATTTTATAATGTTTACTTATCCTACTCTGCTTAAAGTTTCATATTCCTTCTCATTCGCTTTATCCTTCCACTCCACAACGTCCAGTTCTCTTGTTTCGTTATTACACGCTTCCATGATCTTTCTAAGTCTGGCCTGGCGGAAGTCTGGCCTGGCGGAAGTCTGGCCTGGCGGAAGTCTGGCCTGGCGGAAGTCTGGCCTGGCGGAAGTCTGGCCTGGCGGAAGTCTGGCCTGGCGGAAGTCTGGCCTGGCGGAAGTCTGGCCTGGCGGAAGTCTGGCCTGGCGGAAGTCTGGCCTGGCGGAAGTCTGGCCTGGCGGAAGTCTGGCCTGGCGGAAGTCTGGCCTGGCGGAAGTCTGGCCTGGCGGAAGTCTGGCCTGGCGGAAGTCTGGCCTGGCGGAAGTCTGGCCTGGCGGAAGTCTGGCCTGGCTGAAGTCGTGGCCTGGCTGAAGTGTGGCCTGGCGGAAGTGTGGCCTGGCGGAAGTGTGGCCTGGCGGAAGTGTGGCCTGGCGGAAGTGTGGCCTGGCGGAAGAGTGTGGCCTGGCGGAAGTGTGGCCTGGCGGAAGTGTGGCCTGGCGGAAGTGTGGCCTGGCGGAAGTGTGGCCTGGCGGAAGTGTGGCCTGGCGGAAGTGTGGCCTGGCGGAAGTCTGGCCTGGCGGAAGTCTGGCCTGGCGGAAGTCTGGCCTGGCGGAAGTCTGGCCTGGCGGAAGTCTGGCCTGGCGGAAGTCTGGCCTGGCGGAAGTCTGGCCTGGCGGAAGTCTGGCCTGGCGGAAGTCTGGCCTGGCGGAAGTCTGGCCTGGCGGAAGTCTGGCCTGGCGGAAGTCTGGCCTGGCGGAAGTCTGGCCTGGCGGAAGTCTGGCCTGGCGGAAGTCTGGCCTGGCGGAAGTCTGGCCTGGCGGAAGTCTGGCCTGGCGGAAGTCTGGCCTGGCGGAAGTCTGGCCTGGCGGAAGTCTGGCCTGGCGGAAGTCTGGCCTGGCGGAAGTCTGGCCTGGCGGAAGTCTGGCCTGGCGGAAGTCTGGCCTCGCGGAAGTCTGGCCTGGCGGAAGTCTGGCCTCGCGGAAGTCTGGCCCGGCGGAAGTCTGGCCTCGGCGGAAGTCTGGTCCGGCGGAAGTCCTGGTCCGTCGGAAGTCTGGTCCGGCGGAAGTTTCTGGTCCGGCGGAAGTCTGGTCCCGGCGGAAGTCTGGTCCTGCGGATGTCTGGTCCGGCGGAATTCCTGGTCCGGCGGAAGTCTGGTCCCGGCGGAAGTCTGGTCCGGCGAATGTCTGGTCCGGCGGAAGTCCTGGTCCGGGCGGGATTGCCGTGGTCCGGCTACTGCCTGGTCCGGCTGATAGCCTGGTCCGGCGTATGTCCTGGTCCTTGGCGGATTTCCTGGTTCCGCGGAAGTCTGGTCCGGCGGAAGTCTGGTCCGGCGGAAGTCTGGTCCGGCGGAAGTCTGGTCCGGCGGAAGTCTGGTCCGGCGGAAGTCTGGTCCGGCGGAAGTCTGGTCCGGCGGAAGTCTGGTCCGGCGGAAGTCTGGTCCGGCGGAAGTCTGGTCCGGCGGAAGTCTGGTCCGGCGGAAGTCTGGTCCGGCGGAAGTCTGGTCCGGCGGAAGTCTGGTCCGGCGGAAGTCTGGTCCGGCGGAAGTCTGGTCCGGCGGAAGTCTGGTCCGGCGGAAGTCTGGTCCGGCGGAAGTCTGGTCCGGCGGAAGTCTGGTCCGGCGGAAGTCTGGTCCGGCCGAAGTCTGGTCCGGCCGAAGTCTGGTCCGGCGGAAGTCTGGTCCGGCGGAAGTCTGGTCCGGCGGAAGTCTGGTCCGGCGGAAGTCTGGTCCGGCGGAAGTCTGGTCCGGCGGAAGTCTGGTCCGGCGGAAGTCTGGTCCGGCGGAAGTCTGGTCCGGCGGAAGTCTGGTCCGGCGGAAGTCTGGTCCGGCGGAAGTCTGGTCCGGCGGAAGTCTGGTCCGGCGGAAGTCTGGTCCGGCGGAAGTCTGGTCCGGCGGAAGTCTGGTCCGGCGGAAGTCTGGTCCGGCGGAAGTCTGGTCCGGCGGAAGTCTGGTCCGGCGGAAGTCTGGTCCGGCGGAAGTCTGGTCCGGCGGAAGTCTGGTCCGGCGGATGTCTGGTCCGGCGGATGCCTGGTCCGGCGGATGCCTGGTCCGGGCGGATGTCTGGTCCGGCGGATGTCTGGTCCGGCGGAAGTCTGGTCCGGCGGAAGTCTGGTCCGGCGGAAGTCTGGTCCGGCGGAAGTCTGGTCCGGCGGAAGTCTGGTCCGGCGGAAGTCTGGTCCGGCGGAAGTCTGGTCCGGCGGAAGTCTGGTCCGGCGGAAGTCTGGTCCGGCGGAAGTCTGGTCCGGCGGAAGTCTGGTCCGGCGGAAGTCTGGTCCGGCGGAAGTCTGCTCCGGCGGAAGTCTGCTCCGGCGGAAGTCTGCTCCGGCGGAAGTCTGCTCCGGCGGAAGTCTGCTCCGGCGGTAAGTCTGGTCCGGCGGAAGTCTGGTCCGGCGGAAGTCTGGTCCGGCGGAAGTCTGGTCCGGCGGAAGTCTGCTCCGGCGGAAGTCAGGTCCGGCGGAAGTTTGGTCCGGCGGAAGTCTGGCCTGGCGGAAGTCTGGCCCGGCGGAAGTCTGGCCCGGCGGAAGTCTGGTCCGGCGGAAGTCTGGTCCGGCGGAAGTCTGGTCTGGCGGAAGTCTGGTCTGTCGGAAGTCTGGTCTGGCGGAAGTCTGGTCTGGCGGAAGTCTGGTCTGGCGGAAGTCTGGTCTGGCGGAAGTCTGGTCTGGCGGAAGTCTGGTCTGGCGGAAGTCTGGTCTGGCGGAAGTCTGGTCTGGCGGAAGTCTGGCGGAAGTCTTGTTGAAGTGTGACTGAAATAGGAATGAAAACAGACTGTTGGACTCATGGGCTGTCTGGATCTCGTGTTCTCGGTTTCATTATTTTGTATTATGTATTTCAGTAAAGATTAGATATAGATCGAGACATAGAGAAGACGGGGATAAGGACATTATACCCGAGGTTGGAGCTTTTGGTGACCGTAAATGTCACTGGGTCAATATTTTAATTGGTACGGATTGTTAATTGCCCTAGCTCGGTTGTTAGGCGGTTCCCATTTGTTTTAGGATATAAGCGTTGAGATCCTTATTTATTTAGGGACCGCAAGGAGAGTTACGTGGAAAGCAGACAATAGTTACTTTATTTCTGTTCGTTAACACACTTAAATGCACTTTACACTTTGCTTCCCGCAGCTGTAAATGTTGGAGTTTGAAGTTTCTTCAAACGTGATGATAGCATAAAAATCCAGTATAAGGACTTCTGTTCTAATTGCAGGCTACATATTTATGGCCCCTTCGCATTAAGGTTTATTTCTTCTAGCCGTGGAATGTGACGCTTGCAAATTTCCACAAATAAGATATTTAAATTCTTCATATTCTATGTTCAGTTAATCCTTTAGTTTATTGATTAATCGTATTTATTAATCGTTATACTAAATTCGGGGTCACATCCTATCCGTTACAAGGTAACTCGGGGGTGGTGGTGATGCTCTAATTAATAATAATATTCTCTGTCCCTCGGGCTCTTTCAATATTATGAATGCATAAGTCAGTTTAACACAATTATACGAAGTGAGTGGCATTAAAATAATTATTAGAAAAAAGTGTTAATAATTTGATTAAAATGTGGAATAAAAATTCAGTTTTATAATGCTTAAATTAACGGCCCGAATATTTGGTCTAATAATTAGTATAAAGGTTAATTTCTTTGGCAGATTGTTACCACATCTAATTTTGTAGAAAACTGTTCTCATTTCTCCCCTCTAAAGAAAAGTAAAAATTTTGATTTTTGTTTTTTTTTTTTTGACATTTTGGATCACTGTGCACCGGGCGGCTGCATTAGCGGAAGCACATTCGACAGTTTACCACGTCTGCGGCAGGTGAGCAATTCCAAAATTCCAATAAATCTTTGGAGAAAATCCCGTGCTATTTAATATATAATTTATTTGACCTGTGAATTTGGATTTATTATCTGAGTTAAAAGATGCAGGAGATTAAGATGAAAATGAAAAAACTCAGAACGTAATTTTACATTAGTTATTTGCTATTAAACGGTTCTATGTGACATTTTTATAAACTCTGCTTACAACTTATATATTATTTTCCCAAGTTTTATACAAGTTTATTCCAAACATTTTTTTTTTAATTCAGTTAGAAGAATACACTTCAAGTATAAATATGATTAGGGGGCTATTTCATAATGACAAACTATAATATTAAATATGTTAGGACCAAAACGTAGTCCGTGGATATCTGACAATATCTGGTCTATACAAAATTATATGCTACCAGATAACTGGATATATTATAAAGCCAATATTTTATTTCTTACACTCTTCTCTGTTTAAACTAATTACTGTGAAAATTAGCAAATGTAACATTTAAAATGTATTTCTTGGTATAATGTTTCCATTGAATTGCTCAGGAATTCGGGGCGCTGTATCAGTCAGGTCGTTGAGGGAGCAGATTTGTCGATTACCTGTATAGGTAAAGTTTATATTTTCATTCTTTATATTTTAATTTATCAATATTTACTCATAAGTCAATTATTGTTTAAAATTAATTACGTATTAAGAAATATGCATAACAACATAGTTAAAACCTTTCTGTTTTGTTATAATGTAAACGTTCTGTGTGTCAAGTATACAACAGAACAAATCACTGTAACTACTCTAATATCAAAATATTTTCAGAACGTTGTTTGAAACATAATATCCAGCAAATCTTCACGTGCACTCGTAGAGGTATAACTGAAAGTGCATATGACATGTTTCCTATGAATAATATAATTATATATATTTTTTTTTTGCTACTAATATTTACAGACTTCAGACAATGTGATTTTCTGTTTGTTTTTCTCGAATAAGTTAAATAATAGTTAAGAATATTAAAATGTTAATTTTAAAATCAAACTGAACTTTTGGAAAAATAGGAAATACTGGATCAAATTTTGGTTACATCTACAAACATGTACATACATTGTATACCTACAAATAAATAATTATTGTTATTCAATTTAATATTTACTTTTATTTTTTATTATTGTTGTTTTTACCCGAAGAAACCAGAAGAACAGCTGCTGTCCTATAACTCAGTGTTGATTCTCTAAAGGCTAGAAGAAGACAACGTCGATGACAAATTATCTGGTCCTCCAGGTTGGAGATTTTAGCAATGGGCCAGCTCCCTGTTGTAGAGATATAAAATGTATACTCCTATAAAATCAAAATAGAATAAAGTAAGGACTGAAAAAATCCGAGCAATATTTCAGTTGCAGGCCTACGAGCAATGTAAACGAACTTGATGTATGGATTGCGTTTTCATTGGTCAAATAACTGTTTACATAATTTAAACGTGTAAGAAAATGTACTTTTCTTTGTAACACTATAAATTAAGAAAATAAAAATAATACACACACACGGGCGCGCACACTCACATATAAATATATATATATATATACATATATACACACGACATGAAAGAAAAATGAAAACCTGAACTGGGATTTGAATCCAGAGCTCCAAATTGATACTCGAGTGCGCTACCAATTACGCTATCCAGACACCCTAGCACAAATATTTATTTGATCTTTATACATATCCTCTAGAAGAAATGTCAGAGGGAAAAGAAATTGGAAGGGGCGTACGGCAAAGATATCCTCTATCACCTACACTTTTCAACATCTACATTTAAGACCTAATGAAGAACTGCTTGAGGAATACGGCAGGCGTAAACATGGGAGGAAGAAGAAGTAAGTATATAAGATTTGCTGATGATACGGCTTTGCTAGCAGAAGATGCAATGGCACTGAGGAATATGCTGATGGAGCTAAATGACAAGTGCAAGGATAATAGAATGAAGATAAATAAAAATAAAACGAAGGCCATGATTATACGAAGGAAATTAAGGAAGATAAACGTGAGGATTAAAGATGAGGACATTGAGCAAGTGGAGAGCTTCAAATACATGGCTTGTACTATCAGCAGTAACATGAACTGCGGTCAAGAAGTAAAGCAGAGGATAGGAATGGCAAAAGAAGCTTATAACAAGAAGAAAAGAATTTACAGTGAACTTTTGGCAAAAGAACTGAGGAAGAGTCTAGTGAAGTGCTTTGTGTGGAGTGTAGCATTGTATGGTGCAGAGACTTGTACAATACGACGGAATGCTCGGGAAGCTTTTGAGATATGGGTATGGAGAAGGATGGAACATATAAAATAGAATGACAAAATAAAAATAAAGATGTGCTAGACAGAGTGGCTGAAGGAAGAACAATGCTGGAACTCATAAAGAAGAGGAAAAGGAAATGGAGTGGCCACTGGCTAAGAAGAAACTGCCTGCTGACGGATACCCTAGAAGGAATGGTCAACGGAAAGAAAGTTAGAGGCAGAAAAATATATCAGATGATAGACAATATTAAAATAAATGGTTTGTATGCGGATACAAAAAGGAAAGCTGAGTTAAGGAAAAAGTGGTTAATGTTGAGTTTGCAGTGAAAGACCTGCTCTTGGATAGAACACTATGAATGAATGGATGAATGAATGAATGAAAATAATATATCCTTTATCAGGAGAGGTAGCGAAAACTCTATCTCACTGTTTTATAAATTCAATTATAACATCGAAATATATATATATATATATATATATATATATATATTAGGCGTACCTAGCACACGTCTATATACGTTATGTGGGAGAATCCTAAAATATAGGGCCTATAATAATATTAAAAGATGGAAAGATCGAATAAGCACTGACCGCCGTGGACTAGTGGTTATTACGATCCTTGCCTCGGTCCCGAGGACCGCGGTTTCAAACTTTGACTGGGTCTATGGACTTCTTTAGGTTGAAAAAAATCCAAGGATTCAGTCTTCCGGGAGGAACTTAGAGCCGTGGGTCACAGTCTAAAGATTTTCAGGCAGGTAAAAGATCCTTAAGCCTGTTTAAAGGCTTCTACCAATATTTATCGAATTTTCCCATCCTAGTACTACTTTGCTTTCCTGGATGTCACTATGAGGCGGAACACTGACCACGGGCCACTCTGACATATATCCGAAAAAATTGCAACTAAATTAATATGGTTGAATTTCTCGCCTGTAGGGGGAGAATTTCCAGGTAAGAAAACATTGATCATATATCTCCTTGTAGACCTAATGCATTGGAATCATAGGATATCTACCGACATCATGGAAAAAGTGTAAACGTCTGGATAGGTAGGCCCATATATAATGTTTGTCATAAATAAATAAGAGATGAAAGTTAATAATTATTGGTACCATCTTGTCTTGTATTCACTCTTTGTATTCACTCTTATTTCCTCTAAATATAAGATATAACCTAAGAAACATATTTGTATCATTGACACCTCCGGACACAATTCATTCATATAGCTGTTAAAAAGTAACACCAATAGACGGGATCGGTGGAGTAATATCTTAAGCAAATTTGGAACTTAGCTCGGATACAGTATAGCAGTTAATGAAAATTGGATGTTGGGAAAATCACGGGATTTCAGATAAAATTAACCCTGGAACCTGACGGTTAAACCTTACATCAATATTTCTGATTGTGGGGTCACAGTGACCCCTCACATAATTTTAGTTTTAAAACGTGTTTATTTTAACAGGATTTGTATAAGGTTTTCTAATTTATATTATGCATTCTAGTAAATTAAACTTCCATATTTAATACCATTAAGCAGACCATTGAGGGTCAGGGAGTACATATCTAATTAACTATATGACTATCTCACATTGTAATCACACGCCAGATCAATGAAATGTTTTTTTGACAGTTCACACAGGATGGGCCTGTGATCATTCCACATGGGTTTATTGCACTCCACACATTCCATAGCTATCTTATCTTTTTTCTAGGACAGAAGTTGCATATTTTTCTTCCACTGAAAGCTACAGCTTCTGTCATCTTGTTGTACACCTGTCTCTGTTGGATCCCAGGATTTTTAAACTGACCCAAACCTTGTGGCGGCACTATGGCCCACGAGTCGATTCAGCCTCTATTGGATGTAAGTACCAGACGCTTCTTCTGGGGATAAAGGCGACCATTACGCAGGGCTGACAACCCGGCTGACATCAAGTGCCGATTGTCCAGAAAATGTGGGAGCCTTAACCTCCTCCTACTACCCCATGGGCCTCTTGAGGCCTGTAGTGGGATCACTTTACTTTACTTCACTTTACTATCACTTCTGTTTACGAGTTCACTTATTCATCACTTGTGAGCCATTTACTTGAAGATGCCATTATAAAAATAAAATAAAATAAAAAGTAAGGAATTACTGTCTTACTAACATAGATAATTATTATATAATTGAAAGACTTGACAGCCTATAGGCCTAATCATGAAATTCAGTTTGAAGAAAAATACACATTATTACCTGACGATGGGGATTGTATGACCCCAACTACTACCACAACAAATATTTATTTCTCCTTCTTGTAAACTGATTTATGAAAACTCACAAAACTCTCACCACTTAAAGAACAAGGTTAGATCTGAATTCTCACAAAGCTCTAAAAAAGTGAGTCCGAAATTACGAATGTTCAGATGAACAGAAGTATCTGCTGGGTCGCCATGACCCCACCATCAGGTTCCAGGGTTAATGTAATTCCGAAAATGAATTTGTATTGGAATACCAGAAAGAGAAGTGGAAACCAACAAAATAATTGATGGGTGGCATCAGGAGATGTATGAAGAGAATGAAATTAGCAGAAGAAAATGCGGTAGTAATAAAATGTAATCGTAATACGAATGAAAAACTAATTGTTTTATAAAATTATTAGGTTCATATCGTCGCGGACATAAGCTCTCCATAAATCCCGAATACGAGCCAATATTTTCCAATCAACCCCTGTATAAGCTTCTTCCTTCAAATGATGGCTAATATATTTTCCCATCTTATTCCTGACTTACCAACAGGTCATTTTCTCTTGTTTTTCCTATAAGGAATTTCCATGACTTTTGCCATTCCCCATTCGTCCTACATGTTCTGCCCTTCGCAGTCTACGAGACTTAATTTTCTTGTTATATCTGGCTTCTCATAAAGATAATGTGCTGAACTGTTAGTTTTCTACATTCTCCTGTCTCATCATCTCATTTCTTTTTTGAATTATGATTCCTAAAATAGGCTATTTGGAATTTTTTTCACAATTTTTTTCATTTGTCATTAACTGTCCACTTCTATTTTACAACATTCATCAACTATTATATCATCGGGATAACGTAAACTCCGCCTTCAAGGCGCCCCAACCTAAGAAGTGGATTGCACTTCCGAAGATGAAACCAGGAATGTCAAAGACAACCTGGTGGTAATATACTAAAATGAGTAAATAATATTAGCAATAATAATAATAATAATAATAATAGTAATAATAGTAATAATAAGCTCTCCATAGTTCTCTATCCTGATCTGATGTATTCCAATCATCTCCTGATCTCAATCTTGCTCTACCAACTGAACGTTTCCCTCTGGTTACCTTACAAGTGGCTTTCATGACTCTCCGTCATTCCCCACTCATGCCACATGTCCTGCTCATCGCAGCCTCTTCTTATTGTATCTGCTTTCCTATAATGATCATCACTGTTATAAAGTCACCTGTCTCTTCATCTATCTTCGATCCAAACATTTTCCTTAAAGCTTTATTCTCACATATCGATACTCCTTTTCTCCTCCCATAAAATAAGAGTCCACGTATCGCATCCATATAATATAACTGGGAGAATAACAGGTTCATATATTTTCAGTTTAACTTTTTTAGAAGAGTTGGGACGACCTGTATCTCTGTAATATATAATAGCACGCATTTCCAGAATTGAGCCGATGTTTAATTTCTTTGTGTGTCTCATTCCTATTTGTGATTATTGTTCCTAGGTGTTTGAATTCAGCCACTTTCAAAAAATTTCCCTCATTTGTCATTAATTCTCTATTACAGTTTATTACCATTATGTAAAATATTCCTGTGTGTGAACGTATATTTAATCTTATTGATGATGATGATGATGATAATACTAATAATAATAAAATAATAATAATAATAATAATAATAAAAAATAATAATAAATAATAATAATAATAATAATAATAAAATAATAATAATAAAATAATAATAAAATAATAATAATAATAATTATAATAATAATAAATAATAATAAAAATAATAATAATAATAATAATAATAATAATAGATAGATAGATAGATCATCGGTTTATTAATGTCTTTGACATCGTCCGATTCCTAATAGCCAATTTTGTCGGTCCATCCAATCTCCTGGTTGTAGATGTTTCTCCTTCATATATAACCATATTCCCTGAATAATAATATAGGAAATACTATTATTACCAGGTAATTTTTAACACTTCACACCCGACTGTTGAAACGCAATTATTTACCTTATAAAGAAACTCTACAACTTTTCTTATGTGTCACATTCAGTACCAGGCACTGAGCAGGGCATTTAAACCCACAGGCCAGCCATTTAAATACCCCAGCTACCCTTTTCGTGGCACTTCAGATTATTGGCCATTATTCACAAAATATTAGTCCTAGAAAATTCAAATTTTGTACATACCTAAAGGAGATATCCTAGTAGGATTCGATGGTGAAATAACTTGGGTGATTGACATCACATGATATCGGCGTATCAATTTCAGGAAAGTGGAAGTTCATCTTCACTTTCACTTTGTGAATCTTCTATTAAGGAATCAGTTGATCACCTGAATCATCATTATACAAAATATTCTCTAATTCTTCTTCAGTGAGATATTTTTCTTTCGCCATGGTTTCACTCACGCACAAACAACAGCGCGATAACGAGAAAGATATATATGCGACTGCATTGGAGCCTGGAGTCAAGTTTGGGTGAACGAATTCCATGTGTTGTTTGTTTTAAAAATAAAAGGGGATTCGCCAAGGTTAAACGTATCGAACGGGAATAGAAAATGTACATTTACATGCCATCTAAGATCTTCAAGACATACTAAGCCAACACAATATTTAAGCGCCGAATATAAACGCGGTTTGTTCGCGCCCGCTCTAAAACGAGTTAACTGACCGACGGCCGCATACACGATACTCTCTTTAAACACCTTAACTGGTTTACGGTACTGAATGTGACAATCATGCCGTAACATTCTAAGTGATATCTGATTTGCATCAAGAGGAGGACAATTCCAAGCTTAACTAATAACATGATAACAGGTTTTTAGTTGTAACATTTTATACAAGCTCTTAATTAATATAGATTGGTTGAAATAATGAATTATAACAGAATCCATACGGGATGTGAGAGTGAATACTGTAACTAATTCTTCAGAGTCGCACGACCCGGTTTCTGCAAGTTCTGTACACATGAGAAAGTAACGTGTCACAAGAAATACGTACTGACTTCTTATAATAATGAACGCAGATCAATTACAATTGATCGAAGTTTTACTGCTCATTTTTTTCACAAACATGTCTATAAGTTATAATTATTAACCATACAGTGGTATTTTTGTTTAGTTATGCTAGCAGGCGCTCTTTACAACATGTTTGTTATTCTCTCCTGGCATGGTTAAACTGTAGCCTACTAAACCAATACACCTCGAAAGACGAGTTTTAACTATGTCTCTGTTATAGCCGATTAATTCAGTACCAAGGAAAAACTCTGCAATATGTTGTATAACACTTGAAAAGAAATTCTTTACTTAAACAAGTCGGTACTGATTGACTAGTGATTTTCATGGTCGTTTCAGGTTTCGAGTTTCGCAGGTGCAATCTTGGCTTAGGTGGATGGATTTTTAGGGACTTAAAATTCTTGGACACAACTTTCTTCGAAAGGGAAACGAGCCATGATCCCGTAACGTACATTTACAGCTTTTAAAAAGATCCAAACCCCCCCCCAAAAAAAGACACCTCTTGAAGATTCTGCATTCAATTTTCTCCCGGATTTTAATTGGACGCTAATTACCTCAGTTATATCCTATATTGTTTGAGTTTACTATATTAATATAGAGAACTTGGCTTTCCCTTACTTTTTTCGATTTCAATAAAATAATTTTGGATATTTAAATCTTAAGCGAAAGGATTAAGTTGGGGCGCCTGGAAGACCGAGTTACGTTTTCCCGATGACATGATGGGTGATGAATGATGATAAAGTACCACGAGAGTCTTTGAACCGAAACTTAGTTCAAATCCAGACCATGAGCGACCATAGGAAAAAAATCCATTGGCCTGACTGGAAATCGAACATGACACCCCATGAACTGTAGTCAGAATATCTGACCACTAGCCCATGTGGCTGGTCACCATAGAGTGTTAATTGTATTTTCACTCTACAATAACATACAACACGCATTTTATAATAATTTTCAGTTTGTAAAGGTTTGTATTCAACAGTATTTTACCATAAGAGATATTTCTTAACAGTATAGAGTACAGATCTATTTCAAAACACTGACAATATGGAAAATATGAATATGTGGTACAGGACAACCTTCTCTCCATAGCGTGACAGGCCTAGATGGCCCTTGGCATACCAGCTGGCTGCTGGCCTCACATCTACATGTGTTAATGACAGAGGTAGGCGATTATCCTGCTAGTATAGGGATGACACGTGGTCAGCACGTCGGGTCCCCCAGCCGTTATAATTTGTTTTCTAAACCTACTCATTAAAGCTACCAAAGCTACCAAATGCCTCACGATGCTAGGTGGGCACAGTCTCATACTGGCCGAAATACCACGAAAATATTTCTTCCTCTATGGAGACTCGAACCAGCGCAAGTCCCGTAGCTCTGCGCCAAGGCTTCCTGCCTTAAGACTCGGCTACGGCGCGGGACACATGACAAACACTCCATCACAATATTTTAATCCCGATAAGGAATTACGACAAATAAAATGTTGTTTATTTGTCTAATTAATATTTGAGTATAAAGTAATATTAGTTCTAAAAGCAAAAGCTATTCTTGAGCTCCAAATTTCGAGCCTTTACGTGGGCTCAAAACTGATTTGGAGAATTATAATTTTGATTTTATTACGTGAGCAGTCAAATATGGGGACTGCCAGATATCTGAAATCATGAAAACAGTTACGGCCAGCCAGCGGACTGCTTCATTCTCGTGTCTGTGTCACTTCTAATATTCTAACCCGCAAAACATCTTTTGTCATAAATTGTTCGTAGTGAACAAATGTAGTAACAGACCGATAATTTACATTTCTTTATTAGCACGCATAAGATATTTTTATCTATTTATTAGCCTTAATGAGGAAGAGATAGAGACACAGAGACAGAGAGCAATACCTACCTAATACTCTCTGACGTCAGTCATACTTTCAGTTATATTGCGGTACATGTTCGAAAGTTATTTATATTTTTACAAAAAATTTAAGGATATTTCGGTTAATCATTTATGACACAGATGGTAAGGTAAGTATTCAGATTTTAGAATTATATAGCGGTCCTTTCTAAATTTAAAAATTAAGTAAAAATATGAGCATCAAGCACATTTATTTAACATAATTATAAAATTTTTTCACAGTGATCATGAATTGTTTTTAGAGTGAAAAAAATCAATCATTGTTATATCATATAGGGTACAAACAATATGATAACGTTAATAGAGGATATTTTTGCTACTTAAGCCATAAAAGTATCCTGCAATTCACATTTAGTATGGATTAATGATATTACAAAGAATCCAAGCAAAAGCTTGATTCTGAGCGATTCCATGAAAATTTCATACTGAAATAAACATTAAGAAATTTACGCAGAAATAGTTTTGTCGACGGATTATAAGTTACATCATTAAAGATAAAATTTTCTGATTCTGCAAGAGAATATTTTAATATAGCGTACTTGTCTAATCTAAAATCAGTGCTAGAAATATTCATATTCCAAACCTGTAACAACACGCATGTTTTATGAATTTGTTGTTTAACTATTTGGTCGTATTAATTTGTTATATTTAACAAACTCCTTTGTTAAACCTAATTTTGGTCCTTTTTGGTCGTTAATGCAACTTTATTTACTCTATTTTAATGTCTCCTATTTACTGTTAACTGTGTAAAATGGTCAGTCAGTCACGGAAAACGTATACAAATCATTGTACACAACTTAACAATTGATGGATGTAAATTTCTTCCTGGATTCTAGGTTATCGGTATACAACTAACTCACTGGCCCTATCGAACTTCAAGGTTCATGGCCGCGCGGTCACACACATCCCTATCCTGAGATGTTTTCTAATCGTTCCCTGTATAATCTACTTCCCTCAAATCATGGTTAATATTATTCTCCCACTTCATTTTTGGCCTATCTGCTGGACGCTCATTTTTATAAAAAAAATACCTACCTTGGTTTATTTTAATAGGCTATTCTGAGTTTCGTTGTGAAACATCGAAAAATGTGACGGCTAGAGAGATTTTAAAATTTTCGTTTCAGCTGAACTCCTACACTTAATGATTTTAACACATAATAGATAACGGCTAATCACACGCCGCATATATATATATATATATTATTTTAATGTTATAATGATTTATACAGATTAATGTATTGACTTACCCATTCACAGTCAATTTGTCATAGTTGATATATATATTACAATTATAATTCCAAACACCAAATAAAAAATTTTAAAATCAACGCATTTCAATGAGAGAGTTATCATTATCAAGTCTTGACAAGATAGCTTTACTATTGAAACCAGTTGACTATTTATATTTGTTTAGTTTCGGATTATATATATATATAGTAATGTAGGCCCGAGGGCAGGTCTTTTCGCCTGCAAACATAGCATTTCCATGCTATGTTTTGCAGCTTTACTAGGTAATTATAGATGTGGGTAGCTTTCCTGTTGCTTTGAACTGATAAGGGAATGATGATGAATGCCGGATAATTTTTCGTGGACCGTTAGGCCCTATGGTTCCTAACATTTGTCTGACATTTGATGAAAGACCCCGAAAAAACCTCACCCAGGAGCATGTCCCGACCGAGATTCCGAACCCGGACCCACCTCTGCATGACAATACATCACGCTACCTCGAGACCACCGCGATGGACCTTATATATATATGAACACCACGAGATTATATATTATTATAATTATATTGGTATCATTGTCAGAGTGTTTTTTGTTGCTATGGGACAGAAGTTATTTAAATCACTAACCGAATATGTTAGAAACAAAATGTATCATTGTTGCGTGCAAGTGATTCAAATAAATGAGTTTTAACAATTGTGCCAACATTTTGGTGAAAGTTCGTTCGACGTATGTCCAATTCCGTCATTTTATCGAAGTAATTCGGGAGGTATCAGTTACTAACTAATTTACCCTTGGGTGGAGAATTCTAATGACTCGTGAATACAGATCAACATAATACTAAACATAACATAGCGTGAGAACAAACGTGTATTTTATGGTTTATTATTATTCAGAGTCGTTTTAGCAAATAACGCGTAATTGTAATCATTAATATGACATTAAGGTATTAATACTTTTCTCCGTCCTTGTAAATCAACTAGGTAACAAATCCTTAAATACCTAGTTTTTATTTGTTTTCCAATAGTCACATCAAAGAAAAAACCTCCTCAATGCATTTAAATTTAAAATCAGTATGCTTTCCCTGTTTGTTTAAAGAAACTGGATTATATAATATAATCACAACTAACAGTCTATATAACTTTCTTGGTGTACATTATTGTGGCTTTGGAACGAACCAACACACAAACACAGCACTTCTCAACACTTTAGAGAACATTAAATGTTCTATGGACAAAAGTGACACCAGTTCTACTCGAGTACAGCAGAGTCGTTGACACTCTAGACATAAACGTACTCCTAGCTAAACTAAAGATATTACATGTGTGACACAACTGCTTTGATTGGTTTATATCTTACAAATCATTACCAATCAACTTGTGTTAAAAAACGTTATTTTCCTTGCATTTAGTCAGAAGAGTAAATAAAATCTATAGTATTAGTTCTTATCAGTTATCATAAGAAATGCTACGAGTGAATTTATCTAGAGGATTTGGAAAACAAGAGTGGCATTTGTAAGGAATATTTTAACGAATAAAATTAAGATGTTTACTCACAAATCATTATATAAATAGTTATATTAAAATATTTATATATTTAACGTAAACGGCGATATTTGAGAACAAATCATAAATGTTTGAATATGTTTCATATGTCCATCACTACTACTTGATCATACTATTTATTGCCAAATAGGATCGCAATATTATAAGAATGCAACCTAGTGGAGAAAAAATTAAACACATCATACTGTATATTATAACCGACGTTATAGGTTATTAATTCATTTTATTAAACAACACACTATGATCAGTATTTAAAAACAGATTTATTGAACGAACACGCAATTATCAAATGTGTAGGTCGAAGAATATGTTAATTATTTGCATTATTCAACCTATTTGTTCGAGAGTCAGTTTCTCCAAAATAACCCTCTGAACTGTTCAGAATATTAAAAAGGAGGAGCTTTCCTTAATATGTTAAACAGAGGTAGATAAATATCGAGGTGAAACACGACTGTGATTGGTTGTAAATCAAAATTCATTAAATCCTGATTGGTCATTGACTCCCATTTAGGGCACGAGTTAAATAGTCATAAGTAATGTCACGAGAGATTTCCAAATTATCTAGAGGATTTGGAAATCAAGATTGGCATTTGTTAGGACTATTTAACGAATAAAATTAAACTGTTTACTCAAAAGTCATTATTTAAATATAGTTACCTGTATTTTAAATTTTGTGTATATTTAATATAAACGGTGATGTTTGAAAACAAATCACAATGTGAGGTTACGTATATTCACGGCAACTTGATCATATTATGTTTTGCCAAAGAGGAACGCTTAATAGTCAGAATGCACCCTAGTGGAGAAATAATGAAACATGTCAAACTGTATATTTATACTCAACATTATAGGTTATTGATTAATTTATTTATTTAGTAAACAACTCAGTAAAATCAAGGAATCTGTTCATTATTTGCTATATTCAATATATATATATATATATATATATATTATATATATATATATATATATTGGAGAAGAATAATGTTATGAGCTGTTCAGAATATTAAAAAGGAGGAACTTTCTTTATCAAGAAAGCAGGAGCTGATAAACATAAATCAATAAAGAACGAGGTGAAATACGACTACCATTAGAATAGAATTAGAATAGATTCAATTACAATACATTTATTTAGCATGGTGGAGTTAAGGCCATGTGGCCTCCTCTTCCACTCACCAGGACAAACATATGTTACATTTAAATACAAAAAAAATACACTAATAGTACGTACTAAACAATTATATGTCAAACTTAACAATAACGAACATAATGTCTAAAAATACAATAAAATTAAATACGATTAAAATTAAACTAATGAAAGAATGTTTACACAAAGGAATAACAGCTCGAATATATTATACATAAAAAAGAAATTTTAAAAAAATTCAAAGAAAGTAATAAACTATAATGGATTAATCTATTGCTTATATATACGGCAGTAGGTAAATATATTGACAAATCTTAATACTATTTTTATTAAATAACGAAAAAAAAATTATTGGTTGTAAAACAAAATTCATTGAAATGTGACTGGTCAATGACTACCATTTGGGTCATGACTTAAATAGTCAAATATTATTAAGCCTATTATCATTGTGAGGGGCACGCCGTAGCGTAGTGGTTAAGGCACTGCGCTACAAGCCGGAACGTCGAGGGCTCGAGTCCCGGTGGGGTCAGGATTTTTAAACTGACCCAAACCTTCTGGCGGCACTATGGCCCTGGGATCGACTCAGCCTCTAACTGAAATGAGTACCAGACGCTTGTTCTGGGGTAAAGGCGGCCGTCACGCAGGGCTGACAACCCGGCTGACATCAAGTGCCGATTGTCAAGAAAAAGTGGGAGCCTTAACCTCCTACTACTCCAAGGGCCTCCTGAGGCCTGTAGTGGGAACACTTTACCTTTTTTTATTATCATTGTGATAGTAGTAAGAGTAAAGTAGAAGTAGTAATAGTAGTACTAGTAATATCATAACTAACTCTCTGGCACTATCGAACCCTTGGGTTCTTGGTCTCGCGGACATAATCTCTCCGTACATCCGTATCCCGAGCTAATGTTTCCCAATCATCTCTTGTATAACCTACTTCCCGAAATCACCGTTAAAATTTTTCTTCCATCTCATTCTTGGTCTACCAACTGAGAGTTTTCCTTCTGGTTTACCTAAGTAAAGTATCCATGACCTCTTTCATTCATTTTCCGTGTTACATGCCCTGCCCATTGCAGATTATTAGACTTAACTGTTATTATATGCATTTTCATCTAGTGGTTTCATAGTCCGAAATAACATCAGTCTATTACAGGATTCCTTTATCCAATATTAGTAATATTATTGGTTATTTAAGATAGGCTTTAAACAATATGAGTGAAAATAAAATTAACGGATGGTGTCTTTTGTTCAAATTCAATAATTTTTTTAATGAAGTTTCTTTAATACCCTGACAGACAATGAATAAGCACTTTGGCAAAATTTCAAATGGGTATGAAACTTATTTTTTAAGTATGAACAAAGCTCCTGTTTCCAAGAATGGTATCAGGAAACTTCATCAATCGTATAAAGAATTTGATGTCGTATATCATTAAAAGTTAACTTCCTGCATTCCCATCTGTAATTCTTCCCAGAACCTTACTGAGTTTATGAACAAACGACGGTTTTCACCAGGACATAAAGATAATGGAGGGCGGTTACCAAGGTTTCTGGAATGATTCTCTAATGATAGATCACTGCTGTACTGAGATGCTCCAGAAGTCATGTACCAGAGAAACAAAAAGTCAACATCATTTAATTCACAGATGGTATGTTTATTTATTATGTAGTCTCGTTTTAGGTCTCAGCTTTATGCAAATCAATGTTACCTGCCACAATAACATATAATATCTGTATAGTAAAATCTATAAGTGCTACAAAAAATTGAAAAGTGTTTCCATAATCAGCATGAAAACTGGTCTAGAGGCACATATTTTTATATCTGATGATTAGACCAGTGTTATTCTTTATCTACCTGGAAGGCCTGAGGAAGAACTGCTTCAGGAATACGCAAGGCGTAAACATGGGAGGAAAAGAATTAAGTGCATAAGATTTGCTGATGATATGGCTTTGTTAGCAAAAGATTCAATGACACTGAGGAACATGCTGATGGAGCTAAATGACAAGTGCGAGGATTATGGGATGAAGATAATTATAAATAAGACGAGGGCCATGATTATAGGAAGGGAACGAAGGAAGATAAACATGAGGATTAAAGATGTCATTGAGCAAATGGAGAGCTTCAAATACTTGGGTTTTACTACCAGTAGTAACATGAACTGCGGTGAAGAAGTAAAGTAAAGGACAGCAATGGAAAAAGAAGCTTTCAACAAGACGAGAAGCGTTTTCTGTGGTCCTTTGGCAAAAGAATTTCGGAAGAGGCTAGTGAAGTGCTTTGTATGGAGTGTGGCATTGTATGTTGCAGAGACGTGGACATTACGACGGAATGAGGACAAGCGACTGGAAGCTTTTGAGGTGTAGATATGGAGAAGGATGGAACGTATAAAATGGACAGACAAAGTAAGAAATAAAGATGTGTTAGACAGAGTGGGTGAAGGAAGAACAATGCTGGAACTCATAAAGAAGAGGGAAAGAAATTGGATTGGCCAGTGGCTAAGAAGAACCTGCATGCTGACGGATGCCCTAGAAGGAATGGTTAACGGAAAGAAAGGTAGAGGCAGAAAAAGACATCAGATGATAGACAATATTAAAATAAATGGTTTGTATGCAGATACAAAAAGGAAAGCTGAGTTAAGGAAAGAGTGGAGAATGCTGAGTTTGCAGGGAAATACCTGCTCTTGGGCAGAACACTATGTATGTATGTTATTCTTTCCTCTTATAAACCCCAAATGTTTCTAATATTTTCTTAAGACTAAAACTAACGCTAGTCGGATTGTTACAGTGTATTAAAAAACTATAGCAACAAATTGTTGGATAATATTCACTACATGAACTATAGTAAAAAATTTGTTAGGAGAAAAATTATTTAAAAATCGCATACCGAAATGTTATGTAATTGCTTTTGAAGACGGAATTGTATACTGTAATAATATTGCAAGAAGTATATTAATGGAAAGGAAAATGTACTATAAATAGGGTTCGGGTTTAGAAGGTATTAAAAATATACGAAAAAGGTAAGGCTTTTGGCAACTCTTAAAATGGGTATAACGGAAAAAAGTAAATGAATGCATAAATATTGCTACCTTCATTTTACTATATAAAAAAGATATACCTAATTATTTTCATTTTTTAAATATGTTTGGAAGTTAGATTCCATTCCTTTGTTATGTAGAATGCCTTTGTACAAGGAAAGTATTTGCATAATAAAAAAGCGTGTTGTTAAGCACTTGGGTTTGACTTTGAAATCCAAAGCACTGCACTTTACTAGTTTTTCAAAATAGGGTTCTTTAAATACTGTAGTATAACTTTGTCATTTTTAATGGATGTAACAATAGAAGTACCAACTATTGGCGAGATTTACGTTAAATGTTCTTAAAATATGTCCGAACTAATTAAAAAAGTGAACCTATATGAAAATCGAAAAAAAAACGGAAGTTGAAAATCACGCAATCTTGAGTATTTTAGAATGTTACGAACTCCTGTATAGGATATGTCGAGTTCTATGAAGATAAAAAAGTATCTCCTTTAGTATCTCCGTGAGTATATAGATAATGGAATTTATTGCCTTTTTTTTCAGAAGAAAGAAAATACACGTGCATTTACATTGCGCACGGGCCTGCTTGGCCGTACGTGCATTATTTTTCCATGAATAAAAAAATAAAACTAATCATAATATAAACAATAACAGGCTACATATTAGTAAAATCTATGTCTACACTACATCACAATAATACATATCTACACTCATCCATGAAAAGACCATGTGTATAAAAAAATAAAAAAGTATCATTCTGTACATTAATATTAAAAAAATACTAGAAAACAAATTAGAAAAAACACAGATACATACACCCACACACCCCCACACATATACACACGCGCACGCTCATACCCCCCTCCCCCCGGTCTAACAGACATCAATGCACTGTCAGACTATTCATCTTATCAGACCTACTTATTACATAATATAATTAAATATCGATAACAAAGACCATATTGAGATTCTTCTTATTGATAATACATATATCCTTAATCTACAATTTTGTTATATCTCAATTTCCTTACTGTACCCAAAAATTTGCACGTTTTTTATTCACTCTCGATCCGTCCTAAAAGATCCCAACACGCCACTCTCCCACGATCCGACCTGAGAAATCCCTCCGGTAGCATCTGTAATTTAAGTTGTTCTGTCTCTCTACAGAATGCTATAATATGCTGCCAGTTTTCATGGTCATCGCATAGCGGGCATAGTTTAATGCCTTCATCATTTGTTAAATTATGGGCCATCCATCCCCCCCCAAAATGAAACCATGCAATCGCACTTCTATCATCCCCATCCAAAGAGTCAATATACTTTTCCCTTCCCCACGAAAGTTTCAGTTCCGTCTGCAGGGTGAGCGATATTTTCTGGCTACACTCGGCTTCTATATACTGCCTGTTTATATCGATTAGTTTCTTCTTAACTCTCCTCCAAACATTTCTATTATTCCGCGCACTCCTCTCCCATACCCAACCCATCCCTATGCCCTTCAATCCCCTTTCTACACCGATTACCCAATCTCCCGAAACACACTGCCTTTTCTGTTCATTGTAACACTCTGCTCTAAGCGAGTCCTGATTCCCGTTCATTATGTTCAACCAATATGTATAGCCATAATTTTGCTCCTTATTGTGTCCGAAAATGTACCGAATTCTTTCAGTATGCCACAATTTGAAGTCTCCGTAGCTAATCTCATTGCTTTCTTAAGAAACAAAGGTTGAATTTTATTTGTCCCCGTTCGTTCCCAACCCCATAATTCTGAGCCATACAGCATGGTCGCTCTCACAGTAGAAAAATAAACCTGTTCTAGTGTACGCATCGGTATGTTTCGCAATTTTGACATATTAGTAAGCATTTCGCTTTTCCGGCTCCTGGACCTCATTGTTGCATTCTCGATGTGCCGTCCATTTTTCATTCATTGTCAAAGTCATCCCCAAGTAGACAAAGCTTTTACATTTTCTAAATTCTCACCACGGTATGTCCACCTTTCCCGCCCGCTGTGTACCGACGCGATTTTAAAAGTCATGGCTTTAGTTTTGCTAACGTTAACAGTAAGTCCCCAAGTCGTACAGTATGTCGACAATAAATCTAAACCCTTCTGCATGAGATCTACTTTCGTGGAAAAGAGGCATAAGTCGTCGGCATACATTAGAACAGGAATACTTCGCCCACCCACTGTTGGAGCATCGATCCCCTCTACTTCCAGCATCAAAGCTACATCGTCTATAAATAAGTTAAATAACAATGGTGACAATACGCATCCCTGTTTTACAGCCTTAACTGCCTTTATATTTTCTGAAACTTGGTCCCTCCCAGATTTAACACAGAACTCCACTTTTTTATAAATTCCCATTAGCGCCCTAATCATAGTTCCCGATACACCTAGTTGCCATAATTTCTGCCATAGAGCATTGCGTTCAACAGAGTCAAAGGTTTTTTTCAGTTCTATAAAAGTACAGAGTAACCTGCTTAGTTTGACACTCAAACATCTGTTAATTGCAGTTCTCGGAACAAATAGATTGTCCACCGTCCTGAAGCCTTCCCTGAACCCGGCTTGGTATTGTGAAATTTTATTATTTTCATTTACCCAACTTTTTAGCCTGTTATATAGCACTCTGCAATAATTTTTTCCAAACACCAGCAGAAGAGAGACACTGCGGTAATTGTTCGGATTGTTAACTCCACCATTACCCTTGTAAATAGGATGCATTATTGATGTGGACCATTCATCTGGAAAGCTTCATTTTTCAAAAATTTTGTTAAAAATACCTACTATGTACCCTGTCCATTTATCAATTTTCAAGGTTTCTTTATAGAACTCGGCTGGTATACCGTCTAGACCAGGAACTTTTCCATTTTTCATGAATCGAATCGCATCCCTCACCTCTCTTTTTGTTATCTCCGAGTGTAGCATTGGTACGTCATGACCAACTAATAATAGCCCCGGTCCCTCCCAATTCCCCCCTCCTGCAAACACCCTTTCGAAATGAAGTACCCATCTTTCTGGAGAAATTTGCATTACGTTTTATGATATTTAATTTCCCTAATTACTTTCCAAATTTTGGTAACATCCCGTTCCTTCATAGCCTGATTAATTCTCTCCAAGATTTTTTCCCTCCCAATTATCCTTGGTTCTAGCCGTTATCTCTTTATATCGTCTCCTCATCTCTATGTACACCCACCGATTGAAGTCGCCATCTCCGTGAGTATGG
The DNA here is from genome assembly GCA_030220185.1 of Diploptera punctata. Taxonomy (NCBI): domain Eukaryota; kingdom Metazoa; phylum Arthropoda; class Insecta; order Blattodea; family Blaberidae; genus Diploptera; species Diploptera punctata. Next base: position 650,145 of record JASPKZ010006814.1, on the reverse strand, counting down.
AGAAGTGATGGAACGATTTTGACTATTTTCACTACATATTCATGTAATAGCTTAATATTACGTACAAATCCGAACTCTACTTATAATCATAAATTTTGTTTTCTCAAGTCCTATGTGCAATTTTTCTAAGATGTCTTCATCTTTCTATGATCTATACAGCAGTCGTTTGAAGACAAAGCGGAATTTTTAATACATCCTAATATTTTAACTTATAGTACAAACTTAGTCTTGTTAAATAAGATACACGTTTAAAGATTATTCGAATTCTGTAAAATAGATAAGTGTAAAAGTTTTTTAAGAGATCTTAATAATTTGAGTAATTTCAGCCAATTTTTTTCAGACATGGCATAACCAAAACTAACAAGTAACTGTTGCATAAAATTATGATTAATTGAACAGATCAAATAACGAAGTGGCCCTTAAATTCGAGAATAATTAATTTCTCATGACAGTTATTTAAATCTTTCAGACTACAGAAAGAACAAAATCATAAAAAAAACTAAGTTATATTACTGTATGGTGTGTAATTCGGCATACATTAAAATATGTTGTACTCACACGTATTTATATTGATATTTTTATTAAACAAATTAAAACAATTTTATGTTATAGGATATTTTGTCAATTTAAGGGTTAAAACCAATATAGATACAAGCACAGAAGATAGACCTATAACTAGAAAATTAATAGCCTATGGTAATTTTTATGACAAATGAAAAGTGAATTATAATACACAAGTTGCTATGTTTATTTCTGGTCTTCTATTATAGATTAATATAGTTATGCTGCCCACCGTGTCCACCGCTGTGGTCTCGAGGTATCGTGCTGCCTTGTAACGCAGCGGGCCCGGGTTCGATCCCCGTTCCGGACAAGTTTCCTGGGTGGGGAATTTCGGGTTTTTTCGGGTTTTTTCCTCACCTGTAAGACAAATGTCAGGATACTTTAAGGCCCAAACGGTCCCCGAATATCATCTGGCCATCATTATCATCAATATCTTATTCACCTCTTTAGATTAAGTTCAGGTTTAAGGCCTCTACTGGCGCATCATTACCCATCGTCATCACCCATCTTATCATTGGGGCAGCGTAATCCCGCCTTCTAGACGCCCCAAACTCAGAAGTGGGTTACAATACGCCAATGCCAGGAGAGAATACCTGAAACGTCGAATGACAAAACAGGTGGCACTGAACAAGCAAAAAAAATGCTGCGCACTACTGTAGTCTCGGGGTAGCGTGCTGTCTTGTCACGCAGCGGGCCCCAGTTCGATTCCCAGTAGGGACAGGCTCAGGGGTGAGTTTTTTTTCGGCTTTTTTCCTCATCTGTAAGGCAAATGTCAGGAAGCGTAGGGCCCAACGGTCCCCGAAAATCATCCTGTCATCATCATCATCCTTATCATTATCATCGTCATCCTTCACCGGTGTGGAAAGCAACGGGAAGCTATCATATGTATAATTCCCTAGTAGACCTGCAAATCATAGCATGAAAATGCCATGATTGTAATGAAAGACCTGCCCTCGGGCAAAATTACTATGGATTGATAGTTATGCTCATGAGAGAACAAAATAGGTACATCTTCATATTACTACTGTATAATGTTACTTTGAGAGATTGTTTCGTGGAATTTTCTGCTTGAAAGACAAAACATATATTTTAAAGAACAGTTGGTAATTGTGGAGAAAGGTACACTTTTGAACTGCTGAAGGTTATTCTAGCAAGATTAACATCTATGAATATTGCAACATATGAAGTAAATTTATATTTAACTCAGTGGCACTATCGATTCCGTAGGTTCATGGCCGCGCGTACATAATTTCTCTATACATCCCATCCTGAGCTAATGTTTTTCCAATCATTCCCTGTATAATCTACTTCTCTCAAATCATAGTTAATATTATTCTCCCGCCTCATTCTTGGTCTACCAACTGGGCGTTTTGCATCTGGTTTTCTTACAACAAGCTTCCATGCACGTCTTTCATTCCGCATTCGTGCCACAGTCTACGTGACTAAACTCTTCTTATTAATATCAGGATGTTATAAAAACCATGGAGTTCACTATTAAGTCGTCTTCTCCATTCACCTGTCTTTGGTCCAAAAATTTTGCTAAGAACATTATTCCCAAATACTCGTAAACTCCTTTCCTCCCTTAAAGTAAGAATCCATGTTTCGCATCCATATAATATAACTGGTAGAATATTAGTTTTATATATTTTCAGTTGAACGTCTTTTGAAAAGACTTGGATCGACAAGAGTCTCTGTAATACATAGCAGCATGCGTTTCCAGTTCTGAGGCTATGTTTCATTTTTTTTTTTTTTTTTTTGCATCTCATTCTTCCTATTTGTAATTATTGTGAAGTATATTTATAATTAGTAATAATATTTAATTTTTGGAAGTGCTATTTTGAGGTTATTTTAATTATATTATTTTTAGTCTATTCATCTTACCTCAATATTAATGTTGATTTGTTCTTGGACATGTTTCAAAACAATTCTGTTTTATCGTCAGCTTGTCCAGACTGGTTTGATTTATGTAGCATTATGTTGCACATCCTGGATGTTGATGTCAGTTCCATCCTGTGGTTGGCCAAAGAACCTCCAAACAAAGTAATTCTCCGTCGGTATTTCAAAATTCATAACTCTGTTTTTGTTCTTCTGAATTTAGCTTTTTTTTTCCAAATACTCAGCTCTTTTGTATTTTCTAACAGTTCTAATAATTAAATGTCTGAATTTGTATTATGTTTTTCAGACCAAACACAAGCAGCAACTGCAGATTTTTCTATTTCCCCATTTTTAATATTTCTTATGTGTTATTTGGCCAACCACAGGATGGAGCTGACATCAACATCCAGGATGTGAAACATAATGCTACATAAATCAAACCAGCTGACGATAAGACAGAATTGCTTTGAAACATGTCCAAGAACAAATCAACATTAATATTGAGGTATGATGAATAGACTAAAAAATAATATGATATTTATAGTAATTGAAAATTGCCAACGTGATTATTCAAATTTCAGCCACAGCTACTAGCAAAATTGTTTATTTAGTTTGGTACTTTAGATTACATTAATAGGTAGCACTGTCTTTTATTTCGTTAGCATGTTTCTTATTTGTTAGATACTCTGTTCATAGATGTGATCGAACGACATTATGGTGTCATTTACGTTATTTTTAATCAACTTATGATTTAATTCTCAGGCATTTTCGAGTTTTTTGAAAACGCACATATATAGGAGATGTAGTTATTTAATTACACACAGATATATATATATATATATATATATATCAATTTGTAAATATTTTATTAAACTTCTCACAATTGGAGGCTGCTTGAAGACAAAACATACTGTTACAACTAAATTACTGAGAGATGAATAAAAGTGCATGTGAATATACTAAAACAATTACAAGAATAGAGATAATTTAATACACAATAAGTTGTAGACGTTTAAATGAGAAGTTCTGTAAAGATGATTCCATAAGATTTTCTGAGATTCACGAACAACTGTGATGCCTAGATCTGGTGGATAATTGTTTGTTAGGTACAAAACTTTACAGAAGGTAGTATTCTTAAATAAGAATCATAAAAAAAGCTTTATATTTAGATCAAATTATATAAAGTACCACAGGTTTGTCACAAACAATAACCCTAACACACCTGATGGCGAAATAGGAATGTATGTACAATAAAAATAACAACTAAATATTACTTGACATACCTCTCATGTAATTTCTATGTTTTTTTCTTTCTCTACTCAAATCTCTGTATGTAGGTGATAATCTCTGCATATTACAGGGACTCCCCTAACTGCAACTTCTCTAAAAAAAGTTAAAATGCAAATTTATACAGCAATTGTTTTCCCAATAATATTAAATGGATACAAAATATAGACTCTTAGTTTCAGAGAGGAGATAACGTTACAAGTTTTAGAGAATAAAGTTTTTATGAACATTTTTGGACCAAATAGAGACAAACAGACAGGTGGTTGGTGAAGACTTAATAACAGAGAGCTAAATGACCTTGGTGGGAAGTCAGGTGTATGAAGAACACTTAAATCTCGTAAATTGCAAAGGGCATGAGATGTAAAACGGATGGGGACTGAAAAAGGGAATTGGAAACTGTATGTAGAAAATAAGAATTAGAGGGTAACAATGAATGAGGTGGGAGAATAACATTAACCACGATTTGAGTGAGGAAAATTACATATGAATGACTGAAAAAAATAGTTCACGATATGGTTATATGGAGAGTTTATATTTGCGCAGCCAAGAAGGATCTATGGATTCGGCACTGTCGGAGAGTTAATTACATCACCTCGCATAGAACACCGAGCTAATTTTAGTTAATGACTAGCAACTCCGTTCCTCTGACTGTTTACACGTAATATGTTTAATTTTGGTTCACATTTAAACAGATCGGAATTTAGTTTTAAAGCTAACTAAATTGACTCATTCGAATTCAAATTCCATGGCGCGACAGGCCTAGAAGGTCCTTGGCTTACCAGCCGACTGCTGGCCTCACATCCACATATGTTCATCACATATGTAGACAATCATCTAGTCAGTGTAGGGGCGACATGTGGTCAACATGTTGGGTCCTCCCAGCCTTTATAGCTGATTCTCTCAACCTGGGTCTGCTACTTATTATTGTAGCTACCCAAATGACTCACGTTGCTGGGTTGGCTCCGGTCCCATACTGGCCGAAATTGTCTTCCCCCACGGAGATTGGGACCAGCGCAAGTCCCATAGATTTGCACAAAGGCATCCTAATTTAACCACTCGGTTACGGCTCGGGACAAAAATGACTCACAATTGCCTCATATTTGTTGTTTTTATGTAGCATACGCTATTAGTTTGGTTCAATTTTAGTCTGTTAGTTTGTAAGATGGCTTCTTCTCGAGAAATTACTCTTTATTATAACTTAATCGTTCATAAGAATCCTCACCAGAATAACGTAAATAATTTTAATTTTGTAGTTCACGAATTGAGCTACCTCAAAAGAGGCACTGCCTATATAATTACCAACTGGTTATGAAACGCATTAATTTACTTTCAATTCGTTGGTTGCGTAAATTCTAGAATTATAGCGCAGATGACTTGTTAATGATTTCATTTCTTTAATTTGGCTTATAACTGTGTACTATTATGTTCTAGTGTTATTGGATCATTATTGAAGATAATTATACGTGCAAGACATTGCGGTACACACTAGCAGGACTCTCAAGAAATAGTTAATATCTGTTTTCTTCGCCAATTTAGAAAGCATCCCAATCGAAGTGCAAGAAGAAAACTTGGTGTAATGCTTCATTCTCATCTGCTGAAAGATCGTCAATTTGCAGCACTTCAAATATCTAAACCTTAAAATGCTTACAGCACAATCCCTAAAATAATGACTGATAAATGTAGTTTCTTATAATTTTACTCGAGTTAAGAACAATGTATTCATTATAGGAGAACAATATTTAGAAGATAGTAAAATATTCAGTTCTTCATATTACAGATTTTATCTTTAACATTAATCGAGATTATTTGTCAATAAAGCGTTACAACTTTTATTGCACAACACACTGTATTCAGTGTCACAGTAACGTTATAAATTTATATAATTTAACGCCTTGACATTAGGAGCAAAGTCACTTTTCGGTAAACGTCCTAAATTAATTTGCCATCAGATTAAATTGAAGGTTTTCAAAGCAGTACTTAGTTTCATAAGGTCTTAGTTCTTGACACTCTCGCTATCACAAAACAAAACACAACTCAGTGATGGGAAGATGTCAAGTTGGTGTAGATTTTCTGCAAGTAGGTCATGGACAGCTAAGATTTGAAACACTATAACTGATTTTTTCCTTGATATTTTTGGTACAATGTGACGTGTTGCAAGAAGCGTGATCAATTTTTCCACCCCAAGCTCATGTATCTATATTATATGGATGCGAAAGATGGACTCTTACTAAAAATATTACGAGTATTTGATGAAAAGTTCTTCTGAAAATGTTTAGACCAAGGAGAGATGAACTAACAGGAGAATTGAGATGACTTCATAAGCGTGAACTATGTGGTCTTTCTAAGAAGTCAGTTATAATAAGAGCAGTAAAGTCTCGTAGACAGCGAAGGGCAGGACATGTGGCACAAATGCGAAATGAATGACGTGCAGGGAAGCTTCTTGTAAAAAAACCAGAGGGAAAAAGCCCAGTTGGTAGACCAAGAATGAGGTGGGGAATAATATTAACTACGATTTGAGAGAAGTAGATTAAGAAGGGAATGATTGGAAAACATTAGCTTAGGATAGTGATGTATGGAGAGCTTATGTCCGCGCGGATATGTACCTACGGGTTGGATAGTGAGTGAGATAGTTTGTTATACACCGACTCCAACCTCTAGCTGAAGGTCAGTATGTGTACATATATTTATATAATTTTCTTCTTCCAAACAAGTTGAAGGCCCAAAGCCTGTAATGGTTTCAGTGAACCATTCTCGGTCTATTTTTTCTACAACGTTCCAAAGATCTCTTCCCTTGAGGACGACATTGAAGAATGACTTAACCTAAAATCCTATAATCATCGATCTTAAGTAAACAACCTATTAACAGTTCTCATTACAGTTGTTTCAGTAAAATATGTCCTAACATCATCTACCAATATTAATCTGTAACAGCCATAGCGCGCGATAAATTTAGAATCAACTCCAGAGCGATGTATTTTGTTTCTTTCCGAGACCTACAAAACTCAGTAAACACGCTAATCTGCAGATAGGTTTCATATAAAAATTAATTAGTGATTGAACTATAGCAGTTAAAATCTGTGAAAAATTATAAAAATAAACACTGCACGATCTAATATTTATACAGTATTTTAAATACACAGAATTTTAATGTTTATACATCTTTCTGTGCCTAAAGTTTTATTTTTCTTCTCCACTCGCCTCTCTCCATCCAATTCATGTCCTCCAGTCCACTTGCTCTCATTTCAGTTCTTATTTCCTGCATCCACGAGTTTCGAGGTCTTCCTCTCCTCCTTCTTCAAGGTGGACACCATTCCAATGTTTTCCTGGGTAATCTTCCTTCTTGCATTCGTCGTACGTGCCCATACCAATTTAATTGCTTATACCGTATATAATCTACTATTGAATAACAAATACTCGTTTTTTCTCTTGTGACAGTATTTCTTATTTTGTCTAGTTTTGAACATCTTGCTGCTCTCCTCAAGAAATCTTTTTCCATCGACATAAGTTTTTGTTCTAAGTTTCTGTTGAATTTCCAAACTTCAGTTCCATATGTGACAGTACTTCTCACTATTGAATTATATATTTGTAACATTTCTTCCTGGTTATATGTCTGTTCCATAAGACTCCATTCATCATTGCTGTTATTGCTCTACCTTTATTTATTCTGTTCTTAATATCACATTCTTGTTTATCCTCTTTATCTAATTTTACTCCCAGATACTCTAATTCTTCACATCCTCTAATATACCCCTTTTCATCTTCTATTATCAAATCTTCGGTTTCGGCTCCACATCCCATACAAAATGTTTTTTATAAATTTATTTTCAAACCCCGGTTATCGTATACGTCCAATAATTTTCTTAACATAAACTCCATGTCTTCATATTCTTGAGCAATTATTATCTGATCATCCGCAAATAACAGAGTATATATTGTATCTGTTGATCCATCTCCAATTGGTACACCCATTCCTGAAAATTTTTTGTTCCAGTTTGACAGTGCTTTATGTATAAGTGTCTTAAATAATGTTGGTGATATGCTACAACCTATACGAAGGCCTTTTGGTACTTTAATTTCTTCTGATATATATTTTCCAATTTTAATTTTAGATACTGCATTTTTATACAAATTTATTATTGCATTAATAATTGTATAATTTATGGCCATATCTTCTAATGCTTCCCATAATGTTTATAAAGGTACAGTGTCATATGCCTTTTCTAAATCCACAAACGTGAAATGAACTAGTTGGTTGTTATTATTCGTCTTTTCAATCAATTGTTTTACCACAAATATGTGATCAATTGTAGATCTCTCAGACCAAAAGTCTGCTTGTACTTCATTCTCCTTATGTTTATAATTTTCTTCCAAATAGTATTTGCTTATTTTTCCATATATACGGCTAAAAACATTCATTACAGTGATTCCTCTATAATTATTGCACTCATCCTTTTTTCCTTTCTGATATCAACCTAAATTTCCATTTTACTGGTACATCTCCGTTTAGGCATCTCTCATTTCCGTCCGGCATTAAATATTTAAGCTTTTTAGCATTGTTATGTTTTTTGTGATGAATAGGGAGCTGGCCTGATGCATCAACTCCCCACCTGGAGGACCAGGTAATTTTTGGTCAAGGTTTTCTTCCTCTAGCTTTTCTCAAACCAATGACGAACTGCAAGGCAGTAGTATCTGTACTCTAGATAAGGGGTACTATCAGCCGGGCGTACTGAACCCTGGTTTTTTAACGAGGTTGTTACTCTTCCCCCTCGCCCTTTTCTAACCTGACTTGGGACAGGCTTTGGCGTGTTTTATATAGTAATGACTAGATAAAATAAACGAATGCGTTTATTTCATAATTTTAATTTTCAATCAATATTATAATGAAAGTGATATTACACAGCATATAAGGATTTACTCTCTGAACTGTAAGAATACAGTTATTTAAAAAAAATGATATGAAGTTAAAGATATGATCTGTAATATTTTAAGAATTTGAAAATACGCTCAAAAGTAGATTAATGGAAAATGTAAATACATTATTTCCTCTCATCACAAAAATCTGTAAATATTATACAACATATAAAGTCAGTGCTTATAAAACAAACACATTATCACCTCTATGTGCACTTAGCAAAGGAAAAAGGAATGAGCGGACTCTTGATCTCAAACATTTCAAGTTTAAACACGCGATTCACACGAGTAAACTAATTTGCACAGTAGAGCTACAACACGTTCCCCTTCGTCCAATGAAGAGCGTTCTACTATGTACAGCAAGCCAACGAACGCTTAGCTCAGTGCCTTATGGGTTGCTTCATATGTAAGATGTCACAGGTTCAGTTCCCGATGAGATTAATTTTTTTAATTGTTACAATACTTCCTATTGTATTCTGTGTGTCTATTCTTAGAGAAAAAACGAACAACTATTTGGAAATATTACTTTTTACTTTTTATTTCAGGATTGTTTCTGATAATTACACAGGTATCCTCAACCAAATTATACAATTTATTTTTCATGATTACCGGTCTGGTATTTACTATTACTATTTATTACAAATATATTTATAAATAGTATTACTATATATTATTAATATTAATACTATTATTATTAATATTATTATTAATATAATTATTATTAATATTATTATTATAAATATTATTATTATAAATATTATTATTATAAATCTTATTATTATTATTATTACTATTATTATTATAAATATTATTATTATAAATCTTTATTATTATATTATTACTATTATTATTATTATTATTATTGATGTTTGTTGTCCATCACCTATGGGTTATTATTAGGCTGAATCTGACCTATATAGGCCTACACTAAATTCTTAAATTGAAGGATAAAACGTTTTCCTCACTCATACGTAATATATAAAACACACACACACAATATATATATATATATATGAAGCTATATTAATTTTTATTACACACATTTATAGCATTATTACTAAAATGTGTTATGCATACACAATGAAATTCATTCCGGTTGCTAAATAATGTAATAGAGTTTATGATGGCAGCATTATTACTTAATTATAGTGAAAAATGGATGTAGATAACGTGGCAAGAATTAAATGTTATAGGATAAATTTTGCGGAAATACAAATAAACAACAAAAAATAATTGTCGAGGGATTTGAACCTTGGCTCTCATATATATTACATTTTTTTCGTAATTGGTTTAACGATCTACGTTACTTTGACGTCTGGTAATAGTTATCTAAATCCTGGTTGTCTTGTTTATTTTTACACTATGCACGAGAGTTGAACTTTATTCGAAATGTCGAATTTGAGTAATATTGTATAAGTGGAACACTCGTAAATATCTAGAAATATGTCTCCTTCATTAATCTCTAACTATTTATGACCATTAGAACTAAATACAGCGTATTTAAAACATTTAACAATGCGTTATCTCGTAAAAAACAGCTTTATCTCTTCTAGCATGCGCAGTGGGTCATAACAGGGACACTGCGTTTCGAAGCCGCTGTTTTTTTTTTTTTTTTTTTTTTTAGAGTACATTAATTTTATTTGCTGGTTAATTCTTAAATTTTCTAGTTTTAAACACAATTTTTAGTCAAAAATGTTGCAAATTTTTGTGAAAATTTTGAAACAGAAAGGAAGCCACATATGTTGTTATGTAAGCCATTAATCAAACAGCCGATATATTAAAAAAAACTACTATGAATTTATTCTTGTTCTAGGCATGGCCTGAAAAACGAAGATACAAGAAATGCACAGTGATCTACAATGCGAACAAATTGGCAAAAATCTGGAAGTAAGTATTAGGCCCCCAAATTCATCCACATGTGTAAGATTAAAAATTATAAGTGTAAACGAATATCTGGCCCCACATAATCGATGCCAGAACTTTTAATTAGTTGTTATGCGCAATATGTTAGTTAATGACTGATTTTAATAAACGACTTATTGGCGAAAATCTTCGAATAATATATTAATCTATAATCATAGACAGGGATATTAATTTATAAAAATAATTATTATTATTTATTTACTTATTTTGAGATTTTTAATGTTTACATATCTTCATCTGCTTAAAGTTTTATTTTCCTTCTCCATTCGTCTTTATCATTACAACCCTTAAGGTCCAGTCCTCTTTTCTTCGTTATTACTTGCGCTTCCACGATCTTGCTGACTCTCGAATTCTGAAAGCCCCGTAGTAAGTCTGGCGAAAGTCTGGCGAAAGTCTGGCGAAAGTCTGGCGAAAGTCTGGCGAAAGTCTGGCGAAAGTCTGGCGAAAGTCTGGCGAAAGTCTGGCGAAAGTCTGGCGAAAGTCTGGCGAAAGTCTGGCGAAAGTCTGGCGAAAGTCTGGCGAAAGTCTGGCGAAAGTCTGGCGAAAGTCTGGCGAAAGTCTGGCGAAAGTCTGTCGAAACTTCTGGCGAAATTCTGGCGAAAGTCTGGCGACAGTCCCGGCGAAAGTCTGGCGATAAGTCTTGCGAACGTCTGGCGAAAGTCCTGGCGAAAGTCTGTCGAAAGTCTGGCGAAAGTCTGGCTAAAGTCTGGCGAAAGTCCTGGCGAAAGTCTGGCGGGAAGTCTGGGCGAAAGTCTTGGCGGAAGTCTGGCGGAAGTCTGTGGCGGAAGTCTGGCGGAATTTCCTGGCGAAGTCTGGCGTGGAAGTCTGGCGGAAGTCTGGCGACAGTCTGGCGAACGTCTCTGGCGCAAGTCTGGCGCAAGTCTGGCGAAATTCTGGCGAAAGTCTGGCTAAGTTCTGGCGAAAGTCTGGCGAAAGTCTGGCGAAAGTTCTGGCGCAAGTCTGGCGAAAGTCTGGCGAAAGTCTAGCGAAAGTCTGGCGCACAGTCTGGCGCAAGTCTGGCGAAAGTCTGGCTAAAGTCTGGCGAAAGTCTGGCGGAAAGTCTGGCGAAATTCCTGGCGAACGTCTGGCGAAAGTCTTGCGAAAGTCCTGGCGAAAGTCTGGCGAAAGTCTGGCGAAAGTCTGGACAAAGTCTTGCGAAAGTCTGGCGAAAGTCTGGCGAAAGTCTGGCTGAAAGTCCTGCGAAAGTCCTGGCGAAAGTCTGGCGAAAGTCTGGCGAAAGTCTGGCGAAAGTCTGGCGACAGTCCTGGCGAAAGTCTGGCGAAAGTCTGGCGAAAGTCTGGCGAAATCTGGAAAGAAGTCTGGCGAAAGTCCTGGCGAAAGTCTGGCGAAAGTCCTGGCGAAAGTCTGGCGAAAGTCGGGCGAAAGTCTGGCGAAAGTCTGGCGTAAAGTCTGGCGAAAGTTCTGGCGAAAGTCTTGCGAAAGTCTGGGCGAAAGTCTGGCGAAAGTCTGGCGAAAGTCTGGCGAAAGTCTGGCGAAAGTCTGGCGAAAGTCTTGGCGAAAGTCTGGCGAAAGTCTGGCGAAAGTCTGGCGAAAGTCTGGCGAAAGTCTGGCTAAAGTCTGGCGAAAGTCCGGCTAACGTTCTGGGCGAAAGTCTGGCGAAAGTCTGGCGAAAGTCTGGCGAAAGTCTGGCGAAAGTCTGGCGAAAGTCTGGCGAAAGTCTGGCGAAAGTCTGGCGAAAGTCTGGCGAAAGTCTGGCGAAAGTCTGGCGAAAGTCTGGCGAAAGTCTGGCGAAAGTCTGGCGAAAGTCTGGCGAAAGTCTGGCGAAAGTCTGGCGAAAGTCTGGCGAAAGTCTGGCGAAAGTCTGGCGAAAGTCTGGCGAAAGTCTGGCGAAAGTCTGGCGAAAGTCTGGCGAAAGTCTGGCGAAAGTCTGGCGAAAGTCTGGCGAAAGTCTGGCGAAAGTCTGGCGAAAGTCTGGCGAAAGTCTGGCGAAAGTCTGGCGAAAGTCTGGCGAAAGTCTGGCGAAAGTCTGGCGAAAGTCTGGCGAAAGTCTGGCGAAAGTCTGGCGAAAGTCTGGCGAAAGTCTGGCGAAAGTCTGGCGAAAGTCTGGCGAAAGTCTGGCGAAAGTCTGGCGAAAGTCTGGCGAAAGTCTGGCGAGAGTCTGGCGAGAGTCTGGCGAGAGTCTGGCGAGAGTCTGGCGAGAGTCTGGCGAGAGTCTGGCGAGAGTCTGGCGAGAGTCTGGCGAGAGTCTGGCGAGAGTCTGGCGAGAGTCTGGCGAGAGTCTGGCGAGAGTCTGGCGAGAGTCTGGCGAGAGTCTGGCGAGAGTCTGGCGAGAGTCTGGCGAGAGTCTGGCGAGAGTCTGGCGAGAGTCTGGCGAGAGTCTGGCGAGAGTCTGGCGAGAGTCTGGCGAGAGTCTGGCGAGAGTCTGGCGAGAGTCTCTGGCGAGAGTCTGGCGAGAGTCTGGCGAGAGTCTGGCGAGAGTCTGGCGAGAGTCTGGCGAGAGTCTGGCGAGAGTCTGGCGAGAGTCTGGCGAGAGTCTGGCGAGAGTCTGGCGAGAGTCTGGCGAGAGTCTGGCGAGAGTCTGGCGAGAGTCTGGCGAGAGTCTGGCGAGAGTCTGGCGAGAGTCTGGCGAGAGTCTGGCGAGAGTCTGGCGAGAGTCTGGCGAGAGTCTGGCGAGAGTCTGGCGAGAGTCTGGCGAGAGTCTGGCGAGAGTCTGGCGAGAGTCTGGCGAGAGTCTGGCGAGAGTCTGGCGAGAGTCTGGCGAGAGTCTGGCGAGAGTCTGGCGAGAGTCTGGCGAGAGTCTGGCGAGAGTCTGGCGAGAGTCTGGCGAGAGTCTGGCGAGAGTCTGGCGAGAGTCTGGCGAGAGTCTGGCGAGAGTCTGGCGAGAGTCTGGCGAGAGTCTGGCGAGAGTCTGGCGAGAGTCTGGCGAGAGTCTGGCGAGAGTCTGGCGAGAGTCTGGCGAGAGTCTGGCGAGAGTCTGGCGAGAGTCTGGCGAGAGTCTGGCGAGAGTCTGGCGAGAGTCTGGGCGAGAGTCTGGCGAGAGTCTGGCGAGAGTCTGGCGAGAGTCTGGCGAGAGTCTGGCGAGAGTCTGGCGAGAGTCTGGCGAGAGTCTGGCGAGAGTCTGGCGAGAGTCTGGCGAGAGTCTGGCGAGAGTCTGGCGAGAGTCTGGCGAGAGTCTGGCGAGAGTCTGGCGAGAGTCTGGCGAGAGTCTGGCGAGAGTCTGGCGAGAGTCTGGCGAGAGTCTGGCGAGAGTCTGGCGAGAGTCTGGCGAGAGTCTGGCGAGAGTCTGGCGAGAGTCTGGCGAGAGTCTGGCGAGAGTCTGGCGAGAGTCTGGCGAGAGTCTGGCGAGAGTCTGGCGAGAGTCTGGCGAGAGTCTGGCGAGAGTCTGGCGAGAGTCTGGCGAGAGTCTGGCGAGAGTCTGGCGAGAGTCTGGCGAGAGTCTGGCGAGAGTCTGGCGAGAGTCTGGCGAGAGTCTGGCGAGAGTCTGGCGAGAGTCTGGCGAGAGTCTGGCGAGAGTCTGGCGAGAGTCTGGCGAGAGTCTGGCGAGAGTCTGGCGAGAGTCTGGCGAGAGTCTGGCGAGAGTCTGGCGAGAGTCTGGCGAGAGTCTGGCGAGAGTCTGGCGAGAGTCTGGCGAGAGTCTGGCGAGAGTCTGGCGAGAGTCTGGCGAGAGTCTGGCGAGAGTCTGGCGAGAGTCTGGCGAGAGTCTGGCGAGAGTCTGGCGAGAGTCTGGCGAGAGTCTGGCGAGAGTCTGGCGAGAGTCTGGCGAGAGTCTGGCGAGAGTCTGGCGAGAGTCTGGCGAGAGTCTGGCGGGAGTCTGGCGGGAGTCCTGGCGGGAGTCTGGCGGAGCCTGGCGGAGCCTGGCGGGAGCCTGGCGGGAGCCTGGCGGGAGCCTGGCGGGAGCCTGGCGGGAGCCTGGCGGTAGCCTGGCGGTAGCCTGGCGGTAGCCTGGCGGTAGCCTGGCGGTAGCCTGGCGGTAGCCTGGCGGTAGCCTGGCGGTAGCCTGGCGGTAGCCTGGCGGTAGCCTGGCGGTAGCCTGGCGGTAGCCTGGCGGTAGCCTGGCGGTAGCCTGGCGGTAGCCTGGCGGTAGCCTGGCGGTAGCCTGGCGGTAGCCTGGCGGAAGCCTGGCGGAAGCCTGGCGGAAGTCTGGCGGAAGTCTGGCGGAAGTCTGGCGGAAGTCTGGCGGAAGTCTGGCGGAAGTCTGGCGGAAGTCTGGCGGAAGTCTGGCGGAAGTCTGGCGGAAGTCTGGCGGAAGTCTGGCGGAAGTCTGGCGGAAGTCTGGCGGAAGTCTGGCGGAAGTCTGGCGGAAGTCTGGCGGATGTCTGGCGGATGTCTGGCGGAAGTCTGGCGGATGTCTGGCGGATGTCTGGCGGATGTCTGGCGGAAGTCTGGCGGAAGTCTGGCGGAAGTCTGGCGGAAGTCTGGCGGAAGTCTGGCGGAAGTCTGGCGGAAGTCTGGCGGAAGTCTGGCGGAAGTCTGGCGGAAGTCTGGCGGAAGTCTGGCGGAAGTCTGGCGGAAGTCTGGCGGAAGTCTGGCGGAAGTCTGGCGGAAGTCTGGCGGAAGTCTGGCGGAAGTCTGGCGGAAGTCTGCGGAAGTCTGGCGGAAGTCTGGCGGAAGTCTGGCGGAAGTCTGGCGGAAGTCTGGCGGAAGTCTGGCGGAAGTCTGGCGGAAGTCTGGCGGAAGTCTGGCGGAAGTCTGGCGGAAGTCTGGCGGAAGTCTGGCGGAAGTCTGGCGGAAGTCTGGCGGAAAGTCTGGCGGGAGTCTGGCGGAGAGTCTGGCGGAGCCTGGCGGGAGCCTGGCGGGAGCCTGGCGGAAGCCTGGCGGAAGCCTGGCGGAAGCCTGGCGGACGCCTGGCGGACGCCTGGCGGACGCCTGGCGGAAGTCTGGCGGAAGTCTGGCGGAAGTCTGGCGGAAGTCTGGCGGAAGTCTGGCGGAAGTCTGGCGGAAGTCTGTGCGGAAGCCTGTGCGGAAGCCTGTGCGGAAGCCTGTGCGGAAGCCTGTGCGGAAGCCTGTGCGGAAGCCTGTGCGGAAGCCTGTGCGGAAGCCTGTGCGGAAGCCTGTGCGGGAGCCTGTGCGGGAGCCTGTGCGGGAGCCTGTGCGGGAGCCTGTGCGGGAGCCTGTGCGGAAGCCTGTGCGGAAGCCTGTGCGGAAGCCTGTGCGGAAGCCTGTGCGGACGCCTGGCGGACGCCTGGCGGAACTCTGGCGGAACTCTGGCGGAACTCTGGCGGAACTCTGGCGGAACTCTGGCGGAACTCTGGCGGAACTCTGGCGGAACTCTGGCGGAACTCTGGCGGAACTCTGGCGGAACTCTGGCGGAAGTCTGGCGGAAGCCTGGCGGAAGCCTGGCGGAGGCCTGGCGGAGGCCTGGCGGAGGCCTGGCGGAGGCCTGGCGGAGGCCTGGCGGAGGCCTGGCGGAGGCCTGGCGGAGGCCTGGCGGAAGCCTGGCGGAAGTCTGGCGGAAGTCTGGCGGAAGTCTGGCGGAAGCCTGGCGGAAATCTGGCGGAAGCCTGGCAGAAGTCTTGTTGAAGTGTGGCTGAAATCGGACTCTCAGACTCACGGGCTGTCTGGCTCTCGTGTTCTCAGTTTCATTATTTTGTACTATGTTTTTCAGTAAAGTTTAGATGTATATCGAGACATATCACAGACCCGGGGATAAGGGCATTATACCTGAGGTTGGGGCTTTTGGTGTCGGTAAATGTAACTGGGTCAATATTTTAATTGGTATGGATTGCTGATTGCCGTAGCTCTGTAGTCAGGCGGTTCCCACTTGTTTTAGGATAGAGGCGTTGAGATCCTTATTTATTCAGGGACCGCAAGGAGAGTTCTGTGGAAAGCAGACAATAGTTCACAATTTAAAATCTTTATTTCTGATCGTTGACACACATAAATGCACTCTACGCTTGATTAAAAAAGTATTTTCTGTTACGGTCATTCAATATCCTAGACCTACGAGTACTCGAGCTATCTGATGGTTTAGAAATCGGGGGTGGCGGGGATTTTTAGTAAGTTCCTTGACTGTTATTTGCAGACATTTTTCAAACAATACAATTAAGATCTTCTCTCCACGAACTATTAAGTGTAAGTTTCGTAGGTGTGACTTCTTGAGTTTAGTATCGAAGTCAGTAATCTTTATATTCATTATTTGGTTGTACATCTTAATTCTGATTCTTATTGGTTATTTTAAATTACGTGTCTCCTAGGGCCGTACTTTATTAAAATCTACCTTTATTTTTTATTTCCTTCCCATGGGAACTGTAGCATGTTTACCCAGTTTAGGCTTCCCGCAGCTGTAAATGTTGGAGTTTGGAGTTTCTTTCAAATGTAATGTTAGCAAACAAATCCAGCATAAGGACTTCTGGTCTAATTGCAGGCTACATATTTATGGCCCTTCGCATTAAGGCTTATTTCTGCTAACCATGGGATGTGACGCTTGCAAATTTCCCCAAGTAAAATATTATTTAATTTCTTCATATTCCATATTCAGTTCATTCCTTAGTTTATTGATTAATCGTATTTATTAATCGCTATACTAAATTCGTCCATTGCTGTGGTCTCGAGGTAGCGTGCTGCCTCGTCACGCAGCGGGCCCGGTTCGATCCCCGGTCGGGCAGTTTTTGTGAGTGAGGTTTTTATCGGGGTTTTTCCTCACCTGTAAGACAAATGTCAGGAAAACTTTAAGGTCCAAACGGTCCCCGAAATCATATGTCCATCATGATCATCATCATCCTTATCATTATCACATCATCATCATCAACATCCTCCACCGGTGTGGAAAGCAACGGGAAGCTACCACACCTACAATTCCCTAGTAAAGCTGCAAACATAGCATGAAAATGGTATGATTGCAGTGAAGGACCTGCTTTCGGACAGAATTACTATGGATGGATGGATACTAAATTCGGGGACACATCTTATCCGTTACGAGGTAACCCGTGGGGGGGGGTGATGCTCTAATTAATAATAATATTATCTGTCCCTCGGGCTCTTTCAATATTATGAATGCGTAAGTCTGTTTAACACAATTATACGAAGTGAGTGGCATTAAAATAATTATTAGAAAACAGTGTTAATAACTTGATTAAAATGTGCATTAAAAATTCAGTTTTATATTGCTTAATTTAACGGCCTTAATATTTAGTCTAATGATTAATATAAAGGTTAATTTCTTTGGCAGATTGTTACCACATCTAATTTTGTAGAAACTGTTCTCATTTGTCCCCTCTAACGAAAAGTAAAAATTTGATTTTTGCGGGTTTTTTGGCATTTTGGATCACTGTGCACCGGGCGGTTGCGTTAGCGGAACCACATCGGACAGTAGCCACGTGCGCGGCAGGTGAGCAATTCCACAATTTCAATAAATCTTTGGAGAAAACCCCGTGCTATTTAATATATAATTTGTTTGTTTGACCTGTGAATTTGGATTTATTATCTGAGTTAAAAGATGCAGGAGATTAAGATGAAAATGAAAAAAAAAAACTCAGAACGTAATTTTAGCTTAGTTATTTGCTATTAAACGGTTCTATGTGACATTTTTATAAACTCTGCTTACAACTTATATATTATTTTCCCAAGTTTTTATACAAGTTTATTCCAAACAATTTTTTTAAGATTCAGTTAGAAGAAGACACTTCAAGTATAATTTTATTAGGGGTCTATTTCATAAAGACAAACTATAATATTAAATATGTTAGGACCAAAACGTAGTCCGTGGATATCTGACAATATCTGGTCTATACAAATTATATGCTACCAGATAACTGGATATATTATAAAGTCAATATTTTATTTGTTACACTCTTCTCTGCTTAAACTAATTACTGTGAAAATTAGCAAATGTAACATTTAAAATTTATTCCTTGGTATAATGTTTCCATTGAATTGCTCAGGAACAGGGACAGTCGGGGCGCTGTATCAGTCAAGTCGTGGAGGGAGCAGATTTGTCGATTACCTGTATAGGTAAAGTTTATATTTTCATTCTTTATTTTTTAATTTATCAATATTTACTCATAAGTCAATTATTGTTTAAAAATAATTACGTATTAAGAAATATGCATAACAACATAGTTAAAACCTTTCTGTTTTGTTGTAATGTAAGAAGTTCTGTATGTCAAGTATACAACAGAACAAATCACTGTAACTACTCTTAATCAAGATATTTTCAGAACGTTGTTTGAAACATAATATCCAGCAAATCTTCACGTGCACTCGTAGAGGTATAACTGAAAGTGCATATGACATTTTTCCTATGAATAATATAATTATATATTTTTTTGCTACTAATATTTACAGACTTCAGACAATGTGATTTCCTGTTTGTTTTCTCGAATAAGTCAAATAATAGTTAAGAATATTAAAATATTAATCTTAAAATCAAACTGAAATTTGAAAAAATAAGGAATACTGAATAAAAAATACTGCATGATTTTGGTTAGATCTACAAACACATGTTTATACTTTGTAAACCTGCAAATAAATAATTATTGTTATTCGATTTAATATTTACTTTTATTTTTTTATTACTGTTGTTTTTACCCGAATAGAACCAAATCTAACAGCTGCTGTCTTATAACTCAGCGTTGATTCTGTAAAGGCTAGAAGAAGACAATGTCGATGACAAGTTATCTGGTCCTCCAGGTTGGAGATTTTAGCAATGGGCCAGCTCCCTGTTCTAGAGATATAAAATGTATACTACTATAAGATCAAAATAGAATAAAGTAAGGACTGAAATAATCCGAGCAAGGTTTCAGTTGTAGGCCTACGAGCAATGTAAACGAACGTGATGTATGATCTGCGTTTTCTTTAGTCAAATAACTGTTTACATTTAAACACACACACGGGAGCACACTCACTCACACACACGCGCACACACACACACACACACACATATATATATATATATATACACGACACGAAAAGAAAAATAAAAGCTGAACTGGGATTTGAACCAGAGCTCTAAATTGATACTCGAGTGCACAACAAATTACGCTATCCAGACACCCTAGTACAAATATTTATTTTATCTTTACATATATATCCTCTAGAAGAAATGTCAGAGGGAAAGAAATTGCAAGGAGCGTAAGGAAAAGATGTTATCTATCACCTACACTTTTCAACATCTACCTTTAAGACTTAATGAAGAACTGCTTGAGTAATATGGGAGGCGTAAACATAGGACGAAGAAGAAGTACATAAGATTTGCTGATGATATGGCTTTGCTAGCAGAAGATGCAATGGCACTGAGGAACATGCTGATGGAGCTAAATGACAAGTGAGAGGATTATGGAATGAAGATAAATACAAATAAAACGAAGGCCAAGATTGTAGGAAGAAAACCAAGGAAGATAAAGGTGAGGATTAAAGATGAGGCCATTGAGCAAGTGGAGAGCTTCAAATACTTGGGTTGTACTATCTGTAGTAACATGATCTGAGTCAAGAAATAAAGCAGAGGATAGGAATGGCAAAATAAGCTTTTAACAAGAATAAAAGCATTGACAGCGGACCTTTGGCAAAAGAATTACGGAAAGGCTAGTGAAGTGCTTTGTGTGAAGTGTAGCATTGTGTGGTGCAGAGACTTGGACAATACGACGGAATGAGGAATACCGATTGGAAGCTTTTGAGATATGGGTATGGAGAAGGATGGAACATATAAAATGGAATGACAAAATGAAAGTAAGGATGTGCTAGACAGAGTGGATGAAGGAAGAACAATGCTGGAACTCATAAAGAAGAGGAAAAGAAAATGGATTGGCCACTGGCTGAGAAGAAACTGCCTACTGACGGATGCCCTAGAAGGAATGGTCAACGGAAAGGATGTTAGAGGCAGAAAAAATGTGTCAGATGATAGACAATATTAAAATAAATGGTTTGAATGCTGATACAAAAAGGAAAGCTGAGTTAAGGAAAGAGTGGTTAATGTTGAGTTTGCAGTGAAAGACCTGTTCTTGGGTAGAACACTATGAATGAATGAATGAGAATAATACATCCTCTATCAGGAGAGGTAGCGATATCACTGCCCTCGAGTGTCTACTATATCTTATATCTTCTTCTTCTTCTTCTTCTTCTCCTTCTTCTTCTTCTTTCCAAGTATTAGGCCAAGGCCTGTTACGATCCTATAGAAAATTTTCCCTCCAGCGTTTCATAGGACGGCCCAGTGATCTTCGTCCTCTTGGTATATAATTATAAACAGCTTTGGGGATCCGATTTGAACTCATTCTTTCAAGATGGTGTTTCCAATTTAGTTGGTACTGTTTAATATATTCCAAAATTGGCGTAGTCTTCAATTCTTTTAAAATATCGGTGTTCCTTTTCCGATCCCATCTGGTGTAACCCGCTGTTCTGCGCATGAATCTCATTTCACAAGCCGTTATTCTGCTTTCATGTTGTCTTTTTAGTGTCCATGCTTCACTACCATAGGTCAACACTGGTCTAGACAAGGTGTTATATAAACGTAATCTGGTGTTTTTTTTGTACAAGGGGTGGTTTCATAACTTGATTAATAATTCCCAAACTTTTATTATAACTAGTAATTTTTTGAGGGATATCCTTTTCATCCGAGATAGAGATATAATATCCAAGATATTTTAATTGATTAGATCTCTCTAAAATGTTATTCTGGAGACAGATTTTACTTTGTATGGGGTCCTTCCCATGAAATGCCATAATTTTAGTTTTGTTAATTGATATTTCCATATTAAATTTGGCACATATTTTTTGTAAATTATAAATTGAACGTTGCAAATCATTTTCGGAAAGTGCCAGAAGAGCTAAATCGTCTACAAAAAAAATAGCATCGAGTTTGAGGTTCCTATTGATGGGTATATATCATCGTTGTGTTTTCCTCCATTCGTTTATTAATTTATTCATATATATATATATATATATATATATATATATATATAATGAAAAGCGCCGGTGAAAGTCCACATCCCTGTCTTACTCCAGTGTTGATCTTTTCCCAAGAAGATAATTTGCCACTATATCTTATATAAATTCAATTATAACATCGCAATATATATATATATATATATATATATATTAGGAATACCTACCACACTTCTATGTACATTATGTGGGAGAATCCTTAAATATAGGGCCTATAATAATTTTAAAAGATTGAAAGATTGAATAAGCACTGACCGCGGTGGACTAGTTGTTATTATGTTCCTTGCCTCTGTCCCGAGGACCGCGGGTTCAAACTTTGACGGGTCTATGGACTTCCTTAGGTTGAAGAAATCCAAGGAGTCAGTTCTCCAGGAGGAACTTAAAACCGTGGGATCACAGTCTAAAGATTTTCAGGCAGGTAAAAGATCCTTAAGCCTGAATATAGGCTTCTAGCAATATTTATCGAATTATCCCATCCTAGTATACTATCTTGGTTTCCTATATGTCACTATGAGGCGGAACACTGACTACGGGCCACTCTGACATCTATCCGAAACAAGTGCAACTAATTAGTATGGTTGTTATGAATACATAGAGTCTTATATAGATATTTATGGTTTTATATGGTTTATAGGTTATTTAATTATTCAAGCAAAGCCTTTTGAAATAGAGTTTAGACATGCAAAGTCTGTTGAAATAGAGTTTAGACATGATATGGTTCAGAGCAAAGTTTTGCTTAGCTAACTGTAAAAATCCCTACATTTAGTTTATTGGAATGTTAGTGAGTACAGTTAGGGTAACTAGAGGTCAAATTGAGTATATAATACTTGAGAAGTGAGGGTCTCGTGTCTGTCTCTGTGTGTAAACTGCTGAAGGGTAAGTCACCGACCATTTTTCTTAATATGTATTCTGGACTTTTGAGAAGGGAATCAAGTACAATTAACTATTTTGATATTAAATTTTCAAAAAGGGATATAACATTTTTAAACATGTAGATTAGGGTAGATTTATAACTTCCACAACCCCCTCTCTCTCAAACCTCAGAAAGTACTGTAGTTTTTAATATAGACTTAGATTAGTTATTGAGGGCTAGAATACTTAGGGATTCTAATTATTTATACTTTAGTAATAAAATAGTTTAAAATAAGACTCCATTTGTTTATTTCAAAACATGTATAACTGTACATCCTCATAATAACGCTCGGCTAGATAAACACGCTACCAGATTTTCCAAGTCCCGAAGGTCCTTTAAGCCTAAGAAATCCAGCTGGGGTCATAACAATGGTTGAACTTCTCCCCTGTAGGGGGAGAATTTCCAGGTAAGAAAACATTAATCATATATCTGCTTGTAGACCTAATGCATTGGAAACGTAGGATATCTACCGACATCATGGAAAAAGTGTAAACGTCTGGATAGGTAGGCCCATATATAATTTTTGTCATAAATAAATAAGAAATGGAAGTTACTAATTATTGGTACCATCTTGTCTTGTATTCACTCTTATTTCCTCTAGTTATAAGATATAACCGAAGAAACAGATTTGTATCATTGGCACTTCCGTACACAATTCAGTCAAAGCGGGTAAAAATTAACACCACGATTCCGCCAATAGACGGGATCGGCGGAGTAATATCTTAAGCAAATTTGGAACTTAGCTCGGATACAGTATAGCAGTTAATGAAAATTGGATGTTGGGACAAACACGGGATTTCAGACAAGATTAATGTAATTCCGAAAATGAATTTGGAATGGAATGGTGAAACCAGAAGGAGGAGAGGAAACCCACAAAAATAATTGATGGGTGGCAACAGGAGAAGCATGAAGAGAATGGAATTAGCAGAAGAAAATGCGGAAGTAATAAAATATAATCATAATACGAATGAGAAACTAATTGTTTTATCAAACTCTTAGGTCCATATCCGCACAGACATATGGTCTCCATAAATCCCTAATAAGAGCCAAAATTTTCCAATCGACCCCTGTATAAGATTCTTCCTTCAATTGATGGCTAATATATTTTCCCATCTTATCCCTGGCTTACCAACAAGTCATTTTCTCTTGTTTTTCCTATAAGGAATTTCCATGACTTTTGCCATTCCCCATTCGTCCTACATGTTCTGTCCTTCGCAGTCTACTAGACTTAATTTTTTTTGTTATATCTGGCTTCTCATAAAGGTCTAACTGTTAGTTAGTTTTCTATATTCTCCTGTCTCATCATCTCATTTCTTTTTTCAATTATGATTCCTAAAATATTTGAACTTTTTTTCACAATTTTCTTCATTTGTCATTAACTGTCCACTTACATTACACAACATTCATCAACTATTATATCATCGGGATAACGTAACTCCGCCTTCAAGGCGCCCCAACCTAAGAAGTGGATTGCACTTCCGGAGATGAAACCAGGAATGTCAAAGACAACCTAGTGGCACTGGTAAAATACTAAAATGAGTGAATAATAATAGCAATAATAATAATAACAGTAATGATGATAATAATAATAATTATTATTATTATTATTATCATTATAAGTATTATTATAATAGTAATAGTAATAACAGTAATAATAATAATAATAATAATAATAATAATAATAATAATAGCTTAATAACTTACTGGCTCGAACAAACACGTTGGTTTATGGCCACGCGGTGATAAGCTCTCCATAGTTCTCTATCCTGACCTGATCTCTTCCAATCATCTCCTGATCTCAATCTTGCTCTACCAACTGGACGTTTCCCTCTGGTTACCTTACAAGTGGCTTTCATGTCCCTCCTTCATTCCCCACTCATGCCACATGTCCTGCTCATCGTAGTCTACGAGACGTAACTCTTCTTCAGGTATCTGCTTTCCTATAAAGATCACCACTGTTATAAAGTCACCTGTATACTTACTTACTTACTCACTGGCACTATCGAACCCGTAGGTTCATGGCCGCGCGGACATAAGCTCTCCATACATCCCTATCCTGAGCTAATGCTTTCCAATCATTCCCTGTATAATCTACTTCCCTCAAATCATAGTTAATGTTGTTCTCCCACCTCATTCTTGGTCTACCAACTGGGCGTTTTCCCTCTGGCTTTCCTACAAGAAGCTTCCATGCACGTCTTTCATTCCCCATACGTGCAACATGTCCTGCCCATCGCAGTCTACGAGACTTAACTGTTCTTATTATATCTGGCTTCCTATAAAGACCATGTAGTTCATTGTTATGTAGTCTTCTCCATTCACCTGTCTGTTCATCTCTCTTTGGTCCAAAAATTTTCCTAAGAACTTTATTCTCAAATACTCGTAATCTCCTTTCCTCCCTTAAAGTAAGAGTCCATGTTTCGCACCCATATAATATAACTGGTAGAATAATAGTTTTATATATTTTCAGCTTAACGTTTTTTGAAAGGAGTTGGGACATCAAAAGTCTCTGCAATGCATAATAGCATGCATTTCCAGAATTGAGCCTATGTTTAATTTCTTTGTGCATCTCATTCCTATTTGTGATTATTGTTCCTAGGTATTTGAATTCAGCCACTTCCTCAAAATTTCCCTCATTTGTCATTAGCTGTCCATTTCCATTATATACTGAATTTCTACGTGTGACCATATATTTAGTTTTACTGATATTTACTTCCAGTCCTAATTTCTTAGTGTTACTCAATAGTGTGTGCGTGTTGGCCTTTAGTATCTCCTCGCTATCGGCCAGTAGTACTACATCATCAGCATAAACTAACAGCTTATTAATACCATTGAGTTGTAAGCCTTCCTCATTCTCTAAAGATTTAATGGCATGCTCTAGTACAAAATTAAATAGTAGAGGAGATAGTGCATCTCCTTGCTTCAACCCATTCTGGATTTCAAAAGTGTCTGAAAACTGTTTGCCTACACGCACCCTACTCTTTGAGCCATTTAGACACATTCGTATAAGTCTAACTAACTTTTTAGGAATTCCGAACTCCAGCAGGATACTATATAACTTCTCCCTCTTAATTGAATCATATGCTTTTTTGAAGTCTACATATAGTTGATGTACAGTACCATTATATTCCCATTTCTTTTCTAAAATCTGTCTTATACTAAAAATCTGATCTGTTGTAGACCTGTTTCTTCTAAATGCACATTGATGATCTCCTAGAATGTCATCAATATAGGGAGTAAGTCTGCTTACTAATATATTTGTTAGAATTTTGTACGAAGTTGAAAGTAATGAGATGCCCCTGTAGTTGTTGCAATCAGTTTTATCTCCTTTCTTATAAATTGGTACGATAATTGATTCCTTCCATTCATCTGGAAGAGCTTCTTTTTCCCAAATCATACTAAGCAACCAGCGTATCTTGTCCATCAATTTTTCTCCCCCTGATTTTATCAGTTCTGCTGGGATCTCATCTGAACCTGATGCTTTATACATCTTCAATTTTTCAATCGCCATTTCAACCTCTAATGCACTTGGCTCTGCGACTAGCATTTCTGCTGTCTGTAACTTATCCTCCTCAATGTCCTGTTCTGTATGTACATTTAATAGCTGATTAAAGTAACTTTTCCATCTATTTAATATACTCCTAGAATCTGCAATCATATCCCCATTTTCATTCCGAATTATGTTTGTTCTAGCCTGAAACCCTTTCTTCTCTATACTAATTCCCTGATATAATTCTCTAATGTTCCTATTTTTTGCATTCATTTCAAGATCATTAATCTTCTCTCTCAAATATTCCCTCTTTTTACTCTTTAGTAACTTGGTGGTTTCCCGTCTAACACTACCCAATTGCTCTAAATTTACCTCATTTGGCTCGTGTAACCATTTCATTTTTGCTAGCTTTCTTTTCTTTACAATGTCGGCACATTCCTCATCAAACCATTTCTTGTTTTGCCTCTTTTTTAAACAACCAATGCTTTCTGATGCTGACAATTTAATAGTATCTCTTATAGCCTCCCATTCTTTATTTATATCAGTTTCTTCTTCGTTTGCCACATTGTCATCTGAAGATTCCAGTACTTCAAATCTATTAGCAATTTTGATTTGGTATTCTTGCCGCATTTCATCATTTTTCAAGTTTTTTAATTCATATTTTACAGAATCATCTTTAGCGTTTGTTCCTCTCATAAGCGATAGCCGTTGTCTGATTTTCACTCTGACCAGATGATGATCCGAATTGCAGTCTGTCCCTCTAACTGATCTAACATCAATGATGCTACTGTGCCAGCGTTTATCCACTAATACATGATCTATCTGGTTCCGAGTTTCTCCATCTGGGGACGTCCAGGTGTATTTATGAATATCCTTATGCTGAAATGTTGTGCTCTTAACAATGAGATTCTTTGATGTGGCAAATGTGACTAATCTAACCCCGTTGTCGTTACTATCTTCATGAAGACTGAATTTGCCTATTGTTGGTTTGAATATATCTTCCCGCCCCACTTTTGCATTAAAATCTCCTAAGACAATTTTCATATGATATCGTGAAAGGCTATCAAATAAGCATTCTAATTCTTCATAGAACTCATCCTTGATCTTGTCATCTTTATCTTCTGTGGGGGCATGTACATTTACAATTATAAAATCATGTCGTTTACCCTTTAGAATTATGTATGATATCCTATCACTAACAAACTTAATATCTCGGATAGCGGATAGGATCCTCCTTCTGACTAAAAAACCCGTTCCAAATGCAGGTCTTTCTGCACCCCCGTAGTATAATGCAAAGCTTCCTGATTCCTGACTACCTTCTCCTGGCCACCTAACTTCCTGTAAAGCGACTATATCCAAGGGCGATTTATCTAATTCCCGCGTTAATATCTCTAGTGCCCCGCTATTGTATAAAGTCCTAACATTCCATGTTCCTAGGAACATGTCCCTGTGTTTGAGCCTTTGGCATGGGTTCCCTGAAGTAGTCCCCGCCCGGAGAACCGAATGGGGGACTATTTGACCTCCGGAAAATTTTACCCCAGATGAACCCATGTCCGCATTTCTTGACGGTTGTATTTTTACGGTGAAAGATCGTCACTCTTTCGCCCAAGGTACTTTTTTCGTCTGGCTTATCACCTTCGACCAGTCCGGCATGGGTAACCCTATCGGCAGCAATGCTACCGCCGGCATAGCTCTCAGGATCATTTAAGCACGCAAGCCACTCCACCACGACAAGGTAAAGATACCATGGAGGGGTTTATTACCATTTTATAATATATTCTTATGCATGAATGTATACTTAATTTTAATGATAATAGTAATAATAATAATAATAATAATAATAATAATAATAATAATAATAATAATTTTAATAATATAGGAAATAACTATTATTACCAGGTAATTTTTAACACTTCTTCAGACCCGATTCTGGAAAGATAATTATTTACTTTATAAAGAAAGTTTACAGTTTTTATGAATCATTCTAAGTAATTTCTGATTTGTATCAAGAGGAGCACAATTCCCAGCACAACTAATAATTTGATAACAGGTTTTTAGTTATAACTAGAGCTCGGACTTCATTGCCTTTTCATTGCCGTTTCGCTTTCAAACAGTTGACTACACAGGTAGTTAGTTAGTCCTGTCCCGTGCGCAGTGCCACAGTCAGTGGCGTCTTTGCTGTGCTGCTACAAGTATAGTATGCAGTCAAGTCATAATACCGATCACCACGATCTGATGAATGATTACAACATGCCGAAACCCAAACACACACAAGATGAATTCACTTGAACGTGAGTACGGCCCTGAGTATTCTTGCCTATAGGAAGATAAAATATTTTGTAAATTGTGTAATGTAGAGTTGAAGGGGGAGAGAAGAATTTTTATCAAGAGCCATTGCAAATCTAAAACACACATTGGGAATGTAAAACATAAGCTTGACGATGAAATACAGTCATCTGCACAAGGAGTTTCAGACACTTGTAATCATCGTGAATTTTACAAGGATTTATGCGAAACGATGGTTTCCGCGAATATTCCTTTCAATAAAGTGCAAAATCCAGCTTATAATTTTTTTGAGAAATATACGGGAAGAAAAATTCCTTGTGAAACAACTTTACGCAGGTATTATTTATCTCCTTGTTATGAAGACGTTCTGAAATACATTAAAAATACTGTGGCAGATCATAAAATATGGGTGTCAATCGATGAAACCCAGGATGCGTCCAGAAGGTCTGTAGGAAATGTGATAGTGGGGATATTATCACCTGAAAACCCCGGGAATAAATTTTTGTTAACTACCGAGGTCTTAAATAAAGTCAACCATTCAGAAATCGACAACCTTTTTGAAAATGCTATGTCTCTTCTATGGCCCAATGAAATAAAAAGAGACAATGTTTTTCTATTTGTAACAGACGCAGCCCCTTATATGTTGAAAGCAGCTTCCAGAATTAAAGAACGATATCCGAAAATGATACATCTAACTTGCTTGGCCCATGGACTTCACCGAGTAGCCGAAAGAATTAGGTTGCATTTCTCTGATGTGGACATTTTGTATCAAACATGAGAAAATATTTTTAAAGGCCCCTTCTAGGAAACAGAAATTTAAGGAAATTGCATCACAAATCCCTTTGCCACCTCAACCTGTTTTAACTCGATGGGGGACTTGGTTGCAGACCACTGCATACTACTTACAGCATAATGAAGTGATTGTTAAAGTAGTTATTACATTTAATGCTGAAGAAAGTTCGGCGATAAAAATTGTGAAATCTCTGATGTCAGGACAACTGTAACAAAATTTGCTGGTAATCAACGTCTACAAAGATATACAATAATAATAATAATAATAAATAATAATAATAATAATAATAATAATAAACTGGAATCTTCGCATAATAGCATTGATTGATTCCATAAAACTGGTAGAAATTTTATTGCGACATTTTGATGAAACAGGAGGTAGTTTTTGCATCTGAAATTGCAAAACAGAAATTGCAAAGTATATTGCTGAAAACCCCTGGATACTCAGCTATTTGCAGTATAAAGGATTTTCTAATGGACAACAAGAACGCATGTACTGTCTCCATGTTAGATACCTTTGATATATCGTGCTTTCGTTTTGTACCAGTTACCTCATGTGAAGTAGAAAGGAGTTTTTCTAATTATAAACTTTGCTTGAACAGTCACCGAAGAAGTTTTTCTTTTGAAACTTTACGGAAATACATTGTTATTCAGTGTAACAGCAATAATAATAATAAGAAGAAATTATTATGCAGATTAAAAGGCTTAAAAAAACAATAAGGCAGCATGTGAAGATGGAATTGTGGCAAAAGTCCTCAAAGTGGCAGGACCAAAGACCATAAAAGAAATCACAACACTTGTGCAAGAAATGTGGCAAACAGAACACATTCCAGAGGATTGGAAGACTGCATTAATCCACCCGTTACATAAAAAGGATAAAAAGGGAGACAGAACAGATGTAAACAATTATAGAGGGATTTCATTATTATCAGTCCCATACAATTTTTTTCTCAATGTCTGCTCGACAGAGCGCAACGGCAACTAGAACCGAATATAGGAGAATATCAAGCAGGATTCACCAGGCAGATCATGTCCAGAATAAATCCTGAACCTTAAGCTAATCCTTAGACACCAGAGAATTTGTAGCAATGATTTAGTGTGTATATTTGTTGACTTTAAAAAAGCTTACGATTCGGTTGACCGAGAATCACTATTTGAAATATTGAAAGAACAAGGTTTAGACCGTAAAACTCTTGCACTTATTAGACAGACACTAACAGATACAAGGGCTAAAGTTAAATTCATCGGGGAAATTTCTGAAACCTTTGAAATTAAGACAGGAGTAAGACAAGGAGATGGACTTTCTCCACTACTCTTCAATTGTGTTCTTGATAAAGTAAAGAAGAATGGCGTAAACAGAAAACAATTTTTAAATGTAATCATTCAATCATATTAGGAAGAGGAAAATTGAAGATTGATTGCCTAGCATATGCTGATGATCTAGCAATCTTAACCCGTGACGTTGTAACAGCACAAAAACAGATTGAATTATTAAATGACATTGCAGAAAAAGTTGGTCTGCAGATTTCTTTGGAAAAAACGGAATATATTTCATGCAATAAACAAGCACCAAAATACCTGGAAACCAAATATGGAAAAATTAAACCAGTTTCACAATTTAAATATCTTGGTGAAATAATTCAAGAAAATGGAATTGAAATTAAAGCCAATAAAAGTAGATGCCAAAAAATGGAAACAGCATTTCGGCTTACTCACAACACTTACAATAAAAAATGCATATCTTTAGATACAAAATTATGACACTATAACACTGTAATTAAACCAGAATGCATCTATGGAGCAGAAACATTAATTTTGAACAGAAAAAAAGATATCGAAAATATAGTGAAAAAAGAATGCAAAATTATAAGAAAAGTTTTAGGTCCACATTGAAACTCCGTATACTTGTAAAGGACCAATGACTATACAATAATTACATAATTTGTTTCTAAAATCCTGGCCAGAATCAACAGAAAATCAAAAAAAGTGACTGTGTAATTATGTAACGGAATCTTTCAACTCGATTTTCACCCACTTAAAATCATTAAATCGACTTCAAACTTTATATACTTGTAAAGTACCAATGACAATACAATAATTTCATAAATGTTTCTAAAATTCTGGCCAGAATCAGCAGAAAATCTAAATAATAATAACCGGTATAATAAATTGCGAACTTACTATCTTCTTACTCAATCGTCGTAAGAGCTCAGTATGTAGAGCGGTGGACTGTAGTGGTATATAATTTCAGTAATCCATAGGTCGCAGGTTCAAATCCGGCCCGGGGATTTTTTAGTACAGTATTACTTTTAGCTCATACAACAATAGTATCGAATTTAAAGATATTTACATTTTTGTCTTATTCTGTAAAATATTAAAACTAAAAAATAAAAAATAAATAATATTTTAAAAAAACTAAAACAACACGCTTTATTAGAAAACCGAACTAAAAAATGAAACATAATTTTAATTGAGATAAAATTAAAGTGGTCAACAAAGAAGTCATCTCAAACATAGGCCTATCTAGAATAAAACTAGACTTATCTACAAAAAAATAATTTTACCATCAAAAACGTGGGGTGCTCTTTAACAATTAATATATTTGATAATAATCAGATATTGGTAAAAGTAGAGTCTCTAAGAAGAAAATGTAAAAACCATAAAAAGCACCCCACGCTTTTGTTGGTATTTTTTTTTTGTAGATAACTCTAGTTTTATTCTAATTATGTTGGAGATGATTTTTTTGTTGACCACTTTAATTCTATCCCAAGCGTGTTGTAAATTAAAATTAGTTTTAATTTTTAAGTTCGGTTTTCTAATAAAGCGTGTTGTTTTAGTTTTTAAACTATTATTTATTATCTACTGTACTAGTACCGTACATATTTAATACATTTTTTCACATGTATAATACAGGATTATATTCAAAGCGTAAGATTTGTATAATATTATGTAATACATTTTCTTAAGATTCAGCTGTCATTGTATACATTATTTTGCTTATGAAGACTGTTCATTGCTCACGGGAAATCTGATTCAATGGGACTCCCGATCGCTGTCACTTGCATTCCCCTCCCTCACCCCTGAATACGCCGAGTGCCACCGTAGAAGCAACGAGACTGGGAAGCTCAGGGAACGAGATTCTAGCGGGAGTGAATGTGTACTTGACCGGTTCTATTAGCCGTTGTTGTATACAGTCCGGTAGAAAGACGCGTCGCGCAAAATTAACTACGCATTATGACGCATACTTTTAACGAAATACAGATAGAAGACATAAGAGATGGCACAGCGTACATAATAAACATATAAGTTTTGTTACTGGACACAGACATAGTTCAACAGATAAAATCATTAATGTTGCAATTCAAATATAGGTGAGAAAGGGAAAACAGATTTTGTTCATAGGCTTCTTCTGACATGCTTGAGGCTTTCCTACGTGCCTTAAATCTACACAGGAAATCCAGGTCATTAGTTCCCTTATGAATCAACACCTACTCAGAAATTGCATGTCCTGAAGACTCCACAGAACCCCACAATGTTTTTTACCGTAAGCTTTGATTCCAGAGGTTAGCATGGTAATCCCTAGTCCTGAATGTGGCTTACAGCGCATAAGAAGAAGAAAAAGAAGAAAATAAGAATTATTTGCTCTAATCGTACATATATTACATTCCCAATGACATTATTTGAAATAGTAACTTAATATCACAATTCTAAAGAATTCCGAATATTTAAACATTAGACAAGCCTCAAGTGCTAGTGGTCAGCGTTTCTGACTACCTTCTTGAGATCCCGGGTTCGATTCCCGGTCAGACCACAGGAATTTTTCCTTAAAGGGAATTATTCCTGTGCTTGCCCATGAACTGGAATTCAGGTTAAGTATTTCTTTGGCACTTCAATATCATTAATCACCCATCATCGGGATAACGTAATACCGCCTTACAGATGCCCCAACCTAATAAATGCATTACAACTCCCCGCCATTTTTAGGAAGGAAGCTAGACATGTTATAAAAGACACTCTCGTGGCATTGGGCAAAAACATTAACCATGGGAAATTAGGTGTAATATGTTATTTAAATAAATATGAAACTTTTTCCACTATCTTCAGTTAGTTCAAATATTTAGTTTAAAATCGTAAGTTTCACAAACGTTTTTATAGGCCTAAAAATACGCCTTATTGTATAATAACAAAAAATGATGACGTAATAACTAACGTTACCAAGCAACGCCACTGAAAGGAACATTGAAAAACATTACAGTCAACATTAATAAGAAACATGATAAGTTCCGTTTAGGTATTATTCAAAATTAAAATATTATAATTGAAATTGGTGAGGTATTAATACTTCACAGGAGTAATAATTTTCTTTGAAACACATTCGAAACTAGCACCGAGGCAAGTTGTGAACATTTTTAAACCCAGAAATAATGGAATACGAAAATTTCACCTATCAATGTATTATACAGCTGTTATTTTTAGATAGACCAATGGACAACGCTTCTTCTATCGGTAAATATTAAATACATTTTCAATACCATAATCATCATCTTTAAATGCTTCTTAATATGATTTCACGTAACATATTGCATAATTATATACATCGGTATCTGAAAACTAACTCATTTATCTATTATAAGAAATGTAATTCTAAAATTACAAATATTCTGTTTTACATCCTTAAGAATAACATTTTGTTATTCTGTTTTAAAATTAAACCCCTCCGTTCTTTAAACTAAAGTAAAATCCATTAAGCACAGGCCTTTAAGACATTTGGTCTAGTAACTGGTTGACCACTTGAGTCATTTTACAGAGGTACACGATAATGTAGAGAGTACATGGATGATAAACGTTCAGCGAGTCGACTCTCCTAACCGTTACAATGCTATTTATTAGAGGAATCCAAATTCCTCACGATGCTAGGTGGGCATTGATTACATATTTATTGATATTCCACCAGAAAACAGTTGTTTATCAAAGGTAGTTGAACCAGCGTATCCATTGTGACTCATATTTTCAATGCTTCCCTTATAACTTCTATCTTCCCTATTGTATGGAAACAGTCTAGAGTTCGGCCTATACCAAAAATAAGTACACCTACTAACTGTAATGACTTCCGACCGATTAGCATCCTTCCGACATTATCTAAAGCCCTGGAATATATTGTACATAAGCAAATGACTGATTATCTCCAAGAAAATCACCTCCTTGATCCTTATCAATCCGGCTTTAGATCTGGTCATAGCACAACCACAGCTTTGCTAAAAATTACCGAAGATATTCGTGAAGCTGTGGACAGACGTCAATTGACTCCTTTAACCTTACTTGACTTCAGCAAAGCTTTTGACACAGTAGACCACGACTTACTTATGATAAAGCTCAAGCACCTATATTTGTCTGATAGCGCTGTATCCTGGTTCGACTCATACCTGCACGGTCGTCAACAATACGTTTCATTAAACTCTAGATCTTCGACTTGGCGTAACGTGCCGGCTGGAGTCCCCCAGGGCAGTGTTCTCGGACCTCTTCTTTTCTCAATCTACATAAATGATTTGCCAACTGTACTAAAGCACTGCCGTTATCACCTCTATGCTGATGATCTCCAAATTTACCTACATTCACCTCCTCATTCTCTCTATAACAGCTTGATGAAAATGAATGACGATCTCATATCCATCTTTAACTGGTCTTCAAGTATCGGTCTAAATCTAAATCCTAACAAGTCACAAGTAATTCTAATGGGACAACAAAGACTGCTTACAACCTTTGACATATCTACACTTCCAAACATTACTATAAATAATATAATTATCCCTTATTCTTCTTCAGTAATAGATCTTGGACTACATCTAGACGCAAATTTAACCTGGCAAACACAAGTGAAACACATATGTAAAAGACTTTCTCCATCTTACATTATCTTAGACGTTTAAAGAATTTTCTCCCAGTTTCGTTAAAACAAATCCTAGTGCAGAATCTTGTGTTACCACACTTCGATTATTGTGGCATTATATATAATGATCTAAACTATGCCTTGTCGCAGAGACTGCAGCGTGTTCATAATGCTTGCATTCGATTCATTTTCAATATCCGCCGTTATGACCATATTTCCGAACACTTTAATAACCTCTCTTGGCTCCGTCTTACTGACAGACGTAAATTGCACTCTCTTTCGCTACTTTTCAAGCTTCTGAATTCCTACATTCCTACTTACCTGGCGTCCAGATTTGAGAAGTTATCCTCCTACCACAATATTGACACTAGGTCACAAGATAGCAGTCTGCTAACAATTCCTCTTCATAGCACTTCCTCCTATTCTACTTCCTTCACAGTAGCCTCCGCCCGCTCCTGGAATCTCCTTCCTCAAGATATCAGGGGTTGCCGCACACTTGGCACCTTTAAGTCACGCTTATACAGTTACCTGTTGTCTAATAATTATTTTTTCTCTATTTATTTAATTTTATACTATGTCATTAATCTTTTCATCGTTTTTTTATATATCTTGTACATATTATATATTTAATTCGTTAAATTTAGAGTAAATCAAAATACATTATAAATATTAATTGTATTGTATTCATAACTTGTAATCGTTTATATATATATATATATATATATATTGTAATTTAGATTTAAGACTTTTCTTTTGTATTTTTTTTAAACCTGGTTGAGTGGTAGACAAGGCCTTAAGGCCTTAACTCTGCCAGGTAAAATAAAGCTATTATTATTATTATTATTATTATTATTATTATTATTATTATTATTATTATTATTATTATTATTATTATTATTATTATTATTATTATTATTATTATTATTATTATTATTATTATTATTATTATTATTATTGTAGCTCTCGTCAAGGCATGATGCTTTAGATCGCTGTGCATTCTTAACTTTATACATTAATAGTTGTATGCAGATTTCCACATCACATTTTCCTTCCGTCTATTGCTTGTTTTTTCATAAACTCGAGATTATTATCTATTGGATTTTAAAATATAAATTTCATTAACGTTCTTTAACAGTTAAGATCATTATCGTCGTAATTAAAATCGAGGCTTTGGAAGGGCCAATACATTTATGTCAGAGGACTTTTTACAAACTGGAGGTTCTCGTTACGTGCAAGAAATGATCTGGACAGGGACCCAGCTATTTACTTCCTTCCGTAGGAACACATACTCAGGATTTTTACAGTCTAAAAATCCGAAGACCGCGGAAAAGTTTGATCCCGTAAATTTCGGAGCCAGAGGCGATATATGGTAACCAATAATCCAGCAAGATCGATTACAGCACCTATTAAAAAAGTTTCATTCGATTGTATGCATATTACAATCCCATACATCTGTAAAAACTAATGTCAGGCTTTTTAAGAAAAAGTTGTGCTTACGAATATTTAAACAAGAGAAAACTAGGTATAATTTATTATATAAGTCGATAAGGGGCTTTTACGATAGGTTCCAATATCATTATTTTATTAAAAACAGATGAATTTATTAAAATTATTGTAAAAAATGCGCCTTCTTGTATATCGATATCAGGAATGATGATATAATGACTAACATTACTAAACAACGACACTGAATTGGAAATTAAAAAAACGTATTATAAATACAATTAATAAAATATTATTTCTCATATCGAATTCAAAATTGTTTCATCTAGCCATTCGATATAGATAGGCCAATACACAACATTCCTCTGTTAGGTAAATATACGATATATTTTCAATAGAAGGCTTATATTTATCATAAGTAATGCCAGGAGTGATTTCCAATTTATCTAGAGAATTTGGAAATCAAGAGTGGCATTTGTTAGGACTATTTAACGAATAAAATTAAGCTCTTTACTAAAAAGTAATTATTTGAATATAGTTACGGGTGTTTTTAAAATATTTGTATAGTTAATGTAAACGGCGATGTTTGAAAACAAATTAGAAATGTAAGGTTATATACATTCACTGCACACTCGATCATATTATTTATTGACAAATAGGATCGCAAAATTGTAAGAATGCACTCTAGTGGAGAAATAATGAAACACATCAAACTATTATAATCAACAAGATCGACAGCATTACATACAACTCAAGTGAAGCAACCATGTTAAAGTCTACTAGAACGCAGATGAAGAAATTCGACTTTCTAAAAATGCAATCGCGACCCTTACAGCAATCAGTCGGTCTACAACATACCGTAACAAACCTGTCATCACGCACGCTGTCAACTGAAGAAACATCTGTACTATCAAAAGGAGGCAACTACGCCATCACACCCACATCAATACCTGTAGAGGATATTATCTCTAACACCGAGGCAAGCATCAAGAATCTCCCCTTGCAAAACAACTGATGAAATTCGTTATGAAGCTGCAAGAACACTCCGTCGCGCCCAACCACCGAAAAGCAATTTAACTAAGAAGGAGAGACTAGCGCTAAAAACTTTAAATAATGATAATAATATCACCATTTTACCAGCCGATAAAGGAAACTCTACAGTTGTTATGAATACACACGAATACAAAGAGAAAATAATAGAGATTCTGACACCAGATACATATAAACCTATCAAGCGAGACCCTACATCGGTATTCTTCGAAAAACTAACAATCTTATCAAGCAATCGTCCTTGCCAGAAGAAATTAAGAAGAAATTACGCGTATCCGAAGTTCAACCTCCAAGACTCTATGGTCTTCCAAAAATACACAAGAACAACATTCCACTCCGGCCAATTGTCAGTGCCATCGGTTCCCCCGACCTACTTACTGGCAAAGCATCTCACAGGACTTCTGAAACCACTCCTTGGAAAAACGGACAGCTACATCAGAGACTCGACACATTTCATTGAGAGACTACGGAATATAAACGTAACATCTCAAGATATACTGGTTAGCTTCGATGTGGTTTCCCTTTTCACCATGGTGCCGGTAAATGAGACCATGGACTACATTAGACAGATTTTCACAGAAGAAATATCCAATTTATTCAGGCATGTACTAACTACTACTTACTTCCAATGGAACAACAGCTACTATGAACAGACCGACGGAGTAGCCATGGGCAGTCCTCTAAGCCCAGTAGTAGCGAATTTTTTCATGGAGAAATTCGAAGAAGAAGCACTAAAAACAGCTCCCAAGTCTCCAGAACATTGGTTTCGCTATGTTGATGACACATTCATAGTATGGAGACATGGCAGTGAAGAATTGGAACGTTTCCTTCAACACCTTAACAGCAGACACAACAAAATACAGTTCACAATGGAAAAAGAAGATAATGGAAGACTTCCTTTCCTGGATGTTCAAATAATAAGGACTGGCAATGGGGAAATTCAACATACAGTTTACAGAAAACCTACACACACAGACTGATATCTGCACAAAAACTCTAACCACCAGCCAAGACAAAAGCGAGGTGTCATTAAGACACTGTTCGACAGAGCGACTAAGTTATGCCAACCACAACACCTTAAACAAGAACAACACCATCTGTTCAATTGTTTCCAGAAAAATGGCTACACATCCAAGGAAATAAGACAAACCTTACATCCACGAAGACAGCAAGTCAGAATGGATAACACACCCTCAACCAGCATAGCCTACTTACCATATGTACAAAGAGTCACAGATCGTATCGGAAAACTCCTACGAAAATACAACATAAAAACAGTTTACAGACCTACAAGAAAAATAGAAGACTGCCTTCGCTCAGCTAAGGATCCTCGGCCACCTCTCTCCACTTGCGGCGTATATCGACTTCCTTGTTCGTGTGGTAAATCATATATAGGGACCACGAAAAGAAGTATAGCCACCCGTTTATCAGAACATAAAAGAAACTGCAGACAAGGAGAAATGGATAAATCAGCTGTAGCAGAACATGCCATTATGAATGGACACCAGATTCTATTCAACGATACACAAGTTTTAGCCACAACTTCCTACTATTTCCCTAGATTATACCGAGAGGCTATAGAAATATACAAGCATAAGGGAAATATCAACAGAAAAGAGGAAGGTATCAAACTGGCTAAGGCCTGGTATCATACACTAGAAAATAAATGCATTAACACTTGGACAACAAGGAGACGACCATTAGCCAATCAGCAAGAGCCACGCCCACTCACCCTGCACCCACCACTAATACAACGTCCACAACGTCCGCAGCGCTCACTCTAAATAGATCTTCCGACCAGGAAACACGCCTAGAAGCACTCGCCACTGAAGATGCCCTCCGCAGTTGAGGGCGAAACGTCTGGTATCAACACCAACTATGGACCACGGCCACATAACCCGGAATCACTCAAGATTATATTATAATCAACATTATACGTTAATCATTTATATTTTGAATAAACAACTCAGAAAAATCACTGAGTCTGTTCATTATTTGCTATATTCAATGTATTTGTTGGAGAAAAATAATGGTCTAACCTGTTCAGAATATTAAAAAAGAAGGAGCTTTCTTTATCACAAATGCAGGAGCTGATAAAGAGAAATCGATAAAGAGCAAGGTGAAACACGACTGTCATTGGTTTAAAACAGAATTCATTGAAACTTGATTGGTCATTGACTACCATTTCCGACATGAGTTAAATAGTCACCTTTAAATGTCTGTTAAGATATATCACGTGACATACCGTATGTATGTATGTATACATGGTGATTCATAATTCCTATAACAAACTTCTGAGAATTGTAAGGGGGCCTTAGTAGATAAAGTTTTGATAAGGAACCCATGTCTGGAAACGTATAATTTCGATGTAAAATAAGTTTGAAGATCGAAGCACATTTGACTGATGTCTTGTGTCTTGTGTTTCAGAATAAGTATTACAGACTTATAGGTGTTGTACCACACCTGTCGAGTTGGAGGAAAATCTTCTTGCACGAGTTCTGTGGCGACAGTAGTATTCATTGAGCACACACTTGGTCTTGTGGGGCGTGTGTATGAAAATATTCGTCGCAGGTACACTTTGTACA
The DNA here is from genome assembly GCA_030220185.1 of Diploptera punctata. Lineage (NCBI taxonomy): Eukaryota > Metazoa > Arthropoda > Insecta > Blattodea > Blaberidae > Diploptera > Diploptera punctata. Next base: position 610,309 of record JASPKZ010006814.1, on the reverse strand, counting down.
ACGAACAACAGGGTCACCACGTCGAACCACACTTGTAGTACAACCCCTATAAATCTGTAATACTTATTCTGAAACACGACACACACGATATAAGACGATATAAGCCCATTGTGTTTCGATATTCAAACTTATTTTATATCGAAATGGTAAGTTACCGGACATGGGTTCTTTCTCAAAACTTTATCTACTAAGTCCCCTCTACAACCCCTAAAAGTTCGTAATAGGAATTACGAATCACACGGTATATATATATATATATATATATATATATATATATATATTTAAGCTAATTCATTAAATATTATAACAAATTTAACTCTAAAATTACAAAGGATAAGTTAGTCAAATGTCTCGTCATCTAATTAGTGACGCGCATGACTGATTAACGAGATTCCCTCTGCCCCTATTAACTACTCAAACGAGCCATGGTCTCGGGGTAGCCTCGTACGGAGCGGACAATTTTGAAGGATTTTTTCGGGTTTTTTCTCACCTATAAGACAAATAAGTAATAATAATAATAATAATATAATAAATACTGTTTTATTTATTCTGGCAGAGTTAGGGTCGTAAGGCCTTCTTCTTCCACTCAACCAGCACAAATACAAATAAATATTCAATAATATATATAAACGTTGCAATGTAAATTTCATATGCAAACAACATTTTATGTGACAGTAATAATACTTGCAATAATAACAATAATAATAATAATAATAATAATAATAAAAGTAATAATAATAATAGTATAAATATGATAAATTATACGAGAAACGTCAATTAATATATGTACCTTACATTGGGTAATGATGAAGTCGAGGTTAGTGCAAATATAAATTTAGATTTCTTTTAAAAGATGCCAATGTCCGGCAGCTCCCTATTTCTTGTGGTAGGGAATTCCAGTTGCGAGAAGTGAAGATGGTATATGACATGGAGTGATGTGATGTCCTATGTTGCGGTATATTAAGCAAGAGACTATGTTGTGAGCGTGTGTTTAAGTTATGGTTTGAGGATAGATACTGGAAACGAGATGATAAATAATTGGGAGTCGAGATATGTAGGATCTTAAATAAGAGAATTAGACAGTGCGATTTTCTTCTCTCTTTTAGATGTAGCCATGACAAATCGTGGAATAGTGGAGAAATGTGATCGTATTTTCGGGCATTAAATATGAATCTGATACACATATTATGGATACGCTGCAGTTTGTCCGACAATCCGTCACTTATGTCAGTTAGTAGAACGTCACAATAGTCAAAATGCGACATCACTAAGGTTTGAATTAAAATTCTTTTAAAAATTGTAGGAAGAAAAGTTATGAGACGCTTCAGGGAATGCATTATGGAGAAGATTTTTTTAGATGTTTTACTTGGGCATTCCAATTTAAATCAGAATCTAAATAAAGTCCCAAGTTTTTAACGACGTCGGTATAAGGTATTTGTTCGTTATCTAATATGATAGCCGTCATATGGTCATTGTTTATGGAGTTTAATAGTCTTGGATGTCCGATAATTATTGATTGCATTTTGTTTACATTTATTTTTAGCCCATATTGTCTGGGCCATAAAGATATGTGTCTGATGTCAGTGTTTACTTTGTCAATGTATTCGTTAATTTCGTCAGGCCTAAAGTGTGTGTAAATCTTTAAGTCGATTATCGGATATAAAATAAAGACAATAAAATAGATAAGCGCATTTCACCATGCATCGTACAAAATTATTATATCGAATTGGTAATCTTTGTATATTAATTTATCGGTGTCATCAGGAAGATCAGCTTTTCCATCTGCATTATCTTTTTTCGTAATTTCTTTGTTACGACCATAAATGACATTTTCTTAAGCGGGGATCTCTTTGAAGTTCATCTGCTGTGATTTTAATTTTTATGCTGGGAGTTTCTGTCGATTTTTCCGATTCTTTGGTAATTTCGGTAACGAAGGCTGGTTCTTCTGGTTGCTCGGGTGACTGCGAGTTAGAATCAAGGATTGTTACTTCCATTAATTCATATTGATATTTAGTTTTCTCCTTGGAGTTAGATTCCATTTCTTGGTCAACATCTCGAAAGTTGGAGTTTAGCACGTCGGTCTTGTTTTCTGGAGTTTTTTTATCGTTACTTCCACTTCACAGTATCATTTCCTCCTCCACAGTAGGATTCTAAGTCGAGAATATTGTTGTTGGTGTTTCCATTTCTGTCGATGCTTGATCTTGTGAGATTATTCGGGATTCAATTTCACTAAAAACATCTTACGGGGAGTATTTTAACTGGGAGAGATATTTTCCATTTTGAACCCTCATAAAATTGGCTGTTATACGTAAGAGATATGACAATTGTAGTCTGCAATGGGTAAAAATGGTAGTATGTGATTTTTCACTTCCATCTTCAAAGCTCGGATGCTGTTGTTAACCTAAATGGAAAGTCAGTGCTCCACTGTCCCTTCCTTATATCGTATATCGAATTGAACCGCAGCGACGTAAGGTTATGTTACTACGGAGATGGTATATCAGGGAGTAAATTAAACATTCGATATGATATTGCGGAAGATTCAGCCTAGGCTGGTGTTTGTTCACCATTAGTAGATGGAAAAATTATTACACCTTCTTGTTTAACAAAGAGTCGTTCATACAAAGTAGGAGAGGTGACAGCTATTCTGTGCCATGGTATAACCTCTGAATATTCGATCGGAGAACAAGTGACTGCTAGCATTATGTTGGCCAACGAGATAATACACGTACCCGCTAGAGCCAATTGCCAAATGTTTACTCACATATAAGGGAATTCTATCTCAGGAGTTCATCTATATTAGTGGGCAAGTTTAGGATGAGAAAATTGGCATGCTAGTGTTAGTTTGAGCAAGTTTATGTGAGAATATAGGAGAGTTAGTTTACACCAGATTAGTTAGTTCACTTGTTCATCAGCGTGTTTTTTGTGATAAGTTGGCTATATTGTTTGAGCAATGCCTTATATGTATTTTACATTGTAAACATGGTGATTTTTAGATTACTTTGAGCTCAAATTCTCACTTAATTTTAGGGCATTTCTCACATTTTTCTGAAAAAAGAATCCAACATATATTTCTCTCAGGAAATAATTAATTTACTGCAATAATCTGTGTGTTTTTCAGTTTAATTTTATTTGAATTCATACAGGTGGTGTAGTGGCATTAGAATCCCCAAAGCCACTTCAAAAATATAGTTTTTTTCTTTATTGTTTAACTGCAGCATTACAATATATTATGTACTCACATTTAATGCCTGTTGGGTCCACACATTAGTTCTAGTGTCGTAGGTCGAGCTTTTCTTTAAATTGAACTTTTATTATATTCATTCGACGAAAAGACTTCATATTTGTTGTTGTGTTTAAATAATAAAGTACTTATGAGTAAGAGAATATATAACTCTATACTTCACCGCGCAGATATACGGAAAGAATTGCAAACTAAGTAAGAAGCCTGACTGATATACCAAAGCGAACTGCACTCTACCGAGGTCAGAGCTCTCTGGCGTCGCGTCGATTAGATGATCGATAACATCTCACGTGATATACTGTATATATTTAAAAGTTTACTGATTGAAAAAGTAACAATTTTAAACCTAAAACTACAAATATTGTTTTACTTCCTTTTAGAGAACATATTGTTGTTCTGTTTCAAAATTAAACACCTGTTCTTTTAACTAAACTAAACTCTATGAAGCGACAGGCTCTTGGTCCGTCAGCCAACTGCCAACTTGTTCTTTATTACAGAGGTACATAATAAAAGAGTGTAACATAGTCAGACTGTCAACGTCTAATTATTAGTATTTTTATTAATATATATATATATATATATATCTTTTTGATTTTAATAATTCTTCACTTATTTGAAGTGGACATTATGTTTATCTGTCAATATTTTGTGTTACGTTTTGACACATCAACATAATATTTTAGGTTTCTAATTTAAGGTAAAAGGAATAAAAGTAACCAAATTTAATAAATCATTAGAAATCCATTGAATGAAGTCAGAATATAAAGGTAAAGGTATTTTCTGATTAATTTCTGGAAAAGCACACATAACCCCAATTTTCATTTTTTTTAACATGTGAAAAATCCAAAGACGTGAACCTTAGAACTGGAGATGAGCATGATAACAACTATTTCGCCAATATACGAAGTAGATTACAAAACATAAGAAAAGAACAACATAAATATTAGAAGAAAATATTTCTCTATTGTATGCATATTACACTGTCAAATTATTTGAAAGTTTAACTTCATGTAACGTTTTAGAGATACAAATGCGATTTTGAATATTTAACAGACGGAAGCTAGGTTTAATATGTTATATATTAGTCTTTTTGGTGTGTTCACTAATATTTTTATTAAAAAATACATTTCATAAGAAATGCATTAATTCTCCTTGTTGTATAGTGACAAGAAGAAAAATTACGTTACAAAGCAACGCTAGTAGATTTTTAAATTTAAAATTGTATTTCAATTGAAATTAATCCCATCCATAGTAATTCTGCCCGAAGGCAGGTCCTTCACTGCAATCATAGCATTGTCATGCTCTGCTTGCAGCTTTACTAGGGAATTGTAGGTGTGGTAGCTTCCCGTTGCTTTCCACACCGGTGAAGGATGATGATGATGATGATAAGGATGATAGTGATAAGGATGATGATGATGATGATGATGATGGGCATATGATTTCGGGGACAGTTTGGGCCTTAAAGTTTTCCTGACATTTGTCGTACAGGTGAGCAAAACCCCGATAAAAACTTTACACAGAAAAACTGCCCCGAAGAGGGATCGAACCCGGGCCCGCTGCGTGACAAGGCAGCACGCTAGATCGAGACCACAACGGTGGACTTGAAATTAATAAAGTGTTCATATTTACAATAAAATACAAAACGATTTCTTACATCAATTTATATAATTGAGTATTGTAGATAGACCAATGGACACAACCTCTTCCATCGGGTAAATATCAAATATATTTTTCAAATGCCACATGTCATCATGTTATTATATCACCTGATATACTGAATATATCGTAGCATAGTGATTTAATACATCATGCCCTCCAGGACTTTCCACAGGTTCTATACCCATGGATGAAGGAATTTCCTAATGGAATTTCAGCTAGGATGCGGCCAGCATCGTAAGGAATTTGGGTAGTTAAAATAAGTAGCGATTCCAGGTTTAGAAAAACTGGTATAACGGCTAGGGAACCCGAGTTGTTAACCACAAATGACCCTTATATTGGCTAGGTGGTCATCTATCTCTGTTAATAACACAGATTAATGTGAAGCCAGCAATCTGATGGTAGGCTAAGATCCTTCTACATCAGAGTTGTCGAGCCATAGAGAAATACACACATATTTAAGACTACCTAATGTTTAGTTTAGAAATTGTAACAACTGAAAATATCAATTTTGGATTACTCTGTTTTATACAATATGCAGATAACATTTTATTACGTCGTGAAAAATCAACAGAACCGTCCGGCATGATAGACTACATTGAAGAAAAAAAAACTAATTGTAAAGCATACTACATGCCCAACTTCAAGTTATCTAAAACTCTAAACAATGTCACCTTTTTTAAAGAATTACTTGGGGTTATGAATATTTTAAACACAGGAGAGTTAGCACGAGAAGAGTAGAGATTTATGGTATTTAAATAACGATCGAAATGGGGGGTTGGTTTCTCCTCTACGAGCATTTAGACCTAATATATTTATGTAAACAATATATATTTATCATGAAACCTTGTATATAAAATTTGCTTTGTTGGATAAACCATAAGAAAAATTATGTAGGGCTCTAAACTATTTAACGTTACGAGGCAACGTCACTAACAAGCAAACCTTCCACTGGGGTAAGAACCGATTTTATTTTTTTGGATATGAATCTAATAGTATTATAATTAGTATAATAAAATATTAATTTTCTCTAAAATTTAACACCCCCACTAAAATAAACACATGTGATACAGCAATAAGAAAACTTACGTTATGTCAGGATGAAAACGATGTTGTGATAATGTTATTGCTTCCTGCATCATATTTCTAGACTTTCTTTTGTTTTTATGCAGGAACATATGTGTCACAATAATGATAGTCATTGAACAAATGTTGGAAACACAAATTTGCAGTACATCATCCGCACTTCAAAATGGCTGCTATGTTCTGCTTTGACACTTTCCTTGTACAATTCGGGTACAGTATTCCGTTGTGTTTTGGAAGTGTTGTTCACCCATGGGTGCCAATCCAGCTAGCATCCAAACATATCGAAGTTCCTGTTGGAATCTTGGAGAAATAAACTACTGGTAAACAAGTGATTCCATTTTTATTATACAGTTGATACAGTTGCGTTGCTGCAATGTATAAGAAGAATCACCAAAAGCTGCATTATGGGAGATGTGTCGAATTATATGCTTGTACATTCGAGAAAAAATATCTGTCCAAAGGTTGCAACTCATTAGTTGCATTTGGTGGTATCATTTTCACCACTACTTTTTCAATGTCGTAGTTCTCTTCTTCTAACCGTTGTTTCATTATATTTCCGTCGCAGTGAACACCATGTGAGTCCAGCAGCAACAGATTGCATGCTGCAGAGTTCTGAAGGAATAATTCTTGTATAAATTCACCCCATACGTTTTTGTCATTTTTCCCGACGTAGTACACTTTATTATAAGGTTGTCAGCCTGGAACATGCGTTCCACAACTCTTGCGTTAATACCTTAAGGTTCTTGAAGAATCAGTAGTAACTTTGGCATCAGTTTTCCAGCTCTTGACACCATCGGCATTATAGTGTATGAGTGTGTAGTCGCTCCTTTCGATTGCACAACTCCATAAACTTTACTGGTTTCTTGACATTCTAACATTCTGCCGAAAGATATCTCCTCATTGAAACCGCTTTCATTTGCATTAAAAACCTGTCCATCAGTGCATTTATCTATAAGTGATGTGCACTCACGTCTGAAGGTTAGTATTGATTTTACAATAACTGTTGTGTTATGTACCTGACGCTTTGTTATATATGATGTTATTTTGCGGCTGACAATCTTATAATACTTTTTTAAACATATGTAACCAGGAAGGACCTGCTTTGAAGTAGGTTTGATCTGTACCAAACAAATCACTTGCTGTTTGAAGTGCAATTCTCTTTATGTCACTTTCTTTTACAATTTCACTTCTGGACAGCCGTAGATAGAATTCTTCAAATGTTGCTCGGAGCATACTTTTCATTTTATTTATAACATAATTTTGTTGCTCAACTGCTTGCTTCATTTTGTAGAGTTAGCTTTCGTTTGTTAGCCAAGAGAATCTGTGTTCCATACTTCTCCATAACCTATGGTTAAAGGCTTTCTTTTTATTCCTTGGTGTACCTGGCAGAATCCTTTAGTCAATTGCTTACATTTTTCTTCAAAAGTAATGACTCAGGATACTTTTGGAAGGGACGGACAATAAAGAGGACCAGAACGCTGTGAAGTACTCCATTCTTCTTCTGACGAGGCAATTGTTTATTATGATTCGCTTTCTTCTACATGAGGCATGTCACCGTCATCATCTCGTGGTTCATTTTCATCAATGTCCAGAGTAAGAATTTGTTCAACTAAATCCGTTTCATAACTCTTTATTGAGTCATACATAACTTCAAGCTTCTTTCGTGACATTTCATATTCTGTGTCTTTATAACCATCTTCTGTTAGTTTAGCAATAACTTTAACCAAATATATTTACAAGATTCATCTTCTCCACTTAATAAAAGCAAACAGAATACTCACACTAGCACGACATAACTGACAGCACGCGTAGAACAGTAACCTACTGTGTTCACTCTCGCTTATACCACAGTGCATGTCATATGTGCCCGCAACCTAAGACATTTTCATTGGTCTGTAATATCTGGTGTTCATTGCATTGGGGTTGTACAACGTATGCATTTCCCATTATTTTTAATGCTTAATCGAATTGTAATGACGACACATGCTTTGTTCCTTATCCCAGGTGAAGGTTTGCTTGTAAGATCATCATGGTAGCAATTAAAATCTAGGCAAGAAACGGCCAACACATTTTGCCCAAAGACCTCTCTTTCGAGCCTGAGGTTATTTTACGTTCCGTAAATCTAGACAGGGTTCCCACTTATTAGTACCCATCCGAAAGAAGACATTTCACAGGTTGGTGAACGTTAGATCAAAGGCGAATAACGTAATCGCTCTTCAACCAAGATCGACTATAGAGCGTTAAAACACTCAAGAAGAAGTGGGAAAAGAAAATTAAAAAGAAAATTTTCTCTAATTATATGCATCGTGTATGCCTAATCCCTAATTATCTAAAATTGTATGTTAATGCAATTTTTTAAGATGAATATGTACTTACGAGCTTTTAAACTGGAGTTACCTCGAGAAAACCAAGTTAGATTTGTTATTTTAATTAAACAATATAAATTTCTTTAAAACATTATATAAAATGAGCTGTGTTGCATGACGATAATAAGGATGATAATTGTACACAAGTTCTGTGTTGCAATGCTGAAACTGTGTTGAAAAACCTGTCTTATGCTTATTATAACGTAATACCTACCCCTCAGAATCCACTACAGAAGGATTCATTCCCCGCTGCCACTTCTGGTATCGTAGGACACATTACCCGAGACCAGGCCTGCGGTACTGCGGGGAGCGCCGACACGCTCCTGATTAACGTTCAGACATTTACCCTGACTAGAGGTAATATACGTCACAGCGCAACGTTTACCTCCAGTCATAGCAGCACTGTTGCTGCGTCACACGGACGTAGATACTAACTGTGTATAGTGAGGAACAAATAGCAAATTAAGCACTTACCCAGCCTATTTAGGGTAATAGTGCAGTCTCCTCGAGGCCACTGACTGACGTGAAGTGAGTGTACGCAGGATGACGACATTGTTTCGTAAATCATCCACAAACGAAGCAGGTCAATGTTCCGTTGTGTCGGATAGTAGATGATAGTGTTCTAAGCGCTGAACGTAAACAATAAACAGTTAGTTGCGTAGTTTATCGAGATGAGTACGGCGTCAATGTTAATAAAATTCATGGTACAAATCCGTTGAAGTGTTAATCATAATGTTAAAAATATAATATAAAATCATGTGCTCAGTAGGTCTGTCTCCTCAATTTAAAAAAATTATTAAGTGTAGGCCTTTCGGAACTAGTCCCATCGTCAAACATTTACAGTGACTATTTAACTCATGCCCCAAATGCTAGTCAATGACCAATCACGTTTCAATGAATTTTGTTTTACAACCAATGACAGTCGTGTTTCACCTCGCTCTTTATCGATTTCTCTTTATCAGCTCCTGCTTTTGTGATAAAAAAAGCTCCTCCTTTTTAATGTTCTGAACAGGTCAAAGCATTATTTTTCTCCAACAAATACATTGAATATAGCAAATAATGAAAAGATTCCTTGATTTTACGGAGTTGTTTACTAAAAAAATAAATGAATAACCCGTAATGTTGATTATGATATGTAGTTTGATGTGTTTCATTATTTCTCCACTTGGGTGCACTCTTACAATATTGCGATCCTATTTGGCAATAAATAATACGATGAAGCAGCAGTGAATGAACATAACCTCACATTTCTGATTTGTTTTCACACATCGCCGTTTACATTAAATGTATAAATATTTTAAAATAACTATAGTTAAACAATGATTTGTGAGTAAACAGCTTAATTTTATTCGTTAATAGTCCTAACAAATGCCACTCTTGATTTCCAAATTCTCACTTCGTGAGTCGTGAATTTATCGATAATTTGGAAATCACTCGTGGCATTACTTATGAATATTACGTTAAAGTTACTCCAACGTAAGACCCTAAGTTGATGACATTTGTAGAACGAAAGAAACATCAAATGTCGACAAGTACTTACAATGGTTAGAATAATAAGTAAAGAGAAAGTAAAAATATTTATTTATAGGAATTAATACTTTATTAGGACCAATATCTTTCGAGGTGGATTAATTTGCTTTGTTATATCATTAAAATTCGTCCACCGCTGTGGTCTAAAGGTAGAAGTGTTACATAGTCAAGCAGCGGGCCCAGGATCAATTCCCGGTCGGGACAATATTCCTGGGTGAGCTTTTTCGTGGTTTTTCCTCATCTGTAAGGCAAATGTCAGGAAACATTAAGACCCGAATGGTCTCCGAACATCATATGGCCACCATAATCATCATCATTCTATTCGCCTTAGTTTAAGTTTAGGATTTTGTACTCTCCTGGTGTACCACTATCATCATCATCATCACCCATCATATCATCGGGGCATCGTAACCCGCCTTCCAGGCGCCTC